>NMRA01000357.1:0-12821 GCA_002633005.1 Phoronis australis | reverse complement strand
ACCCATGCACCGTACACCAATGCACCGTACACCCATGCACCGTACACCCATGCTTGTTCTTGCAAGAACACTGTAACACCTAAAGATGGTCGGAGAAGTGGCTGACCAAAACATTGACAAGAGCTTGGTGAAAATGGACTAAGAGATTTCAGAAATGATGTTATTTTTTAATTGCAAAGATAATGAGTTTTTGGCATGCACAGGGGAATTTTGCAAATCCCAAGAAAACTAATAAGATCATGTTTCACTTATAATGCACGGTGATATCTCACAAGCACTTGAATCATCGCAACCAACTCAAAAAACTTGAAGTCACACTGGGAGTCATTATTTTAGATAAGATGGGTACATGTGATTAAGCACTAACCACCAACCTGTTATACAACTCCACGCAAGCTCTGTTCCACAAGATGGCAGTGCACACACCACTTCTGTCGGCAACAAACAGCTGGGCCTAGCAATCAAACAAAACTTAATATATATTTGAATCAACCAAAAGAGTACATTGGTGATTTAAGTCACTGTCACTATCATACACAGTAAATACAGAATATCCTTTAAACATTTTGTTTTATCCTTAAAGTGTTACCAGTGAGTAAGACACAACCACATATTATGGAAGGTATGTTTGAAACAGAATTGCTGGACATTGGAGTATTTTGTCTACGGTGCTTTTGTTGGTTCTATAAATGCACTGTAGAGTGCTAGTCAGCTCCTAAACATCTAGTGACATCAGACATAACTTGGTGGTGTGTAAACAAAAGTGAAACAACACTTGTCATTTGAGTGCACTAGAACTGTAAACACGGGTCGACTACAGTAAGCTGTTTGGTTAGAATACAACAAAGCAATAATCACAGAAAAACAAAACAGAGAGAGAGAGCTTCAAAATACAAAAAAAAATCAAATTTGTTGCGCAAGAAATTTGAAAGTCAAACACAATCAATCTCACAACCTAGAATGCAAGGTTAAATATCCACAAGTTACGAATGATGTCACTGGATCTTTACCAGTCAACAACTATCATAATCACAGATGACTCCCACAATTTAAAAACCTCGGGTGAATAGCTCACCATGTAACCGTGGTAACCCAAGAGGGTCGCCAGAAACTCTTGAAGATTTCTTTCTCATTATTTAATGGGGTACGCATAAAGAGGAACTGCACTCAGATTCAGGGACAGAAATTTTGTAAAAAGTCGATAAATTCAAAAAAGCAGGCATTCAGGTATACGTTGTACCAGACACGCGCAGGCCGCTCAGGTGCGCCCATTGCACTGATCACCTGGAACCATTTTCATGTTTTACCAATAGTTAAAACTGAGCTGAAGAGCTATTGACCTGGCTCAGGGTATAGCAGTTAGCCCCAATCAGACTCAAAGGCACAATTTTGATGAACTCACCTGAAATGGCCACTTGTCTCCCTTGACAGTACGACTGTAGTGTCGCACTCTGTTTTTCTGCAGCACTCGTACACACAACAAAGGATAACGATGACCAAGTTGTTGCCATGTTTTAGACAGGTCCTCGATTGTAATTATATCGTTTGCTATATTTAAGCCGCCTGGTCTGTAGGTGGGCTTTGCTGAAAAAATGTTTAGTGTTAAGTTTACCAACTGAAAATTGGAAGAAAAACAAAATCACGTTATAATACGTGAGGACAACCGATGGTCCACCCAACAATTTTGTGCAGTTCGCAACCACACATTAACAGGGCACATGGTTTTGGCCCGTGAACAATTTACTCAGAGCTCATTGAGAACACTTCAAGCACTACAGTTACAATACGCAGTGACTGTACTTTCACTTCAATAATACCAGGGATAGCATGCAAATAACATGTACTCATTCCTAAGTTCACTGTACCTTTCTTTTTCCAAAAGCTGGCATGAGTGTCATCATCGGACCACACCGACAGGTAGCACCCCCTTGTGCCAAGTAGTGGAACCTCCATCTGATCTCTCTCCTCCATGGCTTCAGCCCACAATAGCCTTTCTAAAGAGTGAAGTTACAACGTATATGTGTAACCAAAAATTCAGGTCACAACAATGGCAACAACATTAATAGCCCCAGACTGAGGTTTCTTGGTACGCTGAAGCTATAAAAAGTCTAGGGCGCCAGTAATTTTTTAGCTGCACCGTGTCATCACAATTTTTTCATAACTCAAATCACCACAATTTTCAATCTACACTCCAGTTGTCAGGATTCCTGCCTCCACAGTTGACACAACTTTCCTGTGGCTACAAAGCGGGTCCTCAGCTGCTCATCTCAATAGGAGCACATTTGTGAAATTTCAATGATCCTTCAACCAGTAGGAGAATAGGGAGGAGGATGCCAAAAACAGAGTGTGAAGTAACGACGGCCACTAATTGGTGCAGAATACATGGAATCTGTCCAAGATTGAGAGTGTGTCGATCTCGCCTACTTGCCATACTTCATAAAAATCCATTTAGCAACTCGAAAGAAACTGAGGCTAACGTAAAAGTAAGGTAAGCAAGGGAGCATGGGTATCTCATGGGTATCTCATTGGTACCTCTTGGGTATCTCATTGGTACCTCTTGGGTATCTCATTGGTACCTCTTGGGTATCTCATGGGTACCTCTTGGGTATCTCATGGGTACCTCTTGGGTATCTCATGGGTATCTCATAGGTATCTCTTTTCATCTGCTAGCAGCAGTTCTGGGAGATCATTGGCACGACTAGAATAGAAAAAAGTTGTAATACACAGAATCATGTCACCATTGGAAACAAACTCCACAAAAAGAGAAAATTGACTCAAGTTGATCAATATGTAGTCACCCAGTATTGATCATGGAAACCCATTTTAGATGCCCTGTTTTTGAAATCTTGGGTGAAACTCTGTTTCCAGGATTTAAGTGTGGTCTAAATATTTCATCTCAAGTCTCATTTAACACCGATGGTGTTTTAGAACATAAAACAAAAATATAATCAACAGGTAGACACTGTTGGTATCTGCAATCACTTAACATTGATCAGTCTCACCAGGTGGCATACTAGTCCTGTGAGATGTTTGCAGAATTTCCAGTTTCTTGATGTATATAAACTCTCCACACGAGAGATTCTGTTCATTACAACCAAGAGAACATTCTGTGAGACGCACCAGGCTTCCAGGGCATAACTGCAACATTGAAAAAGAGAAGTGGTTATTTAAGGTGGTAACATTCTTGTATACCCACTCTGCCAATTTCAGAGCTCGAGATTTCAAACACAAACTTCCGACTTGAAAACAGACTCTGAAGTGTTTATTTTTCCTGTCGGTGTAAGTTTGAAGTTGGCGATACAAATTTTTGAAATTCACACTTAAAATTTTATTGGCTTTCAGTGTAGAGTTGAGTGAAAACAGTTTGGACCAAGGTGTGTGACTGTATTTAAATCCTAGGTCTTCAAACAGAGTGCCTCACATATTTTTAACACTCCATTTATGACCAGCCTCTGATACTATACCGTCTTTAAAATATAATTATAAAATGAGTAACTCTCACTGAATGTCAGTTGTACTGGAATCTGTATTAGTGTATATTTCACATTCTGACACAACTTGTACAAATTAACTATTGTGACAGTTGTTACAGCAGCAGCCCTAGAGGTACTACCAGAAACATTTGGTTTAATGCTCATAGTTATGTAAGTGTTCACCCCTGTTTCGAAAATTTTGGCAATTATTTTTTCAGTGCATATTTTCTCCTTTCTCAAATTGCATACACATATCAGTTATAAAGCGTTGATTCAACTTTCTGGTCGCCAAACAGCCTTGTCACAAAGTCTTTGAAGTTCTGGTCTATGAACTTTAATTTGGAAGGTCATAGTCTGTCAGGGCAGCTGTCAGGCTAAAGTTATGAGTACAAGCTCTGGTTAGCACCAATTTCTAGAAATTTCCAGTTTAAGCACCCATGTCTGGCTCAGCGGGAAAGGAAAAGGCATACATCAATGAGTCAAACATAGCCAGCTTCAAAAAAAGATAAAAATAGATAGGAGTCATTTATTCAAGTCAAAAAACAGTCGTTTTGCTAGACTCGCGCTAGACCTTTAAAGATATTAGCCAAAATAATTAAATCGTCTGAAAACTTTTAGCCATTTTCTTTCTCTTTTCCCAACTCCGGCAACTGATGAAGTTCAGCAACACAGACCGAACTTTTATTTTTCATGTTATGCAGAGGTCCTTTTCATCAACGTACTATAAAAACATATGTCTTAATAAAAACAAATAATCAAAATTCCAAGGTGATATAGCAACTTAATGAAGTGGAGGGGATGTCAGCGGACATCGGTTTTATTGTGACCAAAAAAGTTTGAGCAGAGGTTCCCCCTATACCTGAGTTACTTCATGGGTACGCTGGCCACATGGGCATTTAAATAGTGTTGACTTTTTGACCTAAAAAATTTGGGCATTTCATTGATGTTGACCTAAAAATTTGGGCAGGGATTCCCCCCTATCCCCAGGTTACGGTGGGGCTACACCGGCCACGTGGGTATTTTGATGAGCAAGACATTTAGGTTCAAAAACGTTAACATAACTTGTGACTTGCAAAATATAGCTAAATTGAGCAGAGTAATGAATATAAAACTCATTAAGTAACAAATTGTCATCTACTTTACTTTGCTTTCTTTCGGCCGCCGCCAAAATGCGGCCCAGTCTCTCAATAACTTTTTACACTTGCAGCATTTAGCAAGCTGACTAACATGTGACATATTTTGATTTAAACAAACTCATTCTTCCTGGTGTCGTCTGAGACTTTTACTCCTTGAAAGGAAAACCAGTCACTGTCATGTCTCAAACAATATTTGACTCGACAAATTATGAGTGAAAGTTGGTACAGTTAGTAAGAGAGATTCATGTAATATGAAAATAATAAATTTAAACATTGAGTTCATATTGCATGTTTGAGTTACCTCTGGGTAATTTAATTCTGTCGGACCGGCTCACACCAGGTCACGAGTGTAAAAAGTTATTGAGAGACTGAGTCACATTTGCTGCCCATTTGTCATTTTAACATTGTCACTTGCAGACGACAAGCGGCAGCACCTATACAAGATCTTGCTATGAAGCGAGAAATTGCCATTACCACGAACACTGACCCCCTACACAGTTGAACATTTCGTTGCAGTGAAAGAGTGATTTCACAGGGAGCGACATACATGAAATGGAACATTCACTTGCTATTCTTACAACTCGGAATCAAAGTAAAAATGTCGTTTGCGACGCGACTTGATTGGAGCTGACTGTGAATCGACATGCGAGAAGGTTTCTTGAAATAAATTTTTATTGTCGAGTTGGGAAAGCATTCGCCAAGTTGGCGAATGGATTTAGCTATAACATCACCAGTGCCGCTCAAAATTAGCCAATGGCAAGCTGGTGAACAACTAGCTCGAGAATAGTTTTGTACCTCTCAAGAAACATATCCAAAGAAGATCGTAACACTGTCAAGCGAATAAGGCAGTTTGTTCGTAAATAACAAGTGAGTGATTTCAGTAAAAAAATTAAAAACAGTTCCACAATATTGAGATCTTGAATTACTTTCATATGACAAGAAAAGAAAATAATCGAATCGTCATGATCCACAAATCAATAATCGAATCTTGGTCAACAAATCGCGATTCGATCATCGATTCAAAATCATTGCAGCCATAATGTACAGTACAAATTCTTCGATTTGGGACAAAAATGACAATGTTACAATGACCACTTTTCATCAGCTGTTCATGGAAACAAATGTTGTACAACGGCAGCAGATCAGTTAACACAATGTCAACACAGGAAGTATGTTTTCTTAATAATTATTACGTGGAAAATTTTCAACAAAATGAATTCTGCTTCTTCTTTTCTTGTATCTCAACCTCAATGATTTCTACCACGTAATGTCTGATGCCAACTTGGAATAGTTGGCATCCCTTCACAACTGACTGTAGGCCTACAGGCAATACCTCCCCAAGCTGAACCAAGCTGTTGTAGTCAGGAGACAGGGTACACTTGACTTTGTGCCTACAGTCGGTAATAACCAGATCATAGGCATCTGCCCAGGACACGTGGTTCTCGCTGTTGGTCTGACTTAAGTAGGTCACATCTACGGCATATCTGTTGATAGACACAACCTGCAATAAAACAGAGAACGATAAGTTATCCCTGTTAACTGAACAGTCACAGCCAGCAAATATAAGTAAAATGGTCTCATTTTACCCAAGGTCCTTTCAATAGAAGTGCTCACTAGCAAAGTGTGGTTAATTTGTGGCGTAATTTGTCTGTGTGTTATAACAGTCTCTGGTAGGTTTGGGAATACGTCAAATGCCGAGACCTAACATACTAAAGTAATGATCAGCAAAAAATAACTGCAAATTGACAACTGAATTTAGTAAATGATGAACAACAATAACAGTCACTGGCAGATATACCACAGAACTAAGCTTGAGAATGAGGTCACTACACCCCACTGTTCTCCAAAACCTTGGCTATGTTTCATCAAAGTTACTTAAGACAGAACTGGACTCTTGCACACCCTCATCATTATTGAGGAATAACAATACGGTACTCAACAGTTGTGCCAGGTAAGTATGAGGACCTTGTAATCGAAAAATATTTTAAAGAAATTATCTCAGTAAATCTAGCTGTTAAGCGTATATTATCAGAGACTTTGCACTTTTGCGAGGTTTAACAATTTTTCAAAAATACTCGTGAGGAGTTTAAGACCAAAATTCTGTCTTAAGCCACTTTTCATGACACAGTCACGTGATTTCCTGTCATGAATTCAACTCAGTTATGTCGAGTTAAAGAAATAATTCAGTGAGTTTAAACTCAGACGAATATTTTTTTTCAGCAAAACAGAATATTTTTGATGTTTGGCACCAGGTCATTACAGCGATTCCAAGGAATATGAAGGATTATCTGTGTGTATGCCTGACTATTGCTTCTTCAATGCAAACATTTTCATTGGTTAAGGGACAGGAAGTGAGGTCATCTATGTGTCGAGTGATGATGTAATAAGGATGATCAACTGACATACTTTTTGACAGATAAAATAAAGCATACTAGAAAATATGCAAGTAAATTGTTATCAGTGAATAATACATTGGGTGTAAAAACATTGACGAAACAATCCCCTCCTTTCCAGGACTTGTCATTGCAAACAATGTTATTTTATTCTTCTTCATTTGTACACATGGCCATCGGCCCAAAGAAAACCAAACAAACAAGATTATTGCACACTAGTCAGCAATGCAAAAGCTGTTCCGTTTTTTAGATGCGTAGTTAGTTTGCGACGCTTTTTCCGAAATCAGAGCTAAGTTTCTAAGTGAGAACCTCTGGACAAGTCCCTCTTTGTTTAAATTTCATAGACTGTTGTGTAATCCTGATACCTCAGTTGTGGAATATGTATTGCAAATAATATAGGTAAGCCAATCAAAATAAGATGTGACAATGGTGTAAGAAAACAAGGAGGGCAACATACAATTTTTAACGTGTGGCCAAATAAATTGCTCTGCTGATACGGTAGATTGAACTTAACTTAATTAAAAGTGTAAAAGATTAATGAACATACTACTGTGTTCTCCATGACCTGCTTTAACATGTCATTGCAAACCTGTTTGGCAGAATGTGCCACAGTTTTTGAAGCAACGATGAAGAGTTAACGGAATCGGCTCAAAATTGATCAGGCGTGCGTTCTGTAGACACAAGGACCTTACAAAAACAAAAAAACATACATCACTTGACGAAATATCACACGATTCCTCTGTGAGCTTCTTGAGTTTAAGGAATATACGCATAATTTCCGCATTTGAAAATATGCCTTACTGTTTTGTGAGGCAAATTACAGATTGGCGCTAATTTGAGCAGTGAGCATTGATTCCAAAAATTTCATGAGTACTTACAGCACATTTGTTGATGTTAGCGCACTTTTGACACATTTGGGTTTCCAGTTGTGGAGAACCCTTCTGTATTGAGTTTGCATGTTTGTTCTAGGTAAAGTGGCACAAAACCCAATGCTTTCTGCTAACAAACCAAGTTTTTATAGAGGCCACTTACCCCTTATGAAATTGGTCTCAACTTGTTCCTTAGGCTTAGTCTAAATATATGCAGTTTCTAGGTTTGGAAGGAACTGACAGCTCATTATGTCTTCAGACCATGATCACCTGACCTTGGTCTGAAGAGAAGACGAACCATCAGTCTCTCCCAAGCATAAAGATCTCTTCTAACTGAAGGAAAAACAAGACCTGGGCCGAACACAATACCACTAGTACCTCGCTAGAAAAGCAAGATCTCGTGCGATGTCTACTTTCATTGAGAACATCTGATTTTGACAAGATTTTTCCTCCCCGCGAGATAGCTTTTAAACTAATGGTCGTCCGCCTAAGCATTAAACCGGTTTGTTGTCGTACTCACCGAATTATTCCATTTTAAAGTTATGCTCTGAATAGGATTTGATTTAACTCTCACAAATGTACAGTATTTGTTGATTCGAAAGTTTTGTTTAACTTATGCCGAGTTGTTTCAACTTTACATTGCCATTTTATAATGACATCTACGGTCATCATATGCTGCCGCAGAAAAAGGCCAAGAAAATAGTGTAAGGCAGTTTACAAAAATTCTTTAATTCAACAATAGAATGCTTTTACTGGAATAACATAGATTTAATTAAAACAGAATTTCAATCACTATTCTTGTTGGTTTTCAAAAATCTGTAATAGATACTCTTCCAAAGCTCGCGCTAGACTTATAAAGATTTTAGCCATTATAGTTGCACAGTTGAACATTTCGTAGCAATAAAAGAGTGATTTCAGGGGGAGTGACGGACAGGAAATGGAACATACACTTTTTATTTTTTAGGACTCCGAATCGAAGTAAGAATGTCTTTTGCGGCACGACTTGAGCAGACTGTGAGTCGACACGCGAGTAGGTTTCCCGAAATAAATTTTTATTGTCAAGTTGAGAAAGCATTCGCCAAGTTGGCGAATGGCCTTAGCTCAACCACCGCCAGTGCCGCTCAAAATTAGCCAATGGCGAGCTGGCAAGTGGTTAGCGCAAGCCTAGTCTTCTAAATGCTGGCTTTGGCTTTGTGACAATGACAAAAAAATGTCATGGCACCTCAGAGTATGAGCAGCGCAACATATAATCCATCCAGTGGTTACAGTAGGGAAAATTTCATCTTCCCAAAGCTCACTATAACCTGTGACGGGCAATGCCAAAGCTGTGGTGGTGACAGCTTCCGACATGCACAGCAGACCTCATCTTCAGCATCTCAATGAGCACAGTCACTAGCCATCCAAATTTGCTGAATGTGTACCGCTGTCCGAAATTGTTTTATTCCAGATGGACCTTAATTGAATTTTCTGTTTGTGACCTCTTTAGTTGATGTTTTGCTTTAAAATTTGTTGTTCTTGACAATTTATCTCGGCTGTCTTTCTTTTTCTTTCAGTATTTCTTCATTCCGTTAACACCATGCCAGCCAAAACTGAGACTTGTTCAGCGGAAATTGATCATTATACCTCGATACAGTTTTAATAAATTACCCAATGTCATATTGTTTGAACTTTTTTTCTAATCTTTAACAGGCTTCTGTAACCATAAATAAATAAATACCAAAGTTGCATTTACGTTTTATAGCTCAATCTCTTATTTTTACTTTTAATTATGTCATGCTGTGTTGTATGTAACAATACAATGTAATGAAATAAATTCAATATTTAATTTTATTGTTGACCACTCTCTATCAGTTCAAGTGTTTTAATTTTCTTCAAATAAATCCAAAATGCTTGAACCAAGAATTTCAGCATTAATTTTGAGCTCTGCACTGTGTTCTGCCATAAAAAACAAGTGGACAATACTTTAATGGCCAATGCGTGGGCTGAAACTGTTAAGCACCCAGCGTGTTGTATTTTGTATTGTATTTATTTATTATAGTGACAAGCACAATTAATTCAAACAGTTATAGGTATAACATTCGTAAGAAACCCAGCCCAGTTGGGCTTATTAGTCACTTTAACCACACAACTCAGATGTAGGCCTACCATAAATGCGACGGTTTCTAAGTTCAAAAGCAGACTTGATATATTTGGCAAATTGCCTAGGGAAATACTGAAACTGCAGTATGAGGATTCATAACTAATGACACTTAAAACCTTCAACATATCTTGCATGTCATTTTCATTCTCAGACAAAAGTGCAATATGGTCGGCATAAAGAAGCACTGAAACATTGTTTGGGCCACATTGGACATCTTTACCGAATTTTTTAATGTCCAGAGCTAAAGTCATTTATAAACAAGGCAAAGAGTGTCGGTGATAAAACGTATCCCTGACGGACACCATTTTCAGGAGTGAACCAACCACTATACAGAGTGGCATTTAATCGTATACAGTTCAACGGACTTCTGTAAATCATACGAATTATATCATACATTCTACCATTATATTATTTTGCAGTAATTTATAAAACAGAAGTTCATGGTTTGTCCAGTCAAAAGCTTTTTTCATGTCCACAAATGTCACAAAAATTTAGATAACTTTCTTGTTTGAATAATTGATGACAGGACATATAAGTGATCAAATCAAGGCCGTTGGCTTTGAAAACCATTTTGCACATCAACTAAAATATTGTTCTGTTCACAGAAACCCAAAATTCTGCAGTGTTTATCCTTTGGCCTTATAGATCTCGAGTAGTGCCTGGGACACATAGATACATTACATAAACAATACCTGGGTTGTTTTTATCCCATCTAAAGGAAATTTAATTTAAAAAATATCTTCTGAAAATGAGCAAAAAATTAAAATCTACAAATTTAAGTGGTTTAAAAAGCAGTCGGTAAATGCACAGATTTTCGTCTCATTTCTTTGATGCGCGTCTCTCCTGAGAGGTTAGTATCAAACAAGCAGATGAGCACTCCAGATTGGAATGCTATATCCTGCGTGGCTACACTACATGCGACAGAAGATGGCAGACCATGACTCCTGACGACAATAAGTATCCCGACAGTAAATTCTACCCTGTTCCTGGACTGCACCATTTTCATTGCAATTTTCGAATTTGCGATTTTAGAGATGGAAGCCAAACCTGTATCCATGTATTTTAAAAGGAAAGTGTTGTAATCGTCAACATCATTTGTCCTTTATCTTTCTGTGGTGTCTTGTGATTTGTCATTTTTATGGTTCTCCGGATGCTTGTTTTATTTAAACTGCTGGCGGGAACCCTGCTGGCAGTCTTTCAGCAAGCAATCAGGATGTCAGGGAGGGGCCACAGGCGTCCTCAGCTTCTGATCGTCCCCAATACACTACATATAATACTACTATATGTAGTGTATTGGGGACGATCAGAAGCTGAGGACGCCTGTGGGAGGGGCACCTGGATTGGGTTTTACCTGAAGCTTGAATAGCTGTGTTTTAACTGGTGAGTACTTCTAGAGGCCTAGCTAGTGAATCTTCAGTAATACAACAAAAGTCTACATTTGACTTTTGAGAAGACTTTCACTCAACCAACACTGTCACAAAGGCTCGGTCGGCTCCAGACACATAACGCGTCTGTGCCTGTGGCATGGGTCGGCTCATCAAGACTCACTAAAAAGCATTCAGTATTAGGGCAGGCTATATGACTCATGATATCCGCTTACGGTAGGTCAGGGTAAATAAACAGATGGCGTCACATCAACACTCAATATCAGCAACTTACGAGAACATTTAGTGGCTCATATTCACCACCAAACTCTAAATCTTGTAAAACTTCTTTCAGGTTGTACAAACAGTTCTTCGTAATCGCCGCCATCACAGTCGTTACTGACATCTACCGCCGAAAAATTAAACTAAACCGTTGGCACCTGGGGGTTTGAAAGCTATAACGTGGGCTGGATCAGCTGGGAAATAAAATGGTGAAGTTTTCCTTCAATTTTTGCCTTGACAGCCATTTTTACATTCATGCATATAAGGTCGGTACAAGATGTGCACAAATGTTACTTTCTCACCATTTGTCTCACAGTTCCTACTTTATCATACAACTGACATAATTGGCTTTCTCATCATACGACTCGACCCTTTCCTCAGTGTCCGTCATGAAGCATTTGAGTACCGTTTGTTTTTGTTTTCGACAACATTGATGAACTAAAAAAATCATTTTAAAATTCAAATATAATTGAACATTTCCATGAATAGGGAGCTGTCGATTAGTTCGAAGTAAATGTAGCACTTTTTTATCGCATGCTAAACGTCCGAGTCACCCATCCCCCCCGGTCCCCGGCACCCCCAGACATATCATGTCATATCCAACTCATTGACGGCGATGCTCATGTTGACTAGACGAGCTAAAAGTTCAAAGTTCTTGCACACACTTCATTATTAAAAAAGTCTGCCATTTAAGAAATATTTATGTCAATGACGTTGACGATTTCTTCAGGTGAGTATATTCATGATCACACTACGGAACACTGATTCCTGAACACTTCTTCAAGTTGAGGCACACTTCAAATGGTAATGAATGGCAATAAGTTGCCGGAAAGATTTCTCCCGCCGTTGTACATGTGCAGTGTGTGAAATACGAGAATTTGGTAAAGAAAATAAGTGCTTTTATCAGTGTAGGTTAGTGCAGCGGAAGTTCTTTTCCAACTCGGCGACCTGTCTGCACAGGCACTGTGTTCCAACATGGCGTTTCAAGTCGTCCCATAAAAGACTTGTCCTTTGAATTACAGCATGAATCTTTCGTTTGATTCAGTAGGCCTAGATTGCTGGCCAATCATTGCGTACCATTTCATCTCAACACGAGACCAAATAAAATGCTGTAACATAGGCGGCACAGCACTGAAAAAAGTGGGGGCTATAGCCCGACCCCCC
>NMRA01000356.1:435232-469353 GCA_002633005.1 Phoronis australis | reverse complement strand
CGACCTGTTGACAGCGACCTGAGTCAGCTCTCGAGCCGAGTAGTCCATGTGTCTAAAATGGCAGATAATTCCATTCCAATTAAAAAACAGGTAATTTCACAGTTCTGTGATCGTCCAGTGATTTTCCAGCGCTTTTACTTTGGTCCTGTGCGGTAGAATGTATGAAGAAAGTCGTCATAATACAGCTAGGTACCATGTGTCGGCATGTGTGTATTTCTTCCGTAGACCCCGAAATGCACACTGGCTCACAGTCACACTGCCAATGTAGTTCTGCTCGTCACCTCGCCGTGAAACTTATATCAACGTGTAAAGCTAAAGACTGGGTGCATGCAAAATCTGGGAATCAACCGACACTCACCTTGCCCGTTACAGCCGTTTAAGTGAAAAAAAAAATGCAACAAACGTCATTTTTTTGCGTAACTCTCCGCCTTTTGAAAAGTTTGTCACTCTTTTGAAAATAGTACGCTCGTTTCATGCACACACGCATTAATTTCCTAAATTTTTGTGACAGCTTTCGGGAGATGATGATAGCTTGGCAGCAGCAAAATTTCTTCTGAAATTCGGTTTTTCGGTATCAAAATTCTAAAAACATAATGAAGTGAAACCAGTTCCGATAATTTGTTGTGACGTGTATGCAACCTTGTGAAAGAACAACAGTTGAATTCAAGAATCGGTGAAAAAGAAATTGGCCATTAGGTGACACAATATTTCATGGCGCCGAAAGCTGTTGCTAAGGATCGCTCCACAACTTTAGCAGCAGAACAACGGTGGGTGCAAAGCTGTATACAGCTTTGTACCAAGGCTACGGTAGAAATAGACAAAACAGAGCCAGCTAAGAGGTTGGGTTTGCAAACCAAAATGCCAATTTCATCAAAAACGCATGGACTTTGTTTCAAGTGATAGATCTTGACCTGCCATTTGCAATACTTTTTAAATTTTTGAAATCCGTTGGACGGTTCTGGAGTTATTTAAAATTTAGACCCTCAAAAATGGGATTTTTTTCAACAAACGAACCCTTGAAAATTTCAAGACAAATTTGTTGGCATGTGTAAAGATCTGTCATTGAAAAACTTGGACCACTGTTGCTCTAAAACAAGATAACAAATACATTGCATACAGGTTAACAACATAAAATAAAAACGATGAAATGGTGTATTTAGCAAGTGAGGGAATACCGGTAATGCAAATTTCGAAATTCCCTGTTGACTGAAAAGTGGCAAGTCTGCCATTTATCGTATGGTCCAATTATATTTAGAGCGTTTATTTGTAGTGAGGCTTTTTTGCAAATGTCCGAGAAATGGGAGTCAAAGGTTAGATTGCTATTGATGGCTGTCAGGAGTGTAACTTTTGTTTGACTAGGTATTTTGCAGTTTCCAATGGAGAGAGATTTACAGAATGTGTTCATTCTGTACCTATGCATATTGCTTGGAATCTGTCAAGATTTTTTTGCGTCTCATTGGCAGCTAACCAGTTGATGAGTGATTCGCTGTCTTGTCTTAGATTTTTGGTTATGGAAAGTGGGTTTATGTCGGAGAAAGAGAGGGTGTTGTCATCTGCGTAGTTGACCAGTATAGATTTTTTCTCAAAAAAAGATGTCGTTGATGAAGATATTTAAGAGAAAGGGTCCCAGGATGGATCCTTGAGGTACTCCCTTGTATACTTGGCCCCATTCACCAGAACGAATACTCCCGTTAATCAAACTTGTTTTTTGAGCAGTCAGTCATTCAGTTGCCCAAATCGGCAACTGGCCATTTTTAACACTGCACGCTGGAGGAGTTGTGATATCATACCACATGGGAATGGGCACTGGTTTCAGATTCTGTGAAACACTCTTGTTTTACAATTAATTCAGAAGGTCCACATTCAAACTGTCTCGCGGATTGTGTAAAAAGATGACCCTTTAATTGTTTCATGATTGGAAATAAAAACAACAAAGCTTAGTTAATATACAAAAACCTCTGAAGTGTCTAGTTGAAGGTCGGGTAAAGTACAATCAAGGACAAACTAAAACTAGAAAAATTATCACCGTGCTGTTCTAGATGATGATGCATTACATATCTTAACACAATATAATATATGCAATATGATTCTTTAAAGATGAATGCCTCGGATGGTCTCAAATTTTGTGCTGCCACTGTTGGTTTGCTGCAAGTTGTCTTGCGAGATAGAGCACCTGCCTTTGCAACATCAGTTGTCACATGATGTGTCTTCTGGGATGTTACTGGCTAAGTCCTATGTGGCATTCTGTGGCTCACAAATTTGATAATGTCCATTGTTTTTTGTCAGACTGGATGCATTTTGGACATACCAGCATTGTTCATGAGAACAGCAGTATGTTTAAGTACTTGCTGGCACTATTTTATAGCACAGGGGTTGAAAGTAAGTACACTACACAGAGGTACATACACTACACAGGGGTACGTAGACTACATTTCAGTGACATGTCAGGTTTATAATTAAATACTTAGAATCTCATGAGAGTTAGTTCATTTACCAAACCTATTCAAAGAGAACAAATAAAAAGTACAGTATTCATGTGCTTATATGCTATTCTTTGAAAATAGGCACATGTTAAAATATAGGGATATGTAGATTGCACAAATGCTAATATTTCACGCAAAACAAAACTATTTGTAATAAGCACCCTTTTAACATAACATTTTAAGGTAGGAAACTGTGACCAATGTTGCTCACTTACCGTGTAATACTTTAGCTTTTATGGTACTTGTTAACATTGTCCTATGTACACTACATCACCGTTTCTGCATCTCATTGTAACATTATGTTGTGTGGCCATTTATTTTTCCTTGATGATAATGAGCACCCTGTTATTTAAAAGACAATAATTACATCTGCAATCCCCATTTGTGTTACTGAATTTCTCTTGGGGGTACGTACACTATATTTTGCTTGCCTTTTTGGTCTTTTTTTAACAGAACACAGTTGATGTCCAAACTTTGGTTTGTTTAGGTAATGAATAATTTCCTACAGTTTAATAGTATTTACTTTTTTAACCTTCATTACAGTAGATGAGGGTTAGAAGCACATAAATTACAAATTTCGTAACAATTAGTGCCTGTTTTAGGATGAACCCTACCATTTCTCAATGACAAAGCACAACTTCATCGAAGTGATTCTGAAATTGACTTGAGGAGTTACGATATTCCTAGTCAAATCAAAAAATTGCTTACTTAATAAAATAAATTTCGTTTCTACTGTAGACTCTAGGAAATTGGAATTTTTAAAATGGCCACTCGTAATGCTAACAATGTATGAAGTTCAGAGACAAAACATGTATAAATTTCTCAAACACGGTTCAATTTTGATAATTCTTTTTTTATTTTACACAACCAAATAACCCTTTGCATATGAGATCCAGTTGGCATTTGGTAAGCGTCCAAAAAATTTTATTTTGGCCCATAACAGTCGACTTGCAAAGACGGACCTTGATTCTGATTTAACTGGTTGCACTTTATATAGTTGTGTCACCAATAGACATCCAAAAATCAAATGGGGGCAGTGTAATGGGAACCTGAAATCTAACAGCAAAACACGTTTCCAAGTTGGCAGCAAATTCTCACTTCTTCTATGGATGACCCCGAGCAAAAAATGTGTATGTCCAAAAACTGTTACTACCTATCTTAACAGAATACATTTGGTATAACTTAATTTAAGTTTACAAATATGTTTGTCAATCAGTTGACTGGCAGAGGTGTGAAGCTATTTACAACGAATTAGTAGCGATGAATAGGGCCGTCCCGGATTATACAGCGGCACTTAAATCATGCTGTGTTAACCACAATGCCACAATATCCCTCAGGTATTTTTGAAGCCTCATGGTTTTCACACCATGTTCTTTGTTGTTGTCGTATTCTTTACAAGTTTGTCTTGGCTTTATTACTCCATTCCAGTGTCAATGGAGTATTACTGTTGCAACTCTTGATGGGAAAAATTTGCACTGCAATCTAATGCAAAGTAATGATTAGTGTTGCTGTAGTGTACTATTGTGGCCAAGTGCCCTATGGACGTGCAGCATTGTGGGTAAAAAACACAGAATCAGAGATAACGCTGTTGTATTCTGGGAATTCACTATGGGATGGATTGAGCTTAGGTCTGAGGAGTTAACAATCCTCTTGCTCTATGATGTCATGGAAAGCTGGTAGAGGCAAAACTTGGCTGCCTGTGCATACATGTGTTAGCAATCAGGTTAGTTTAATGATAGGTGTGTCAAGAAGCTGTTGTATTTGTTTGAAATAACTAAAGAATTTGCTGATTCAATAATCATGATCCCTTAGAATCTCTCTACTGTTATCCTAGATTGAAATCCTCAAGTACTTGTTGAATTCAAAAGATGACTGCACTGATGGTGATGGTAGTGGTGATGGAGTGTCAGAATTCCTTAATGAGATGTGCAGTGCTAGCAGACATGCAGGTTTGTACAAACTGAATGTTATGTTCACGTTAAATGTTCAGTCTTGACTTTTTTGTTTCACTAGTGGGTATTTCTGACAAACACTATTAGTGACACACCCACCATAGTTACTGTTGTTAAGTTCCACAATCGCAAAACAAATCTGGCGGAAAAGACTGCTTAGCACTACTACCGGTACATGTTTTTTCAATGCGATTCCAATGATTCAATGAAACTGTAGCCACCATGGAGTCTCAGAATCAGAAAGGACCCTCTGGAGAAATGAAGTGTAACACATAGCGCGCGTTCTATCCATGATGTCAAGTCTTAATTGAGCCCATTCATAAATTACTTAACCATTGCCATCAACTGAGTGTCTTACTGACATCAGATCAGTTCAAATAGTGTGGTGCCAGCACTATAGTTATCTTGCCACTCTTAAAGTTTGTTGACTTAATTGGATGCACCGTTAACTATTCCATAGCATAACTGACTTAATTGGATGCACCGTTAACTATTCCATAGCATAACTGACTTAATTGGATACACTGTTAACTATTCCATAGCATAACTGACAATGAGGAGAAGCTCTTCACACGATTAGAGAAAGATTGCAAACGTTTTATTGAAATTGTCTCTTTCAACAAAAGAAGTAGAATTTGTATCCAAAGTGGTAGCATTGACATTTTTGAAAAGCATGATTGATAGCAATTGATATTTGTTGTCTTACTCTTAGCAGTTATGAAATAGATTAATTACTGTATAAAACACTAAATATTTCAATGTACTCAGTAGTTCCCTATGTAGTGGCCACCATCCTAACTTGGATATCAAAAAAACAGGCTTGTCATCTAGTAAAAGTAAATATTTCCTGAAAGAAAATAGATAACGGATTATATGTGTTTTATGTTTATGTGCCATTATTGTTATTACTATTATTATGTTAACACCTTGTACAAGCCAGAATTTCATTTTTAAAAAAGGTGCATTCATCTCAAGGTAACCTCTTGGTCGATTTTAATGAAGCCTTTTTAACTTTACCAGTTACCTCAAAAATGCTTTTAGGAATTTTCAATAAGTCTTTTAGTTTGGTTTCTATGACAAATTAACTTGCAAAAATAGCAGTTGTATTTGTCTGTGTCAAAAATTCAAACAACGTTTTTGAAATAAATAAATATTAAGTTTGGAAAGTTCCACCAAGCTGTTATCAAGAGCTCATGTTCTTTTAAAAGTTCAAATTAAGTCAATTTGCCGAAGCTGAGAGAAAAGGATTAAGTTATCAGATGTAAAAATCTCAAGGTGTTTGGTTAATTATTGGGTGAAAACTTGTTTTCTAGTCAATATCATCTAAACATGCCTTAACCATGTTCACTCTTTCAACATTCACACTGAATTTGCAGTGGGTAATTAACTTAATTATCACTAAAATGTTTTAATTTTGTACATGGGTTTCCTGTACCTTGTGTTATCTAGGTTAAAAGGCGGAGTCAACAGTAAGTAGGCCAATAATTCATTGAATACTTACTGCGCATTGGAGAGAAAGATATAAAGAAATCAAGTACTAAATGGACAATAGAAATCAAGTCAGTGATTAAAGTGCACCGTGATCATGAGATTGAAACAGCGAAATGTTAGATTACCGATCAAATTAATGAATTTCGGGGAGGATTTATCTTTTGAACCACTTGATTTGTTAGTGAACTCTTAGACAAAGAGACAGTTCAGCGACTGGGACTTGGTGCATTCATTCTCAATGGTCGTGTGCACACAAATCCCCCAGGATAAAAACTATGTTTTGTCTTAGTTTTCTGCGACAAGTCGTTGACTCAATATTATGGTGATTCGGTGAATGAAAGGATTGAGGGTACATACGAAACTACTCTATGCCTGGCACCTGGAGATTCGATGTGAGTGACAGCCCTGTAACCTTTGACTTCGTATAAGTAGTAAACAAATTTCCATGTGGTTCTGCTAAATGTTTTTTTCGCTCCTCGGTACATATTTCGTATTTGAAGTTCCCTGAGAATGAAGATAGGGTATTTTGCTAGACATATTTGAAATATTTTAAAAATGACAAATTTTATGAATAAGGTTTGAGATATCTTTAGCATACTAGCTTCTGCTCACAATGGGGAAGACATGTGACCAATCGAAGTAAGAATGTACTTGTTTCTTTTCTTCAAAAACATGTTATTCTCGATATTTGGGCTTTTACACTAATTCATTTACTGTTGAGATGATCTTCTCTTATGCGTGATGAGTCTCTTTATTTCTTTTCAGGCGATCCCCTTGAGACTCTGTTCTCCACTAGGAATCAAACCAGTGTCATTCCACAGATACTGCTGTTGCTAAGGGAAACCCTTGTGACTCACAGGTGGTTAGAGGTGACTAAGGTACTCGTTGCTCTGACTAGAGAAGAGCAACGAAGAAACACGCAGCCTGCTATGGAAGCCATGTGGAAGGTTTGTGTCCAGTTTGTTACCCATAAAGCCACACTGTAGACGCTTGCAGTTGCACTGCTCAAACTCTCNTGTTTCACTAGTGGGTATTTATGACAAACACTAGTAGTGACACACCCACCATAGTTACTGTTGTTAAGTTCCACAATCGCAAAACAAATCTGGCGGAAAAGACTGCTTAGCACTACTACCAGTACATGTTTTTTCAATGCGATTCCAATGATTCAATGAAACTGTAGCCACCATGGAGTCTCAGAATCAGAAAGGACCCTCTGGAGAAATGAAGTGTAACACATAGCGCGCGTTCTATCCATGATGTCAAGTCTTAATTGAGCCCATTCATAAATTACTTAACCATTGCCGTCTTCCTAACATCAGATCAGTTCAAATAGTGTGGTGCCAGCACTATAGTTATCTTGCCACTCATAAAGTTTGTTGACTTCCTTGGATACACTGTTAACTATTCCATAGTATAACTGACAATGAGGAGAAGCTCTTCACACGATTAGAGAAAGATTGCAAATGTTTTATTGAAATTGTCTCTTTCAACAAAAGAAGTAGAATTCGTATCCAAAGTGGCAGCATTGACATTTTTGAAAAGCATGATTGATAGCAATTGATATTTGTTGTCTTCATCGTAGCAGTTATGAAATAGATTAATTACTGTACAAAACACTAGATATTTCAATGTACTCAGTAGTTCCCTATATAGTGGCCACCATCCTAACTTGGATATCAAAAAACCAGGCTTGTCAACTAGTAAAAGTAAATATTTCCTGAAAGAAAAATGATAACGGATTGTATATGTTTTATGTTTATGTGCCATTATTATTATTACTATTATTTTGTTAACACCTTTTCCTAGCCAGAATTTCATTTTTAAGAAAGGTACATTCATCTCAAGGTAACCTCTTGGTCGATTTTAATGAAGCCTTTTTAACTTTACCAGTTACCTCAAAAATGCTTTTAGGAATTTTCAATAAGTCTTTTAGTTTGGTTTCTATGACAAATTAACTTGCAAAAATAGCAGTTGTATTTGTCTGTGTCAAAAATTCAAAGGACGTTTTTGAAATAAATAAATTTTAAGTTTGGAAAGTTCCACCATGCTGCTATCAAGAGCTCATGTTCTTTTAAAAGTTCAAATTAAGTCAATTTGCCGAAGCTGAGAAAAAAGGATTAAGTTATCAGATGTAAAAATCTCAAGGTGTTTGGTTAATTATTGGATGAAAACTTATTTTCTAGTCAATATCATCTAAACATGCCTTAACCATGTTCACTATTTCTACATTAACACTGAATTTGCTGTGGGTAATTAATTTAATTATCACTAAAATGTTTTAATTTTGTACA
The DNA here is from genome assembly GCA_002633005.1 of Phoronis australis. Taxonomy (NCBI): domain Eukaryota; kingdom Metazoa; phylum Phoronida; family Phoronidae; genus Phoronis; species Phoronis australis. Next base: position 461,133 of record NMRA01000356.1, on the reverse strand, counting down.
TGGGTTTCCTGTACCTCGTGTTATTTAGGTTAAAAGGCGGAGTCAACAGTAAGTAGGCCAACAGTTCATTGAATACACACTGCGCACTGGAGAGAAAGATATCAAGAAATCAAGTACTAAATGGGCAATAGAAATAAAGTCGGTGATTAAAGTGCACCGTGATCATGAAATCGAAACAGCGAAATGTTAAATTACCGATCAAATTAATGAATTTCAGGGTTGGATTTATCTTTTGAACAACTTGATGTGTTAGCCACAGAGACAGTTCAGCGACTGGGACTTGGTGCATTCATTCTCAATGGTCGTGTGCACACAGACGCACAACTCCCCCAGGATAAAAACTATGTTTTGTCTTCGTTTTCCGCGCTAAGTCGTTGACTCAATATTATGGTGATATGGTGAATGAAAGGATTGAGGGTATATACGAAACTATTCTATGCCTGGCACCAGGAGATTTGATTTGAGTGACAGCCCTGTAACCTTTGACTTCGTATAAGTAGTAAACAAATTTCCATGTGGTTTTGCGGTTCCAAGGTGGTTCTGCTAAATGTTTTTTTTTTTTGCTCCTCTATACATATTTCGTATTTGAAGTTCCCTGAGAATGAAGATAGGGTATATTGCTAGACATATTTGAAATATTTAAAAAATGACAAATGAATAAGGTTTGAGATATCATTAGCATAGCTTCTGCTCACAATGGGGAAGACATGTGACCAATCCAAGCAAGAATGTACTTGTTTCTTTTATTCAAAAACATGTTATTCTCGATATTTGGGCTTTTACATTAATTCATTTACTGTTGAGATGATCTTCTCTTATGCGTGATGAGTCACTTTATTTCTTTTCAGGCGATCCCCTTGAGACTCTGTTTTCCACAAGGAATCAAACCAGTGTCATTCCACAGATACTGCTGTTGCTGAGGGAAACCCTTGTGACTCACAGGTGGTCAGAGGTGACTAAGGTACTCGTTGCTCTGACTAGAGAAGAGCAACGAAGAAACACACAGCCTGCTATGGAAGCCCTGTGGAAGGTTTGTGTCCAGTTTGTTACCCATAGAACCACACTGTAGACGCTCGCAGTCGCACTGCTCAAACTCTCAGTATGGTAAAAACTTTTATTTTTCCACTTTTCATTTTTAATAAGAGTTAGATGATGTGCCATAGTATGTTAATAATGTCCTGGGTGAAAATACAAAAGGCTTGAAGTAGAAAGCAAATTTTTGACGCTTGATTAATAATTATTGCTTTCATCAGCTAGGTGCAAAGTTCAATTAATTTTGGGTTGGGAAAACCATGCGCCTAAGATCCCCACAGGACTAGAAAGGGCACAACCTTCAAGCAAAACATGGTTACCGTTAACAACAGAAAATAAACAAATGTGTTTGGGGATGACATTTTTCTGATTGCATAGTGAGAGCTAGAAGAGTAGGAAGAGATTCATCAATTTTGTATTGTTGACGGGATTCTTTTACTGTGAACTTCAGAAGCATCTATCACAATTCCAATTCTGTAGGTGACAGAAGAATCATTAATAAATACTAAATCTGCTAGTCCTTGACAATATTGTTTGTTTTCTTTCGTCTTTTAGGCAAGCTGTCTAGTCTTCCAGAATGATCCTGTGGCCCGTCAGAATTTTCATCATTTTGAGAAACTTGTCAGGTGTGTTAGTGAAACATATGTTTGCATGTAAGCAATTTGTATGACATTGTATTGCTCAGTTTCCCACTTGAAACTTTTAAAGGTCGTAGTTCCGCTAGATATCATGTTGTAACCATTTAGTGTGGACATTTTGTAGTTACATATGTTTTCAAGCAGTCTTCGCTGGTGTCTATAGTTCCTTCCAAGAGTGTTTTATGTTAATAAAGTATGAGGTGTGATTAATTTTGTTTTACTGTGTGTCAGAAATTACAATCTCAGTGAATGTTATAAACTGATAGTTAAAATTCCTCATATTAGGACAGTGTCTTCTAAAAAAGGATGTAGATTTCATATTTTCAAAATTCTTTGGAAGAGTAAGGGATTTTTTCTTAACAAATTTCAATTTAACAATTTGTGAGGTTTTCGTTTTTATAGTAACCAAATTCCTTTTTTTTCAAAGGTGCCCTGCATTTTCAGTGTTCTTAGTTAAGGAATTTTGATCCCAATTGATGCTATAACTGTTTGGAACCTATGTTTTCACTAGATTAATTTTGTCTCTTTTATTTAGCCAGTTCAAGCTGTTAAGTGAATTACAACCTAATGAAGTTGTCCTACAGTTGGTATTCCTACTCATGTCACAGGGTCGTCTACAGGAGGCTCAGCACACTATTAAGGCAGTAGGTCCCTTACTTGGATCCTCTATAATAATTTATTTTAAAGGATTTCCAGCTAAAATTTAGCAAACACTTAACTATTCCCATTCAAATGCCTGATAGTGACAAGGCATCGGCTTTATCAATCGCCAATCATTGCACCATGCGGCAATGCTAAAATTTTTCGGCTACACACCTATTTTTCTCGCATGACTCTATTTTTATTTGCAACGATTGTGCGTCAGCAGATCATGAGGAGGTGTCTTTAGTCATCAGCTGGTGATTTGGTGATACCATTTGGGTGTGTTCACGATTTTTTGCTGTATGTTGTCGTGACGCAGTGGATTAGCACTGGTTTCGCATTATGTCTTGGGTTATATTTCGGGCGATGTTTAGCCAAACCTACCAGGTGAGTTTCATGTGGAGACAGTGTGGCCTAGTGGGTTAAGTGCCCACCTCCTGTTCTCAAGATCATGAGTTCAAATCCGATTGGAACCTACTGCTTGGCCCTTGAGTCAGGTCTCTAGCTCCTCAGTCAAGTCTTAATTTGTGTATTGTGTTTGTTAATAAATGGAAAACTTTAGGGTTTTAGGTGTTTGGTGTAATGTGCCCAGCTCAGTTGCCTGCGCATGTCTGATGCAACGTGTATGAGACCATCTGAGCTATTTTTGAGTGGACAATTTTTTGTCTTATCAGAAGTAGTGAAAGATGTGAAGTTGCTACAATTCCTACGTCGATGTATTTATTGGTCGTAAGCTGATTATCGGGCGATGGCCATTGGTGTCTGCCAACTGACTGAAATTAGCCACCTATCTGCTGATCATCTGGAGATTGCTGGCTGTTATTGAAAAACATTGAGTAATGGAAAAAAAATATTTTTCCTGATGCTGCACTGATTGCTGTTTTCTGACGCCAGTGTATGAATGATTTTCATGGTAGTGACATGCTGTCGCCTGACTGTTGGCAGAAATGACCTTTGCTAGCTTGAACACCCATGATCCGAAGTGGAAACATTGTTGTAACAGCTGTCTTTATACGATTGAGCAACTTTAAACATTTTGTTTTCCAGCCTCTTCCAAAGAGTAGGAAGCATCCCACTGAGAGGTCAGTTATGACTGACCACCTAATGGCTGCGTATGAAGGCCTCATCTGGTACATGCAGTGGTTGGAAGAAAAACAGGAAATGAACAAGCTTACCACTCACTTGGAATATGGTCAGTTGGCTTATGAAGGACATGTTCAGTGGCGCACCCTCTTGCTCTCATTAAGAGTTCTGAAATTTTTCTTTTCTTTTCTCTGTGGGTGACGTACGTGAGCCTTGTTTTAAAATTTTGGAAGGGTACTGTGGCTATTATTACACTCCCAAGTGACGTCTTTATCCCATTTGGTGTTAACACTGAGTTTTATTATAATATGACTTTGTAAGAAGACACATCATTGTCTAATTTGGATATAAGTTAATTTTTCTACCACAAACATGAAGTTCTAGACACTACTGTTTATTGTGTGGAAAATCTCTGGTCTGCATGCAGCTCTATATTTTAACTTTTGTTCATGGCCGTACAGTACAGGCCAAATGTATTCAGACAAAATGACCCAGACTTTCCCGACTTGTCATGTTGGCTGGGTGGCCTTCCCACATGATTGACAATGAAGGGGACAAGACCAAGTCATTCTGTAATTAGAATTTTGCTGGTCTAATAGTAATTACGTAGTGAGGGATCAAGGAGTTCGAAGCTTGGAGAAAAATATTGAATAATGTGAATTTGTGTCATTAGCTTGGTGAGAGATAGCTAAGTACGTTTGAACTTTCAATCCTCAGATTTTGGTAGGTTTTGGTTGAATACTAATGTGTACCGTTCAGGGAACTTATCGGCGATCTGTATAAGCGTGGAAATAAATAATTGAACGTTATGAACCACTTGTTAACTCATTTTAAGGAGGTCATAATGCTCTAACAGTGTATGTTTTCTATGTGAATGAACTGTCAATACAAAACCCCTTGCATGTTCTGTACAGAGATATTGTTGCCTCAATGCCACTTGTTATGCTATCTTTGAAAATGTTTGTTTTGGTTTGTGTTAGGGAGTTGATCCATCTTTAGACGTAACTTTGAATGTCTGATTTAAAACTAAGGACCAAGTGGAGTCCCCGATCTGTGTTGTCAGCATGACCTACTTAGCACTGTGTTGAGTATTTGAATTTCCGAATGTTTTTGTATTCTACATTGAATGTGACTTGCTAATCTTGATCTCCTGTAATGTTTCTCGACCTGTTTTCTTACTAGTTATTCTTTGTTTCGTACAGACTCTCACCAGCAGCTCAACTACAGCTCTAGAGCTGACTATGAACAGGTTATGAGAACTAGTGCGGAAAAGGCGTGTACCTGTTTTAGTAAACTGAAAGGAGTGAAAGGTGCCTGGGACGTGTTTATTACAAAACATGTTAAGGTATGTTATAAATGATTCATAAATTCTGTCCAAGGTTCTATTTTAATATAACACATTTAGTGATATCATATCTAGTTACTATTAATACCTGTTTCCCTTCCCCAGTTACTTGAGTATTATTCAAATGTGGATGAAGTTGGAGATGTGCTGCAGACGTACTATTCAACCAATCCAGACAGCCCAAACAGTCATGTGTTCTTGTACAATCACATGCTTGCAACTGGTGCTGATCAAGAGGAAAAGATATCTGTTCTTAAGGTAAGTTTATTCTCCTTTGTATTTACAAGTGAATTATAAACAATAAGATATTGCTTATAGTTCAGTATAGATGCACCTGATATGCATTAGTTGAAGTGTTTTCATTATCGCATTGGCAATGAATAATCTATGAACAGTCAATCGTGATCATTTATTTTGTCTACAGGTTGAGACAATGTATCTAAATTTTTGTAAAATATTTTTTTAAGCTACGGTATGAACTTTCAATCAATTTTTTGAGAAAATTTTGAAAATAAAAGTACTTGGTAGAAACTCACTTAAAATTTTATCCATAAAATTTTATCGGACACTGCAGCCGTCTGACTCCAACTAAGGGGAAATGGCAACCGTCTAATTCCGCGAAAACTGTGTCGCCCTTTTATTTGTCAATAACCCTGAACAACTATGGGATGACTTTCCAGAAATTACTTCATCTGGATGAAATAACTTCCATCATCTGATTTGTTTTAACATTTGCCTTTCAGAATTTGCAAAAGTTATCTCCTAGTGATGCACTTATGATGGATCTACATAATTTATTAAAACACAGTAAGTGTTAAAACCTTGTGATGCTTAATTCTAGAAAGTTAAATGCATTATAAGTTTCTTGAACTTCATAACAAAAAACCCAAATTCTGATCTACCGATGCCATTTCCTGTACTGTGTAGGATTCGATTGTCTTTGTATTGGTGTGTACACATTTGGTGAGTTTTTAAGTAGAATCATTTTAAGTTCTACCTTCATGATTTCCCCACCAAAATACAGTGACCTGCCTTGGACTGCAATAATGCTGTCATTCTCAAAAAACATATAACAAAAAATTAAAGTTATGGTTATTCACAAGTATTGGAATGACATGTTCAAGCACGAGTTATTTAAATTGTGTAGCGTAATGTTTGATTTTGTAGAAAAAGAAATGGGTGCAGCATGGGATGTCATATTCAACCTGCTGGACTATCCGTGCCATAAAAACAATTTAGACGTTTGGCAGATATTTCTACATGACTTGCAAGAAAGCAACAGGTGACTTGAAGGATTGCTTGTATCATGTTGTTATCGTTATTGTTATAATAACTATTATGTTTTATTTCCATTTCTTGTGGTATTGTTATTGTTGTTATTTCAATTAACAAACAACAACTTTTAAGTAAAACCCAACGCCAGTGAGATTTGGTGAGTATACCATACACACACACATTTACTTGGTCCCATGCATCTTTGTGTGAGCCCGCCCCTTTATGTCAAGTTGCACATACATAAAAATTTGGACTCGTGCGCCAGTATGACAAATTCTTGATTGAAACCAAAATATAGTTTTTCAAAACGTCTTGTGAGAATGATTAGTTTTCAATTTGAAATTCAGATTAACTTAGCAACCTGACAGTGAGAACACATTACTAAGGACAGACAAAAGATACCCAAAAATGTTTCAGTTTCAAACCGGCAGAAACGGTGTACAAGGGATACCTGCCTGCGCTCAGCAAAATGGTTTTTGCCAAAAGAAATAATTTGGAATATAGGTGCATGTGCCTAAATGAGCGTATAGTTACCTACTGAAATGGTGATATCTCATGAAACCTGCATTTTTGCTGTTATTTGCTATCCATGTTGACGTAACAGTTAGGCAATGTATTCTTTTTTTTGTCATCAACCTTTTGATATGATTGTATGTCCCTCAACAATTACAGGAAGAGCAAGGCATTGTGGGAATGTTGGAAACAGCGTTCTGATTGGTGGCCCCCCTATCACTTCTGTGTACCCGACAGTCATGTTCATGATAAGGAACTGATGATGGTTAAGTGTGGTGCAGCCCTGTGTCTTCTTGGTTCAGGTAAAATACTTGTAGAGAACTGTAATCACATGCATTATTCTCGTCCTCTTACTTTGGCTATTTACAGAAAGAACATTTCACAAATACTTTAAGGTCAGAAGATTCCTCAAGATGATATATTAATTACTAAATTAAAAAGCTACAACACATACTCATTTAAATTGTGTTTAATTAGTTACTGAAAACCTCTTAACATGGTGTAACTGCTGGGCTAAAGTTCTTAACATGGTGTAACTGCTGGGCTAAACTATACGTATGTAAGCAGTATTTAATGCACAAAACTGCTATCATTTTCAACTGCATTAGAGCCGAGCATATTTGTAGCGTTTTACAAAAACTGCAAACTCAAGTTTTGTTGTTTTTAACTTTTTATTCAATCTTTTTGGGTCCTTTCAGGCTTTTTGTGGGAATGTAAAATAGAAATTATTTCATTGCCACTAATGAAGCAACATGAGAATGTGTGGGCATATGGATTTGTCAATTTCTTTGACTCCAATTATCGTTTTTATAAATATTTTGGAAAATGTGCCCTGATCAAACTAGTTTTGTGATTGCCATCAATTTAATGTTCTCTTCAAGGAATGAACTGAAAATCACTTAGATCTGAATACAAAAGAAAGTTGGAAAAGAATTATTTAAACAACTACTGAATAAATGTTAAGACATATTTATTTTGCCACAACAAAACTATTACAGGGACAATTCACTGCTGTTTAGCTAACAATGTTGAATTCTTATCCAAAGCACTTAGGGGTTTAAAAATATTTCCCATCACAGGCAATGCATACAAGCACCATTTTTTAATTCGCAACTTTAGAGTTGGCTAGTCCCAATGAACTCTGAAGCACTTTTTGCATCGCTGATGGTTTTGATGTTGTTCTTGATTATGGAAATACAATCCTGTCATAAAGAATTGAAAACGATTTTATGATCATAAAAGGCCTAATTTGATTTTTAACCTGCTACACAAGGCAAAATACAGCTATAAACGAAGAGTTGCGCGTACGTGTGCTTTTTAGCAGTAACACAACATGGTTGCTACAAGGAAAAGGACTAAATGTTCCAATTAATCTATTTCAGACAATGAATATTCAAAGTATGTGAGCTCTCTGTCACTGAGCAAGGAACAGTGAGAGACATTAAGACTGTTCAGTTCATTGAAGCTGGAAATGTATTGGACAGGAGAGTGGCGTCATGAAACACCCAACAAGAGGAGAACGTGGGGAACACTAACCAATGGACAATACAAAGCTTTCCTACCTCTTATGGAACAATAGTGCATAAGCCATTGTTTCTCCTAGTTTGAGAAAGTGACTACGTTTAAACACCAGTGGCCCTTTGAACAGACTTTGGGAGTCGTGTTTGTAATCAAACACCTGATCCTCCTTAATTCTGAGCATTAGTTCCTTGAATGTGTGACATGCTGTTTGTATGGACTCCATCTGAACACCATCGGGGTGTGCGACATTTACCAGTGTCTTCGTCTCCAGTGAGTCTATTTTGTGCAATACACTGTCTTCTTCATTAAGCCTTCTAGTGTCTTTATTTCCATTAACACCACACACAGTTTTACTTTCACAAAGTTCATCCTCTGAACCACTGACTAACCTTACACAAGTACCAATAGGAGAATGATCACATATAACACAACCGGTAGTCCTTTCATCTGCAGTCTTGCTGCTTGCAAACAAGTCTTCACCCACTGGATCGCCATCCACGTGAAACTTTCCAAACATAGCATCTTCATCTACAGGACACTTCTCACATATAGTATGTCCATTTGTTGAGCATGTCTTGTGCACAGTGTCTAAACCTATGGTAGACATGTCCAACACTGCCTTCACTAGCTGTGTTACCATGCCAGCACTGGTGAGCAGCACCAATCGTCCACCAGACTTCAGAACACGGCTCATTTCATTCAATATGCTAGGGTACATGTCACCTACTTGTTCACAGTTCAATCCATGCTTGCTTCCAAAGGGGGTGTCGCACAAGATTACATCCACGCAATATGCTGATAGGGGCAAAGCTGAAAGGCAGTAAGGAATTTGGTAGTTTACATGATGAATAATCTATAAATAACAACTGCAGTAACTAAACTGGGCATTAGACTAAGTTTGTTTTCTGATTAAATATGGTGCGAGGACTCGATGAAAACTTTTAAAGTAATATATAACGCATACCATAATTATGCTGAGTTTGGGTAATTGAGATTGCCTTCCGTCAGCACTGCTAATCCTGAACAAACCAGAAAAAAAAAATTCACTTTTATAACAAAATAAAAACTATTGAATGCCTCTACAACAGAATGACAAGATTAAGATGTGGGTTGTAAACAGTTTGAGCTCACCTCTGACATCGGCCCTCAAAAGACTACACGACCTTCCTATATTGGCCCAGTTGACACTTTCAGAAGCCAGACTCAACTGGGATGTACTCACATCACAACCTATGGTGCACTGTACCTTGAAACGGCCAACAAAGACGAGGAACAATGCATCAGTTTCTGAGAATTTTCGAAAGCACATTGCATGCTCATTTAAAGGTCAAAATATTGCAGACTAATAAGTTTGAGACAATTAAACAAGCCAAAATATCCTCACTGAACACAAAAAATAGATTTGTTAAGCTAAAAATTCTTAAATCATTGACAACCTAATTGCTAAAATAAGCATCTTTCTATTTTTCTGAGGCTTGCTATATTGTTAGAAGACCCGTTAAATACCAAAAGTTGTTTGTTGTCCATACAAACCATATTAAAAACAAAATGCATTTTGGTGAAAAGTTACATTTGTTGAAAAAGCTGACAAAATGAAAATTCATTTGCCCATCATATTTTGCCCAAAACTGAAGAATTTTTACCATAACTTCCCAAATCTGAAAGTTTAAATTATTTCATGTGACACAAAATGGAAACAAGACATGCTCGTCCCTAAATACACATGCAGAAATGATAATTTCTTTGATTTGTTATACAACGCCTATATTTGTGTTTAAGGTAGTGACTCGTGATATGCAAGAGTGAAAACATTTATCCTATAAGCTACCAAGGATTCTTTAGACAGAGGGTTTACAATGATTCCTCCCTGCACTTATGTGTTGATATCACAAATCGCTCAATAGTCAGCTGGTTGAAACTATTCTGTGCACCTGATTTTTATTAATGAATTTTATGGCAACAGAACAAAAATGACTGCAGGAAAGTGTATTTATACTTCATATTACAACTACCTTGAATCCTTTTGTGATTTGAAATTTTCACATGGTTTATCGAGGACTGTTCAATATGGGAAAAATTGTGAATGCCATTTTGGATATTTTGGACCATTTGAATGTAGTATTTTAACACTTATGCATAGAAAACTGCATTTTGATGAGGAATTTTGTAACAAATGCATGTTCGATATTGAAAAGAAGTTCCTTCATATCCGAACATTTAACAATGCGTGTATCTCACGGCCATATTGTAACATATGATAGTCATGCCTGTAAATAGGAGACTAGTACTGACCAATGTTATAAACGAGAGCGCTCGGAGGAGCGACACTTGGCGGAACTAATCGAAAAGACGACGATGAGGGAGACGACGACAATCAAGACGATCAAGGCGTTAATTATGAATAACACGATAACATTCATGTGCCTAGCGAAGAAATCAAATAGAGAGCAGACAATCAACTACAATAAAGAACAATAGATGGCCCAGCATGACGGACGAGTCATGTCTGTTCCCACATTCTAAAATAGGTGGCGCTATGTGACAGTCTGCAAAGCAAAGTTATGTTTACAATAAGTATTTGCCCTGGAACTGTACGAGCTATGCCACAGTAGGACACTGCTGGCTGGGTCAGTCAGGGTCAACTAGGCATAACCAAAACAAAGCCAGCCAGCTGCGTGACCGAATTGGAACAACGGTATCCGAAAATCTCGAATAATTTAAAAAGTAGACGTCGTAGCGCAAAATGGAAAATATCTTCTGAAAGCCCGATCAAAACTCTATCTAAAATGGTAGTTTGGCAAACACGATAACATTCATGTGACTAGCGACGAAATCAAATAGAGAGCATACAATGAACTACAATAAAGAACAATAGATGGCGCCACATGACTGTCCAGTCTACAGTAGAACAGTGCTGGCTGGGTCAGTCTGGGTCAACTAGGCATAATCAAAACAAAGTGAACTGAAAGCCAGCCAGCTGCGTGTGACCGAAGGAACAACGGTATTCGAAAATCTCGAATAATTCAAAAAGTAGACGTCGTAGCGCAAAATGAAAATTATCATCTGAAAGCCCGTTCAAAACTCTATCTAAAGTGGTAGTTTGTCAAACACGATAACATTCATGTGACTAGCAAAAAATCAAATAGAGAGCATACAATCAACTACAATAAAGAACAATAGATGGCGCAACATGACGGACGAGCCATGCTTTAAAGTAGGACAGTGCTGGCTGGGTCAGTCTGGGTCAACTAGGCATAACCAAAACAAAGTGAACTGAAAGCCAGCCACCTGCGCGTTGCATAGGGACAACGGTATCCGAAAATCTCGAATAATTCAAAAAGTAGACGTCGTAGCGCAAAATGGAAAGTATCCTCTGAAAGCCCGTTCAAATCTCTATCTAATGTGATAGTTTGGCAAAAATCCAAAAATTTTTCGAGAAAATTGAAAATTTGCCGTTTTTTTTTGAAATTCAAAGTCAAATAACTCGAAAACGGTAAGTCTGAGAAATACGCTCTCGCAGACTTTTTGAAAGGCCATACTTCAAGGAATCCACATGCAAAAATTCACGTCATTTGCTCTTCCCATAAAAAATGCGACAGCAGAGCGATTGAAACCGTGTGAACATGCCCCACAGCCGCCATCTTGAAGGTGACTTCCGGTTCAATAATTTTTTATAAAAGCTTATTAAACTCAACAAACACGTGACCAGTTTGAAAGTGATTGGTTTGCAATTGCGCCCTCTACAGGAGAAAACGTTTTTAGCCATATTTCGGGGTGCGCATGCGCCACGTCCAATATTTCCGCCATCTTTAACCGGAAGTCAACGATTTTCTGCACAATTGTAGCACATGCGTTCTAGTATATTCGTACCGATTTTGAGCCATGTAGGTCGAAAAATGCGGCCTCTACGAGTATTTGACTGTGAAATCGGATACAAAATGGCCGCCACGTCCGCCATTTTGTATCCGATCATGACCAAAACCAATAGCGCTCCAGTGATTCCCGATCTACATGTTGTGTGCAAATTTCGTGAAAATCGGACCAGAATTGCGACCTGTAGAGAGCGAACAAACAAAAAAAAAAAAAACTTGCTGTCAGAGCAACATACTTGGCGGAAGAATTCCGCCAAGTAACAATTGCCAAAAGCACTTACATGGAATGAATGAACAGCTTCAATCAGGAGTGTCCCTGCACCACACATAGGATCAAGGACAATGTCCGTCTCCTGAAGCAGAACACAGGAGTGAACAACAAACTACAGAATGCAATCTGCACATCATTAGTTATCTTCTTATCTTAAGTTTACTGTAATCTGTTTAAACATGAACTCTGAAATTGTTTATGAGAATGAATCATTGAAATCACTGTGACCCACTATAAACATTTTGAAGGCAAAATGCAATGCTAAAATTTCAAATAAAAATAATAGTTCAACTTAAGATTCAAGGAACTAACAGTCTATGTTCACGCATTCTTACTGCATAAAGTCTCAAAACTTGGGACAATGTACAATCTATTTCTTACATTTTTTTTTGAAATTACAGTACTTCTGTGCATGGAAAAAGCTTAGTGAAATAAATACTTGTTACATTGTTAATGAATTTAAATTATTTAAATAACAAAGCACCGATGGGCATCTTCATTTACTCCAATATCACTTTCAGAAACTCAAAATGGACAATTTTCCTTTATTTCAACTAATACAACAAACTAAAAAACAACAATACGTATGGTAACAGTTCTTTTACTTATGAACAAAAATAGCTAAAATTATTTTTTCCATTATTAAAAGGTTCGCTATGTCAAAGCAAATGCAAATGTTGTTTGCCGACAAGCGAACAGCACAAACCATGGTAACAATAATACACATTTTTCAATGTTTATTTTTGTACAGAAATGTGAAAAAGTAAAATTTGTAAACAGTACAGTTGGCTTGGGTCTGGAGGAATGGAATGCTTATTGAGCAAATGTTATAAACAAGATTTGTTGCAACAATGTACGACTGTAGAATGAAAGTAACATTTCACTTTGTTTAGCTGGTTAAAGAGTAACTTGCACGCTAATTACTTATCTCTGTGACTATTTGGCCTAATTAGTTAGAAACACAACATATAGCCACAATGTGAATATGAAGTAGGTTGAAAATTGTCAAATGTTTTTAAGAATGAGTTTTGTGGCGAAAAAGATCTGCCATAAATCACTCAACTGTGTCCATTATGTATTGTGACGTGGTGTTGAGGAATAACACTGCATGATGCGGGCTATGTGAGCCCCCAAGGTACGTCATTAATGCAAAGGTCGCATCTTTACAGAATTTTTTGTTTTCACATTTACAAGTTGTCAATGAATACAGTTGCACTTTGTTTACCGTAGATGATGTTCAAAAAGCATTGTTGTTTAGTTCCTGCTAGACATTAGCATAGTTAGGAGCATGCACTAAAATTGATTTAGGCCTTTGGTCTCATCAAATCGGTCTCGCAAAATCCGTTACTGTGGTAGGATTCTCTTCAGGTTACCAACAAGAACATGGAAACCATCAGCGACTCAAGAAAACCCTTAGAGTGTACTGGGGTTGACAACCTTAAAATTGCGCATTCAAAAATGGTACATGTACGCATTGTCTGTGACTTGAGTTGGTAAAAGAAATGGAATCCCGTAATGGTACGGAATGTCGCGAGATCAACTTCATGAGAGTAAAAGGTTCAATTCGATTTTTGTTTTATAGCAAGCTAAACAGGGTGAAATGTAGTTTTTAATTTATACCAAACAAAAGAGTGGTGAGAAAACGTGGCTCACCTTGGTGTCAGCGAGAGATGCCATTGCCCAGCACACAGTTGAACGCAGTCCTATTGTCCTCAAGTAAGGCCTCTTAGATAATGGTTCTCTAGAATAGCGACATGGAGAAAAGTAATGTACCAAAACAAACTGATAAACGTACATCAATCCACTTATTTCTATGAGCTCACATAGGTGAGTATTTGTACCTTCCTGGGACACAGCAAAAACTGCTATTTTCTGCATTTTTGCGAAAAGGCAAAAAGGAAATTAAAAACATCTCCACAGCTGTGCAAAAACAGTAACAACATCCATCACGGTTTATACCATGAGTCAGTAGCCATGTAAATTATAAAGTTTTGGTAATATCTGAAATGTGCAACTTTTCAGAGAGTTCTAATCTTGGATTCTCAAGACCAGTTCTAACACTACTTAGGAGCAAAACTTATATTGCTACTGGGAGGTCCAACTGACAAAAGCCGAGGGGGATAACATCAAAAATCAAATCACTAGGGGACATTTCACCAATCAGATTTATTTCCTTAAATAATTTTCACCTTCTTACTGGTCCGCTTCAGTTAGGAATGATGACCAAAGTTGAACACACAGACACATGTGGTGATGCTAATAAATGTTTTAAGTTCTAATAAATACTTTTAATAAATCACCTTGTGCACGGAAAGCCAATAACCAAATGCTCGTTGTTCAACTGGCTATACACCTATGAAGAAAATAAACACAATTTTTACCATTACTTTCATGAGCAGTCACATGATAAGAGTATGAGCCAATCACAAGATATATATCTACAGATGTCCAACAACATTAATAAGAAGATACTTTTACACACTCATTACAATAAAGAGCACTAGGACAGATGTTTATTATAATACAACAGATACAACCTGGTTATAACCTAATCCTACACAGCCTAGCATTACAACTTGTAATCCTCTAAGAAAAACCGTTAGCAGTATCTATTTCTGAACTTCAAGTCTGGTAGCTGATTGTGCAGTTGAAAGAAACCCTGGTGACCAGCTAGAGTGATTGTGAAGAGGATGACACCCTGGTGACCAGCTAGAGTGATTTTGAAGAGGATATGCTGTTGTTTACACCAGGTCACACGCATCTGTAGCACCAATAGAACGATGTAAAACTACACAAACATTATGTAAGCAAACTTTTTGATGAACATCAAAAGTGCAATAATTAAAAGTGCTTAAAATCACCAATTTCATAACAAAAACATCAAAAACAATCCCAGCAGTCAATAAGCTGTCAAATTAGAACACACGGAAACACTATCTGACAATATGTTAATTAGCTGATCTCGAGTTATGAGCATTTATTGGTCGAAACATACTACATAAAATCAGGACAACCAATCAGAGCACTAGTCATCCTCCATGTGTGAAAAGTTGTCAGATATTGCTGCTCATTTTCCCCTGGTTTATGTTATAATAAGAAAGGGCGAGGCCTTGCACTTGTGGTGGTTATGACAACTTAGCATTTAACTATGCAGTGGCTCTTTTCTCTATCCCGAGGGATATTAGAGAAGCGCAGATAAGGCACAAGTTTTTACAAGAAACTGGCTTGTTGATGGACATGACACACTGGAGCTGGGTTCATTCGTACGTCACACTCACGTTAGTAGAGCTAAGAAGCTTAGAAATGAAACCAATTTTTCTATTTTCTTGTTTTCGGATATTGAATTCACGATAGTAATGTGAAGTGCAATAAAGGAAGGTTTAGGGATGCTGACAATGTAGTCACTCGTAAAAACAAGGTAAATGGTGGTTTTAAGCACTTTAAGCCATGCCTGGCAGTGAAAAAGTTAAAAAAAATTCACTGCCAGGCCTTTCAGTGACTTTCCCAATAACTGTCAAGCATGCCAAACAGTGAGTTGGGCACTTACCCATTCATAACCTGGCCTACTGTAGCTAATCCTTAACTTTGTTGGCCATAATTACAGTAACTTTTAATAACATTACCAGACAAGACAAGTTTTACTGAGTCTCAAACAAAAGTCAAGTTTTTCAATTTAATGTTTTTTGAAGAAGTTTCTGTTAATCATGTATCTGTTGAATTAAGATTGATGTAATGGCCTCTAAACTGTCCAGCATCGATGTTTAGTTACCAGGTAACTCAAATTACGATTCAGGGTCTGAGTTTGAAATGTCAGAAATAAGATGAGGTATGTCACTAAATAATTTCATAAGGTTGGTAGAGAACACATAGATTAATTCTTATTGACCCAACCAAGCAAAAACGCTGTACCTTGACAGTTTTGGCTACTCACAGCAGCCATCTTCGGAAGCTATTGGACACTAGGTGGCGAGGTGATGACACTGTTCCAAATTTTAGACAATTTATACCCCCCATCGTCTCTGTTCATAACTGAGCCGCCTTTTTTCACCCAAATAGACTCCCTAATCTGTCTAGATCTCAAGTTATTCTCTGACTCGACAGGACGAGCGTCTTTCCAGTTAATTACTTAATATTCAGAATAAGTGAGGATAAGAAATGTCAGTGTGTTTATCACATTCCTTGCCTCAACTGTGAGTCAGTATACATCGGGGAGACTGGGCAAGTTTTCAGTCAGGCTTAATGAACACAGAAAGGAGGTGGATGAGCTGTCTCCGCGTAGAGTCACGCATTCAGAGAGGAGATGGTCTCAGAATACTATCAACAAATCTGCAGTGACGGACCATGCTATTGCTTTTAACCACGTAATTAACTGGAAAGACGCTTGTCCTGTCGAGTCGGAGAATAATTTGAGATCTAGACGGATTAGAGAGTCTATTTGGGTGAAAAAAAGAGGCTCAGTTACGAACAGAGACGATGGGGGGTATAAATTGTCTAAAATTTGGAACAGTGTCATCACCTCGCCACCTAGTGTCCAATAGCTTCCGAAGATGGCTGCTGTGAGTAGCCGAAACTGTCAAGGTACAGCATTTTTGCTTGGTTGTGTCAATAAGAATTAATCTATGAAGATGAGGTATGTAGTGGGTCCAGCCGGGGTGCGTATGTCAACCTGAAAACTCCCGAGAAATCACTGATACATACTTGTTTCCCATGAGAAGTATTGGATAATTTATCTGGTGGAAATATGCTGTTATAATTTTAAAACATAAAATAAACATTTCAAAACAATACACCAACAATTAGACATGACTTTCTACAATGAGCAAGATGCAGTATCTAGCTCATTGCTTTCTACGTAATTCTCCACTTGTTTCACACAAAATAAACTAAATACGTTTTTCTGATTGTCTGGGTGTCCCAGATAAACTGTATACATACTTTGTAGTTGACGGGTACGAGTAACTTAACATGGCCAATTGCCCATGTGTGAATTTGATGAAATGCGATGTACGGGTGGCCAACGTGATCCAAGTAACAGTAATTAAAGATTCTATGTCTCATTAAAACCGTGAATATATAAATTTGTAGCAAGCGTCACCTAGTGACTCCCTGGAAAACTGTGTGTACAAGTATTATCAGGATAAGAAACAATATGTAAATAAACTGGGGTTTTAAAGAAAACACCACAAATGAAGTGTGGACATAAAAAATCATAGCAATTCCAAATATTATGCAATCATTATTTAGTAGAGAAATAAACATACATTAAAAACTGTGCCTCGTTTCATTAGGGTAATGATGAAATATTATCATACTCATTTTCATAAAAATAGTCTCGCAAAATCAGACTTTTGCGAGGTAGAACGGCTAACTGGTTCTTGGATGGTTTTTGGGACACTGGAGGAATCAGTTTGAAAATTAGTACTTCATTTGCATATTCACAATTAATGAGACTATTCATCTTTAAGTTACCTTATCCTATTCTAATATAAATTAATTCCATCATTGGTGAAACACTACACAATATTCTAAGTCACCCCTTTCACCTCCTGTTTACAACAGCATGAGATATACCACGTGAATCATGGATGACTTAACAGTTAAAGAGGTATGCATTCCTAGGTTTAATGTTAGATCTGTGAGTTAATATTTTCCAAAGTGCAAAACTGACCGTGTGCAAATTAGGTGAGGCAAGAAATTCCCAAGTAGCCTCATGCGAAATAAATGACGGACAAAATGTTATTTTTCCAAATAATTTTACGTGTGCAAAAGGAGACGAATGTGCAAAATAAGTGAAGAATTGCCATGATATTGATTGTTCCCTAGTATGATCTATGCTTTGAATGATGCTCTTTAGTATGCTCCATGAAGTGATTGCACCCTAGTATGCTCTATGTATAGATTGCACCCTAGTATGCTCTATGTATTGATTGCACCCTAGTATGCTCTAGGTATAGATTGCTCCCTGGTATGCTCTATGTATTGATTGCACCCTAGTATGCTCCATGAAGTGATTGCTCCCTGGTATGCTCTATGTATTGATTGCTCCCTGGTATGCTCTATGTATTGATTGCACCCTAGTATGCTCTATGTATTGACTGCTCCCTAGTACGCTCTATGTATTGATTGCACCCTCGTATGCTCGATGTATTGCTAAATTAAATTGGAACTAAGACAAAAATTTAACAGGGAAAGAGTGAAATAATATTGTAAACACATATCAGTAGTATGTAACAACGTTTCTAAATTACTGAATTCCTCTAGGTCAATGTGACTACTCTTTCATAACAAACCCTTGCCATACTCTGACCCTACCTCAACTTGTGGTTGGTGTGTGCTACTTTTCCAACCCTTTGACTCGATGGCACTGATCAGAGCATCTAAAACAGCTCTCTTTCCAAACTGCCTTGCATAGCCAGATATCTTGCTGGATACTCTGAACGTCACCTTGTCTGATTCTGTTAAGTCCGTTACTTTACAACATTCCTTCACATCTACTGCTGATGAAGATTCTCTTATGTATGGCAGTACTTTCAAACTGTTGGATGTTTTTGCACAATCTGTTTTATCAAAAGATTTTTTTGAATCAACAGTAGTGAAAGACTTCCCTGGGTTTGCAGTTTCCTTTGAATTTAGTAAAGATGATTCTGATGAATCAGGCAACTGATGATCAAATACATTCACACTTGACGAGTCACGGAGTTCACAGCCTTTCGCCAACTTTTTAAACAACAAATGAGATGCTACATCAGTACTGGAGACATTGCCACAAACTTGCTTGGTATTTTGATCACAACCATCTCCTGAACTCAGTCTATTTTTTTTGTGTGGAAAAATAGTCAGATCATCATTTGCCTCGGGAGACCAGGTCCTTTTCAATTCTTTTTCACAGCCAGACAAGTGACAAAGCTCCCTACGAATTTCTTTCCACAAGCTCAGAGCACTTGACCAAATGTCTATAGAAATATTTTCCACCGTCTTTGAAGAACAGAGATGCAATCAACTCCTGCAAACAATCACACCATGATCATAACACAATAATGAACAAGACACTATATAATAAAATCATCTCAATTTTATACACAAACTATAGCAAAAATAGCATTTTCTTGCTCTTTCAAGAGTCACTATATTGCCGCAAGATGAACAAGGACAACTATGTAGCACAAACCATGAAATTTAATGTGCTTCCAACTGAAAAAGACCTTCTCCAGAACACCTCAACTTTCAGTCTACACTAGAAGTAGAAATGAAACAGTTTGATGAAGCTGCAAACAATTTTAATTTCAAACAATATAATTATACTATTACCATCCTTTTCGTGTTCTGTCCTATAGCCATTATTGTAATAAACTTGAATAAACAGGCGCTCAATGGATTTCAGATCGAGCCATTTCGATGGACTGATGTCGCTCGTAAAGAAAACTTTGCCATCGGTTGTTGATATCTGAAAGTTGAAATCAAACATGAAGGTAGGTCTCTATTGTTAACAGTTCTTGCTCAGATAAAGGTTAAACACAAAGGCAAAACCTTTGATAAAAATGTCTGCACACGGGCTACACAATAAGGTACAGGAATACTGAAAACCCTTTTCCCACAATATGCAAAAGGAAAATCTGTGTGAAAAAAGTGTACAATTTTTAATATGTCCTGAAAGTTTTAATTTCTATCAAAAGACGGAGTGATATGTCATGGGCCATTGCTATGACTTTTACTTTTGTTTAGGACGCCTATAAGATGTACTCTCAGAATCACACAAGAGGTGGTACCAACCGTATTAGATTGCATAAAAATAACATAAGGATTCAATGACAACCACGTTCTCCGAAATCCAGTGTGAAATGGATTCAACTTGGAATAGAAACCTGACGCATTGGAAACTTCAGTTATTTCTGTCTTATGGAAGCAAAAATGAAGTCATGGCCCAAAAGACACGGCCCACATTCTGAAATGTTAACTTTCAGGGTTCACTTCATTAAAGTTTAAAAATCCATTTGTTCATGGACAGTGTTGAGCATGAGTCACCAGCCTGCGAGTCGAGCATCCAAACCGATTGGGTAAAGAGCAAATGGTCGTAAGCGTGCCATTTAGACATGCCATTACTGTACGTACAATGTCATTATTTGACTGTACATCACACTCAGAACTAGTGCCTTAGTGCTTAGCATAACCTCAATGTCAAATGCCACCAGGCAGTATTTGCAGGCAGATCGTAAAACGGGACATGAGGTCAACTAAATAAGTAACAAACTCTGTATCGAGGGTTGCGAAAGTCCAAGCCCCTACAAATGATGTGTAGCGGAAAAAAAACAAAAAACAAGATACTCTATTTGCTGCAGTAGCATGCTCTAAAAGGAGTGTATTGTGTGACTTCCAGGCATAATCCAATAAAACTTTTCCAAGATGCTTGCTAAGCAGCAATTGCCTCTCAGCCAAATGCTTTGAACGGTTGACTTTTACAAAGGGCACAAGGAACCTTAGCCACCCAGCTGTATGAAAACTAACATCCAAAACTTCCCCAAAAGGTCGGCACTCAAAATTTATCAATGCCAGGTCTCTCATGATGAACGACGTCCATGCGGAAAAAGGAAACTCTTACATACATGAAACAGCCTGAGCAAAATTAATCCTTGCTAGAAGTAGAAAACCGTACTCGTCCGGGTTACCGCCCAGGGCACTAAAATTGGTAATCTAAAAAAACAGGGGGTGGGCGGTACGCAGAGCATGGGCGGTTAAAACCGAAATTTTAAAAAGTCAGGATTGGGTGTTTACTGCATGGAGGACCGATTTTACCCTCACGAAACTACACTGACGTCGGACTTCAAACATAGCAGTTCAAATATACGTCAGTAGATTAAAGTAACGGACTTCGATTCCCTGAAGTGGAATAGCGCATGCGATACAGTGGCACCGTGATCCCGAGCGTGATTGTGTTTTACGTACCTCCATCGCTGCTTGACATCTCTTAGAATTACATGTAGGCGTGTATTCAGTAGGGCAAGTTTCTTGAGAGAAAATATAGATCAAGCAATACTCCGCTAGTGCGCTGCGTATTTATAAGGGAGCACCTGATTTTGTAGACTTGCTCCCAGCAAGACACTTTGGTAACCCAAACACGTGCTAATGATTGACAGGTCTCAGTTCTTTTAAGAACATTAAAATGCTTTGAACCTAATTTGAAAATGAAACATTTTATATACACTGTATATTTCCTTCAGAGTTGAACAGCCAACACCCTCTTGTTCAAAGCACCTGCTCAACAATCGGAGGATACTATTAGGCAATACGGGTGCTAGGTCAGCTGCAAAAAATAACGAAGCAAAAACACGTCATATAAAAAAGACATCAAGCAAATCAAGTTTTTGACAACGTGGATGTGGATAGAATGTTCGACTTGCGCTTAATGACAAGTTGATTTCTTGCACAGTTGGTTTTGGTTGGGCGCTTCCATTTTAGTTGGGGGCTTCCATTTCAGTGTAGGGAGTGAGTTATTTAAAACATGCGTTCAAGGCAGGGAACAGCGAGACAAGGTGGCTTGTCACAATGACTCGTGGTAATGCTGTTTCGTGTACTGTCACGGAACTCAAGAAGAATCACAGAAAGGTAGGCCACGGACTTGAAATTCCAGTCAAGTACTGCCTTGCTGGTTCTTCACCGGCAATGAAATACATTCGACAAGCGCTGTCTCAGTGATCACTAAATAGCCGACACGGGTTCCGCACATGAGCCAAAGGAAACAATTGTGTCTCCTTTAGTAAAGTGCATGAGAATACGGGTATGTTACTGCCATAGTAAGGCAAGAACCCGGTTCCGCTAAAACTGATCGATTGTCACTGAAAGGTAAGCGAGTTGCGCAGGTTTTGAAATCTTAATTTTGTGCGACGAACGTTCGCAGAAAAATTCATTGTCTTGTCCTGTCAGACAAGCTGCTCGGTCGTGAGCTTGTCCGGACCAACAAATGGATTGTCCCGGGCAGTCGGACTACCGTTAATGAAAGGTAAGCGAGTTGCGCACGTTTTGAAAACTTAGTTTCAAGCAACGAATGTTCACAGAACCATAGGCACTTTTAAGAAAGTCTCAATCATGAAAAATTGGGGGTGGGTGAAAAACAGAGCATGGGCGCTTAAAAATGAAAAATTGAAAATTTCGAGGGTAGGCGGTGAGCCAAGCATGGGCGGTAACCCGGATGAGTACGGTACTCGGCATATCTCTACTCGGTAAAATTGTAATCGTCAACATCATTCGTCCTTGATCTTTCTGGGGTGTTTTGTGATTTGTCAGTTTTATGGTTCCCCAGATGTTTCTTTTATTCATACTGCTGGCAGGAGGCTGCTGGCAGTCTTTCAGCAGGCAATCAGGCTGTCAAGGACGGGCACCTGAATTGGGTTTTACTGAAGCTTGAGTAGCTGTGTTTTAACTGGTGAGTACTTCTAGAGGCCTAGCTAGTGAACCTGCAGTAATACAACACAGTCAAAGAAATAACACACTCGACAAGCCGTGCACTCTATCACAGACATAGCTCGACCTCCTCAGTGGTGCCAACAAACACAATAAAATCGGCCACAAAGACAAGGGGGGTCACGTAAACCACAGGCGTCCTCAGCTGATCGTCCCCAATACACTACATATAATACTACAAGGTATAACCCTTAAGACTAGTAATTCCTTGGGTTCTTCGATTCAGCTGTCCATATCAAACACATAACTCAATAAATTTACACAAAACAGGGGTCCAACAAACCATGAGAAATTGCTCTTTCTTATAATACCATTCACGGTGTCCTGTTCCAGCAAGTTCGCAAGAAATTCACTGTCAAACCACAAAAATGTTCCCAAAAAGCCCAAACACACTTTGCACTTTGTCGATTCGAGGTCAAGGATGGTACGGAAATTGCTGGTTTGTCACGTAAAGTCACGATGTAGATAACGCCGTCCATCCGTAATTCATCGGTAATTTCTGATTTAAGCGCCTTGGGCGGTAACGGGGACGAGCACGATAAGTCAAATTTCAATTATTTGCTCATTAACATATTTTGACACTTGATTGTTACAATTTATGATTTACGTACAAGACTCACGTGTAATAGTCGCTAGAACGTATTATAAAACTTTACGACATTCTTACGGTACGTGTGGAAATTGTCGTCTGCGCCGCTGTCTGCAATGTTGAAATAGATACTTAGCTTGCGTGTGGTGTCCAGTCAAAGATCTCTAATCTTGCAATTGGTAACCAAACCAAAGGGCGTGAAACCACCAAGCAACAGTATGAAACCAATAAACAAAACCGAGAATTCCTTCCGAAATGGAAGGAAGATTTTGACTGGCTACGGTATGATAGCGACCAGGAATAAAATGTGTTGTGTCCCGTATGAAAAATACGCCAACGCAAACAGAAAACCTAATTTGTGTCCAGGTCAGATGTGTTCAGGATCGAACCTTTGAAAAGTCACAAACAGTCGACGGCTCACTTACCAGCTTATAAATGACCTATAACTGAATTTAAAAGCCAGGGTAAACTCAGTTGTAGCGTGTTCACTGGTGAAATCCAAATACAAATACCCACTTTAACCCTTATCCTGCGCTAGGTGAGGTCAGCCGACAAGCCAATTACCCTATTAAAATGCGTCGGGTGTACTCAATCGCCTATAACAAGCTACGGCTAGGCTGCGCAAGGAGAGTGTACTCACTCCAGGACACTAGTGTTTTTCATTCAGAAATTGTGAAAGCCCAGCATGCTGTTTATATGTGAGCATGCGCATTCCACAGTTCATAGTTTCCTGTACATTTTACAACATATGGCTGTGGTGAGTTGTTACCGAGATATTTGAAAGTTTACGCAAGTTTTTTCTTGGCGGGTGCCAAACGTGGTAAGATGACTGTTGACCAGTTTCTTGAGAAAGTGTTCATGGACTCAGATAGTGAAAACGAGCTGGAATTGGCACTCGAAAGTGACGGTGACAGTGACGGGGAAACTAACACAACAGTCACAAGTAATGCAGATTCCAACGATTCAGATCTCAGTGCAATTTTGGAGGAGTTACCGGTCCCTGAAGCTGAACTTGGACGGGCCTACGAAGATGCTTGGCTCACGCCCTTCACGCATAATACAGGGCCTCTGAAACATGATGGAACTCATTCAGAACTAGATATTTTTGTGACTTTTTCACAGAATAGCTTTGTGTCCCCACCCGTGTTTCACGTTTTTGCACACCAAGGTGAACTTCAAAACAGACTTTAGCAAGCAACTTCACTAGTCATAAATTTGTAATCATGCAAAGTTGAGGTATGTTATATACTGTACATTCTTGTTTGTAGATGTGATGTTATAGACAATAAATCTGCTTTATTAAACATCCAAGTCTCATGAATTCCATTTTAAAAATGCTTATTACGGTTTTTGAGTGTCAGCTATAATGTTATCATTTGCTAAAGCAGATAAAAACAAAGGTGTCCAGTTTGAAAGTTAAACATTATAGAATTATTTACACCAAGGCTATGGTAAAGATATGCATATGGTGAATATCTCCATTAAATTCTGTTGTATTATTATTCGGGTCGGCTGGCCAAGCAGACACACAAGTTCGGCCTATTAACGCGGTGCCAGAGAAAAGTCCGAAGCATACTCACATTACGTCCGTACAGGACGGCAGCGAACTCCAGAAGGCCCAGACGATCTTGTCACGTGGTCTTGAAGGGTGACGGGTCACGTGATAGCAGGGTGACCTCGGCTGGGCTCTTCTGGCGTCAGATGTCGCACCAGGCCAAGACCAACATTGCCACGAAAAGCAAATCACAACATAGAGACGCCACAGCCGAGACTGACGTCGACATTTACTACAATTCTGAACCATTTTGTGCAGACTACTTTTATGTGAAGTTGACGTTACCCCTTCAAATTTCCAATTTAAAAATGTTAGGTCATTAATCTGAGTGACCTTCATAACAGCCCAGTGCACAGCAGCAGTGGTAACCTATTTAGCACACAGGGAAAGTTGTCTGAATAGAGGCTTAGCAGGATAAGGTACTTGTCCGACTCACGACTGGACCACAGGCGTCCTCAGCTTCTGATCATCCCCAATACACTACATATAATACTACAAGGTATGACACTCCCGACTAGAAATTCCACGGGTGCTTCACTTCAGCCGTCCATAGCAAACATAAAACTCAATAAATTTACACAAAACAGGGGTTCAACAAACCATGAAGAATTGTTCTTTCTCCCAATACCATTCACGGTGTCCTGTTACGGCGACTTCGGAAGAAATTCGCAGTCAAAGAACAAAAATTTCACAAAAAGCCCCCACACACGTCCTCCCTGGGCCCGTCGAGGTCAAGGATGGTACGGAAATTGCCAGTGAGTTACGGAAGTAGCGACATCGTGACTTTACGCGACAAAGCGGCAATTTCCGTACCGTCCTTGACCTCAACGGGCCCAGGGAGGACGTGTGTGGGGGCTTTTTGTGAAATTTTTGTTCTTTGACTGCGAATTTCTTACGAAGTCGCCGTAACAGGACACCGTGAATGGTATTGGGAGAAAGAACAATTCTTCATGGTTTGTTGAACCCCTGTTTTGTGTAAATTTATTGAGTTTTATGTTTGCTATGGACGGCTGAAGTGAAGCACCCGTGGAATTTCTAGTCGGGAGTGTCATACCTTGTAGTATTATATGTAGTGTATTGGGGACGATCAGAAGCTGAGGACGCCTGTGG
>NMRA01000356.1:385094-423778 GCA_002633005.1 Phoronis australis | reverse complement strand
ATGGAAACAACTGATCCACGTTTCTTTGCTTCCTGCCTGCCGAACGCAAACACACTAGGCACAGTATCTGACTTCAGCCTCGGTTGCTTTTTCTGCCCTGGCATGAGCTGTTTGGCAAGCCGGAATTCGTCAGTGAAATCACTGTCCACGAAATGTCGGCCACAGACACGGAGATGTTTCACGGCCTCGTACTTGGTATGAACTCTGTACTTGTCCTTTTTCGCTGCCGCGAGCCACTTCCGAAGCATTTCGGGCTCTCGAGGAAATCGAAAAACCGATGTACCCGCTTTCCTCGCCGCTTCATAGTTCGAACAGGCAGGAACGACACACCACACCGTGGCGGAATTCACTCTGCATACGAACCACTGACGTCGCTGCGGACTTTCTCACCTTCCTCACAGGCTAACGCGACACCTCTCGGCAAGGTAAGGTCGACCGTGTACGAGCCGATGTGGCCCCAGACCGATTAAGACGGTAAAAAAGACTAATTAAATCGGGTGGCATTAGCCTTTAAACTGAGAAGTGATAGTGTTGGGAGCAGTGTAGTACATCCCCGCCATGACTTGTCGATTCTGTTGAAAAATGAGGCATGCACTTAACACTCGATTGTGCCACAGTTGTCATGGTGACGGAATTCTGAGTCATTTGTCAGTTTATACTTGGTAATTTGTCAAGACGGGATTAAAACACAACTTCTCCTCTGAGTTTTATCTAAGTTTTGTGGTAGCTCTCTGGTGCTTTAAGCAGAGGTCACCGAGTACTGTTGATGGCTTCAAAGCAATGGTTTACTTTAAAGGCGAAGGCAACCTTTTTTTATGTCATTAGCAAAAATAAGGTGCTTTGATTATCCCAGACATATTTTTCAGTTAATTACAGCTTTTTGTAATTTTAACAATTACTCGTCTGCTACTCTGGAAGTGACGTTTTGAGAGGCAAGAATTTTGTGCCAATTTCCCGACTGTGAGAGCTGCCAAGTCAGTCATTGCTCTACCTCGGTTGTGTCAAGTTCGGTCGTCGTTTGCTTTTGTTTATGAGTCAGTCAACATGCCACACTGTTGCTTCGTGCCGGGATGTACTCATTATCGTCTCACGGACAGAGGAACAACTGTCCCACTTGCCCAAGTCCTGCGACACACTCCCACTGGATGATGACCTGAGCACACAAACTGCTTACATCCCACCGTGCGACTCCCTTGCCACATACCTGGCACCTTCTAAATAACTCCAATACTTTAGACAAGTCCACAATAAACTTATCAATGTTTGGCTCACCGATCTGTGCATTGGATGACGAACTGTCCTCTTCACTCGGTGTCTAACTGGACCTGTATTCACTCCCAATACTCAACATCGCAGCAGCACTGCTTACAGGCTCTGGGCGATAAGGAGTACATGCCGGTACGCAGCAACAGTATGGCATGTTGACCAACTCGTAAACAAAAGCAAACGACGACCGAACATATCACAACCGAGGTAGAACAATGACCGACTCTACAGCTCTAACAGTCGGACTATATGAAAAGAAATTGGCTCGAAATTCTTGCCGCCCAAAAGGTCACTTCCAAAGTAGAGGACGAATTATTAATTAAAATGCGAAAGGCTGTAATTAAGTAAAAAATATGTCTGGGATAATCAATTAACCTTATTTTTGCTATAAATGACATGAAAAAAGGTTGCCTTCACTTTTAAGGAGACGAGCTGTCTTAAGAATTGATGATGTACTAAACACCAAGGAGCACTGTATTTATTATCATGTTCATGGTGCGTGTGAAACAATGGTTCTGTCTAGTAAACAGGTGTGGGTTAAGGTAGGCAAGTGGGAAGTTTGTTCAACAAATGCCAATCCATGCCACTGAATGACTTTCTATTCTTAATCAATTGAAATCATAAAAAGAATACCACTTCTTCATTAGCTCCACCTAGTGAATGTTGAGTGTTCTTTTGGTTAAAGTCCTATATTATTTGGTCGGCTGAGACTGTTCAGTATTCAAGTTTTTGCTTAACTTCCAGGTTGGAACCGCGTGATTTGGAAGAGGGAGCTGTCATCAATCTGCGATTTGTGAAATTCCAAAATGTTTCTAGTGTTATTGTAAGTTTCACTTCTTGGACTCGCATTCAACAAATGCACCATTATTTTAGTGTCATACAACAGTTTTCAAAAAAAGTTGAAATTTTTTCTTTTCAAGAATTACTTCACAGCCAAAATTTCCAGCAAATTTTCGAATATTTCTGTACTTTAATTTACCTCATTTCTCTCTCGCTTCCCACAATAATTTTGATGCCAGACAAATGTTCAAGAGATTTTTCAACTTATCTCTGCTGAACACAAGGTCTACCAGCAAACACATTCATAAATCCATTTACTGAGCACCAACTCGCAAGAAAGCAGTCACCAGCAGTCAACTAAGCACAAACCCTCACAGGATGAGTTCCATCAGATCTCCAACATTTCTGGCTCAGTGAAAAGACTGCGAGAGCCCAGCCACTGGAGACAGAAATTGGAACAATCAATATGTACCTCTGCACTGCCTGATGAGGGAAAACAAATCGTTGGACATCTACAAGAGCTTTAAGCTTAGCTTACTATCTCACAAGTCTTAGCTCAGCACTCTGCTCTCCATTACACTGTGATTGCACTATTTTAGCTGTAAATGAAGGTTAACATCATAGACTTCATAGAATACTGGATCTCTTGCTTAATGTCATTGTCAACTACAAACATTGTTCTGAATCATGGTCAGGGATACTTTTTGTCAATTTGAGCAACATGAATTGAAACAAAAGCCACTTTTATGACCTGTTTTAATCCGATATGATGTACATGTAAATTATTTTGTATTATATTACAGTTATGAATTTTCCTTTCCAGTTATTTGTGAAAGATAATCAAGAAGACGGTGAGGTGACTCAGATAGATTATCTTGAGTTCATTGGCAACCCTGTCAGCACAACAAACATGTCCGACTTTAAACGAGTAAGTCCATCAGTGCAGGATTAGCAACTGCTAACCCGGAAAACTTTTGTTTCCAAAAATCAGTTAAGTCATCAAATGGGTGTTCATAAGTCAAAAGTATACAGATTTTTAAAATTAAGTAATGTGAAACAGAACCAGAATTGTCTTTCAAAATATTTTTTTCATTATGTTTTCAAAGAAATCATCATCTGTGCTGTTAAATGTGCACAAAATTTATCCTAGATTTCATTGTTTATTAAAATGATTTACACATATCATTGCCTTGACAACTGTTATGGCAATATTCATCGGCCATCATTTCCAATCAAAACAATAAAATTCTTGTCTTTTATTCTTTCTTGTTGAGTATTTTCTTAGACCTTGAAATTGTGATAATGACCGGCATATGTCTAGGGTATGAAAAACTAAGAGACTAATTGATACCGTCAGTACTGTACTGTACAAAAATAAGGTCATGAGCATAGTGAAGTTCACAATGCAAGTGATTTCTGTTACAGAAAATAACGTTACAGTAAAACTCACAGAAGTTGGACATGCACAAGTCGCATTTTCACTCAACTCTGACAAGTTCCACATTACATGTTCCTGTTAGTGCGGTTGGCCCTTCAGACAGCTTGGTTTTCTTCTTGGATAAAATTTCTCAGTATAACTGTATTTATCGCCTTCATCTTATCGAGTATCCATGATTTGCTCGAACTGTTTTTACGGTAACCATTCTTTGTGTTTTTAGATTGCAGGTAAAGCTGGAGAGGGTCATTAACAGATGAATGCAGTTTCATGGTGTCACCAAGTTCCAGCAAGTCATGGGACAGTAGCCTCCCTGTTCCATAGAAACACATTGTATTTGCTGCCACAATGTTCCAAATTAATAAGCATTCATTCAGTAATAAAACTGTGAGTTGTAAATAGTATGTTTGGTAGTGTTTTGACCAATTACTGAGCTGCATTTCATGAAACTTTTCTATAAGTATTGCGAAAGTTTGAAACATTTCAGTGAATAACGAGACGGTTTTACTCGTTAATATCTAGGGTTACTCGAGCAAATGAGGGATAGAGGTGTGCTTTTACGACCTCAAAAATCTTGTCACCAGAATTGCCCCTACCACTACTGGAGACATTATCAAATGATGATGCAAAATTTACACTACAAACCATGACCACAAAGCCACACGAAACAGAACACATGGGGGTAGGGGCACATAGACAGTAAATGAAACACAAACGACCATGAAATCTGCATCAACTCATCAGGCAAGATAAACATGTGACTCGATACAAATCCAGAAATAAGTATGAACTAATGCTGTTTATTTTTTTAACCACTTTTGATATCTGGTGCAATTGATAACATTTGTTTGCTGATTGTAACATCAAAGCAACTTTTTATAGAAAAGGCAAAACAATAAGAAAAATAGAACATATATATACATATGTGTGTGTGTGTGTCTATACTCGCACATAAATATACACACCGGGTATGCAAGTATATATACATTTGTTGAAATGTGGTTGTGGGCCAGATAAATCACAATATTTAGTCTTTATATCTCTCTTAAAAAGAGGACATCAGATTTGTGGGCAAGGTTTACAACAGATGAAATGGGAAAACATTCATGACATGACATTCAGCTTGTAATCTTAAAACAGCAAGCAAAATATTTTTATTCATCAAATGTAAGTAAAAATGGCTGAATACTTCAAAACTGCAACAATTACAGTGAAAGATATTCCAAAGTAACATTGTGCAGCAAGAGATGACTATCAAACACAAATGCCATCCCAAGAAGACGTATTTCTCACCAACAAAAGGTATGCATTGCACAAGGACAATGGAACACCTGTGTCTTAAAACACCTGGATCTTCCAGGATGTGAAAACAGTGACTTGTTAAAAATAAGCACTTTCATTCAATCTTGGCAAAAAATACGAATAACGGGGTGTAAAAACGTGCCAAATGCATAAGGCATTTCAAAGTAATGACACAAGAATGCAATATCCTCTGACAATTATGTTCCAAATGAGTCTTACTTGAGTCCAGTATACTGATTCATCTGATATTTGACGCACACTGTGGCACAGGATTTCATTATCATTTTTCTTCACAAAAAATAACATTGAAGAATTCTACTTCATTATGAGCAGGGTTTGAACAACTATCCAGATACAAGCGACGAAGTGAGTACAACTGTTTGGCTTAAGCACGCCTGGTGCATTATGAGCCCAACTATGTGGCCTAAGCACGCCTGGTGCACCGCAGAAGGCACAAGGGATGCAGAGACTTTGATTTGTAGCAACCAAGTCCAGCCGAACCAAAATACAGCTTGCCTGCTCAAAATGTTGACACCACATTAGATTACACTAGTCCTACGCTAGCTGTACTGAAGACATAGTTGATATGGTAATTACACTGAACTCTAGTTACGGCGACATTCGTTGCAATGCGGTTTGACTGTCGTCCTTGAAAAACAAATTTGGCAATATTTGTAGGTAAAAAAGGTCAAAGCCAGCCTTCACTAGTCTTCATAGCATTTGAAAATAAAGTTTTCAATGCAGTTGAAGAAGTAACCTCAATTTGAGTTGAGAAGTTGAGATAGAATCCAAGACTCAGAATGATGCAGCAAGAACAAAACAACAGAAGAATAACACTTAACAACACCGCTTTAATTAAAAGATGCTTCACAGTAAACCCAAATATCCTTGTCAAACCAGGAAGATAAAATACAACATTATCATTGCACCACTTAACAATACAAAACACTGTTAAGTTGATGTGTGACAAGTTTGCGTGTGACATGTCCACATAATGTTGGAATAGGTTTCTGAACAGCTTGGATGTTGCATAAGGATGTACCAATGCTAAGAAAACCCAAAATCAGAAAGCACAAAAACAAAATAACGCACTAAGCAGATGCTACACTACAACCTAATCTAAAGAGAAAAGAATCCTATGTGGCAGCCTTTTCTCACCCTCCAGGAATCTGTTTAACAATTATTGTGCACTTTTGAAAGTAATTAGCCATTTTAAAGACAAAATGTACACATCAGTTAATGGGTGAGTATATCATTGATTAACCCTTATCCTGCTGAGCCCATGTTTCAAAACAGCTTACTGTACACTAAGTCTAAGTAGGTTACCAGTTAGCTGCAGAGAGGGTTGTTTTAGAAAGTTCTTTGTGTTATATAAGATGTTGGTCCTGACGCACAATTTGAATGATAAATACTCGTCATAGACAAAATGTGTCAACAGAAAAAATGTAGAGATACAGGTGAACTTGACAAATCTTATTTTATTTCTGTTGTTTCTTTACGGTAAATAACACAAAAATGGACATTAGATTTCGACGATCATCTTGAGAATTAAATCTGTTATATTGAGAATCAAAAATCAACAAGTCTTTGCCAAGCTGAGGCCTATGCAAAGATTTTTTATTTCTTTGTCACCTTTAGCTTCAAATTTTATCCACAAATCAAACTCAACTTCCACAAAAATTTCAACTAAATGGTCCAGTGTAACCTTCCTAATTGTTGTGACTTCAGCATTTCCAAAATTCCAGCAAATAAACCACAGAAAATGTATAACTTGTGAACTAAAACTCACAAACATACTTCAAATGACAAATGGGTGGACATCTTTCAAGTACGTACTATGCTCACATAATAAATAAACATACAGGTAATTATAAATCAATGATCTGAAGTTGCCTTGGTCTTGTGGCATGGAAACTTGCTGGCAGTAGGCAAGTGATTAACTTGACAGCAGGTTTTAAACAAACATTTGGGCGAGTGTACTCGTCCACAGCAAGATAAGGGTTAAACTTCATCTCACATTCAAGTCCTCACCAGTTCTCTGTAGCCACTGTCCACTTTATTCAAATTCAAGACTTACTCAGTACTGCGAAACAAGATTGAGACATATATTCATGTTACGTTACAACCTCGATGAACCTTTAGAAGAATGAACAAGACTAGACTCCTCAGTGGCAGACCTTTTCTCACCCTCCTGACCCCTGGTGGCATGAGAGTTCTCTGCAGGTGTGCGTGAGTTGGACTTGCGGAACAACTCTTGTATCTCCTCGAAGCTCTTGTTTTTCGTCTCTGGCAGAAATTTGAACAGGAACGTGATGAAGATGGCCAGCATAACTATGAAGGGAATGAAGGAGTACTGACCAGCTGCAGCCTACAATAGTAATGGACACGCGGGTGATAACTATAACAATATTGGTATTGTAGCCCTAAAATATAAATTATTCTGATATAGATAGTGGTCTAATGGTCAGACTTTAGCCAATCAGCTGACTCACATAAGGTCCAGGCACAATATTTGACATCTGGACTGTGTTTATAGTGACTGGTTAAAAGATAAAGAGTCTGACCCACGAAGTTTGTGCCTTGCCACAGAATTATTACTCCAACCGTAGCATTCACAAAGTCGGGGTCTAGATAGAGCATATATCCGGCCAATAAGGTTCCAGCAAATGCAGTAAGGCCAAGCTGACCATAGTTAGTGTGTTGTACCACAAACAAAAAGTAAAATATGGTGTGAATCCCCTGCACATATGCTACAACAATAGATTCTTTTCCATGTATTTCTGGTTTCAATGAAACTATTACCAACATGGAGCCACATAATCACAAAAGGTCCTGTTGAAAAAATTGAGTTACAAACAGGTGCAGTATATACGGTACATGATTTCAAGCGCGAGTTGATTCACAGATTACTAGACCATTCAAATCAACAGAGCTTCATTCAGATGTCAGATCAGTTCAGACACCTTAGCATGGTTACAATTAGGTATGCTGTCAAGCTATTCCATAGCAAAGCTGAAGATGATTCAACAGCAAAAAGTTTTATTGGTGGCAATTGTTATGGTCCGATGCATGGGAATAAGAATACACAAGTCTCGTAGGCCAGGTATGTTTCTGTACATTACATATACTGTGACCAAAAGTATTCCACAAAATTAAACCCAATTCACACCAGATTCTAATACTAAACAAATTATTTGTGACAAGTGAGGCAGGTGGATTTATTCAATCACTCTTAGTTTGGCTTGTTTATTCTGGTGTATATTCCCAGGCATAGTCAGCTGATCGTGACAAGTCTTTATACTCTGCCAGTACTTTATCTATAAATCATTGATCCAAAACTATAAGCGTACCAAGCTCATCGAAAAACACGTTTTGGCTTTAGTTAGCAAGGAATGTTTATGTGCTAACATCTTGGACGATAGCTGCGTTTACATTTTTCTCATGGCCTGAATGGCTAGAATAGCTTGATTGACATGTTGGACCTATCCACTGGAAAGTAATTATCACTATATCTTGGGTACTATTCACACAAAGTTTATGCTAAGTGCTAGTCTAGATTTTTTAACCAAAATACCAGCAGGACTTAAGGATCTCTAATGTATAGGTGCCGTCAACGAAAGCGGACCAAAGAGTAACTTTTTTCACAAAAAGTGACCCCCCTTGGTCCCATAGTCTAAGTACCCAGCAGCCTAGGTTGGAATTTTGCTATTAAGACATCTTGCTTGCCTGTTACAATTGAACTCGTAAGCTCTGATTTCAATCTATTAATAAAAGTTGATAAACTGCCAATAAGGGTGTATACCTGTAGTGGGGGGTATGATAACCCAACAATGAAGTTACAAGTCCAATTGATTAAAGTACAAATAGCCACAGCAGATGATCTGGCACCCTGGGCAAACAGCTCACTCACAATCAACCAGGGAATGGAACCTGAGAAAGGTAAAGTGCTAGTGAATTAATAATAATAAAAGAATGTTAAATAAAATGCATTCCTACGTGTGTCCTTAAATGCTTTATGTCTGTCCTGAGATTACATGCCTTTTCAATGAAAAGTTCAAATTTGGTAAAATAAAACAGTCCTCCAAATGTATATCATATCAGTGACGCCTGTCCTATGAAGGTAGCATTCACAAAACAAAAAGGAGATTTCATCAAAAGTACAACCCTGTAAATACAGGGTGTCCCAAACATTTAATCACACTTCAGTAAAATACCAGGACTGGACGGAGCAGAGTCTGCATCCAGGCCTACTATATGGTTACACCCTGGTGTGAAGGTGCGTGAACCATCACGTACTCTGTATGCACCAGAATAGCAAACAAACGACTCCGTTTTGGAGAATCAAAAGTTATCATGCAATGTCACTAGAAAAAACAGCAGATATTTTGGTTTAAACACTAAAGTTCATTTTTATTGCCTATTCATGAAGTTAAACATATCCAATATGTTCCTATGTCAATAAACAGCGCAGTAGTCATTTGAAGTTGAGACACCCTGTATATGACTACAATACAAAACCAACAGACCAGTAGCATCCATGACCCAGTCCCATGTTTTAGACAGTGAAAGAACAGCCAAAAAACACAACATGAATTTCTGAGTATGGACAATTAAGTTATTAAATTAGTTTTAATATAACATGTACCTGGGCCAATGGCAAAGAACGTGACGTAGATAAGAGCGCTGGTGACACTAACATAAGAGAACCACTCCACCTTGTGCTGAAAGCAGACATATGAGACTAGGCTGTAATAACAATTAGACACGACGCCGACATACAACTGTTCTTCCTCATTTCAAGCAAAGACAGAATCTTTTAATAAACATGTATGACAAATTCACATATCTCCCTACCTTTGTTGCATTATTACTAGTCTCGTTTCTTCCAACATTTTCTAAATTACAAGGTGTTAACCCATGAAATCTAATATAGTAAAACTAGTACAATCTGGTTCTAATTAGACTGTAACATTTATGCACACCTGACTTATGCCAAATTTATTGCTAAACAGCTTATTATTTACAATGACTTATTCGTATTAAAATGACATAGGCAAAAAATTGAATTTCAGGCCTCAAAAGCGAGGCCCCCTATGTTAATATAGAGGGCCTCGCTTTTGAGGTCCGAAATTCAATTTTTTGCCTATGTCATTTTAATAAGAATAAGTCATTTTAAATAATAAGCTGTTTGCACTTTTGAAATAATAAGGGCAAGTGCACAAAAGTAATGGCTGGACGTCTAGTCAAGTGAGCTGCGTTTTTATTTAAAAATTGTTTTTAAGGGGATAGTTGTTATTTCCAGGCATGAAAATTTTTGCCCAAAACACGCAAATTTTATTCATTCTAAATTAATTCATTCTGTCTCTTCCTAATTGGAATTTTAAAGCAAGGCTGTATCTACTTAGGGAGTCCCAATAATCTCTAACTGAAAACCATGATAAGAAAAATATCTGATGGCTCGACACAGACAATATATTGCCAATGAGCTGCACTATGCTACAATCCTGGAAAACTTTATTGAACTCACCTCAATTTAAAAGTTAAATAATTTCATCTGACAAAGGCAAAGTCAAAGTGAATCAAGACTCACTATAGACGTACATGTCGGAGCCCAACAACAGTGACGCTACTTGTGCACACGGAGTGTGTACGTTGCACTAAACATATTTACCGTTCATAATTTTATTCAACAACTTAACTACAACCAACACGTACCATGAGGGAGAGTGTGAGCACAATGAGGACTGAGCAGACCAACTGACCACATAGACCGATTAAATGAAGTGTGCGGCGTCCAGCGTAGTCCATAAGTGGGATAGAGACCAGGGTCATTAGTACCATAATGGCACCCACTCCAAGGGTGGCATAGGTGGCCGTCTGTATGGACAGACTAGCTGACTCAAACAATGGGGTTGAGTAGTAAAACACCTGAAACAACATGCGACTCTAACGATCATACAGTGTATGAATAAGTTCTGTATGAAATCTGTAAGAAAAGTAAATTAAATTTGAAGTTAACAATAATGCCATGGGTTGTCTGCAGCGGCTGTGTTTGTATCTATTGATAACATACAAGGTACTCTGACACGGGCTGTGTTTGTATCTATTGATTACATACAAGGTACTCTGACACGGGCTGTGTTTGTATCTATTGATAACATATAAGGTACTCTGACACGGGCTGTGTTTGTATCTATTGATTACATACAAGGTACTCTGACACGGGCTGTGTTTGTATCTATTGATTACGTATAAGGTACTCTGACACGGGCTGTGTTTGTATCTATTGATAACATACAAGGTACTCTGACACCGGCTGTGTTTCTAATGTGTAAATAGTTTATTC
Organism: Phoronis australis; assembly: GCA_002633005.1. Taxonomy (NCBI): domain Eukaryota; kingdom Metazoa; phylum Phoronida; family Phoronidae; genus Phoronis; species Phoronis australis. The sequence continues at coordinate 412,649 of NMRA01000356.1, read as the reverse complement.
GAAAAGGAAGCAGCAGTCATAAGTGACTACAGAGAAAAAAGCACTTTGTAACGATCACGTTAACATTCTTAAATTCTTGATGTCAGTAAAAAATTCAATGGCGGGCAAGTGAAATTTCATTTTGTCAAATTTCCAAACAAAAATGGCTTTTCAAGAAATTTTATGATTGCACGGATGCGCAGTACAGCTGTCATCAAGAAACATTTGGTGCAAATTTTTGTATCAGTAGCAATGTAACAAAATGATAATTCTGGCAATATTTTGTTCAAAATTGAACAATTTTTATCATAACATCAAACAGTGCTTAATTCACAAACTAGCAAACTGGGGTGTGTACAACAGATTCAATAAGTGACATTTCTAAGGGAATACATGGTCATTGTAAACTGGGGTGTGTACAACAGATTCAATAAGTGACATTTCTAAGGGAATACATGGTCATTGTAAACTGGGGTGTGTACAACAGATTCAATAAGTGACATTTCTAAAGGAATACATGGTCATTGTAAACTGGGGTGTGTACAACAGATTCAATAAGTGACATTTCTAAGGGAATACATGGTCATTGTAACTTACCGCATTAATGCCGCCAAATTGCTGAGACAGATGCATAAAGATACCAATGGCAAGTGGTAGACGGAGTGAACTGCTACACAGTAACTTGGCCAGCGACACCTTCAGGGAAAACATGGAATTATAATCTAATTACATTTGCTGATCATTAATTTCCATGTGTGATCAGTTTCATGCATCTCTAATTCTGAAAAATCTCAATAAACAAAGTTAATAAATAAGTAACAACATGCCATAAACATTCCCACTAAACGAGATAACGTCAAACCCCACTGATCTGAGAAAACTGTGGGGTTTGACAGATTGAACTAGACCATATTTATCCACCTTGGCTGTGTCGCATTCAGCTCACCATCAAAGGGGTCACGCCTAGCTACTCAGGAGCGAGGATAATTGGCTTCCCTCATGCAGATACGCTGATCAGCTGATTAAAATCTAGCCTACATGACCGTACTTTTTATGGAGAGCGTTTTACATAGTTTTGACTATAATATTTGAAAAGAGCGAAAACAATATTGGCACAACTTTAGAACTTTGAATTTTTCAAATCGGCCCAGGATAAGAGATTTTGGAACACAGCAACCCTCACAATTACTTTCATTCAACGCAAACGAATACAAAAATATAGAACCCAAGTTAGGCTAGTATTAAATGTAGACCTACTCGGTGTGTTATAGAGATTCTGGAACACATGGATACGTTTATTATAGCTATTACGAGCTCTAAAACGACGTTGTTTAACTTCATTGTGCTCAGTCATTGTCATCAGTCAAAAAGAAACTGGCCAATAGGTGACGCAATATTTCATGGCGCCGAAAGCCAAGCAAAAGATTGGACCACAATTTCAGCAGCAAAATAACGGTAGAACGCCAATTTTTCTATCACTGCGTTAAATAATTTAGTTTACTCGAGGAAGAGTGTAGTTTTTATTGACACTAATTTTGTGTCACATTTTTGGTTAGGTTTTTACCCACATCGGCGAAAAGCTGTATAGTTAGTATACAGCTTTACACCATGGCTAGGTGATGCTGCAAGGTATTTTTTGTTGCTCATACAGATTGTTGCCAATTTCTGCTCGTTTCCATAACCAGGATGGCGGAAATGAAAACGTTGAAATTTGAATTTAATTTTTACATAATCCCGAAAATCAGAGATCAGTAAACCAAGTTTTTTAAAACGCTTTAGGCGAAAGACTAGCAGAAGATGCCCACTCTCTCAAAATTGCCCTGGAGGTATTAACTTTTCCATGCAGCATTATTTAACTTGTTTTGGCTAATTGGCATTTCATGGCTTGGCCATCCATTCAGCCAAAAGTAGTTCCATAGGTGGCTTATCAGCCAATTATACACGTATGCTGACTCACAATAGAAGCCTGATAAGAGTGAAGGAGGATAAACAAAGTGTTCTTGTTGTAGTGGATTTGTTCAGGACATGACGGTACCACAAAAGTTCTTAGTATACTTGAAACTAACATGCTGCTGAATAACTATATCATTTTCAAAAAATACACATAAGGCTAAAAGAAAACAGTTGGTTCTGGTTTCTGTTTTTTTAAAAACTTTCTAGAAAAGAAAACTCATGCCAAATGATGTATGGATTTTGCAAGCTATTGAGTTACGCACCAGTGCTGTGGAATGAGTATCCCAACTGCCTGGTCGGACAGTCGGGATACAGCCTTGTCGTTATCAGTTTGACAGAGCCAAACCAATGTTTACATAGTCCTGCTCTCTTATTGTCAGCTTTCATCTGATGCTCAAGGAATCCAGCAATTATGTTGTAAACGGCTCACCTGATGCTAACCGATATTTAAAAATTCTGGAAACAGAGTTGCGATGCACCTATCATTTCCGAGACATACTTTGAACATAAATATTATTTGCAAACAGCTTTAAAGAAATGTCATGAAGCAGATGTGTTTTGTATGAAATACTTTGATCAAAAAACTTCGAATGGAGAAAAACGGTCGACTTTAAAAGAAATTAGACTTAACTTTTGCCTGTTGATTCCTTTGTGTGACTGTGAAGCCCTGACCAGCTTAACCGCAGTATTGTGTACCGACACAAAAGGCGTACTTGACAAGTTTAATCGAGCATAACTCTAGATTAGATCGTGATAGTGGAAAGTTCCTGATTTTTACACTCAAGGAGATTGGTACATAATAATTTAACTTGCTATAGATCCATGCGGGGGGGGGCGTAAGCGCGTCGCATAGTTAACATCTGTGGGACTCTACCATTGTTTTCCTTTGTTGCGTCTTTGTTCGATATAACAATACAGGTCGCCCCGATATCGTAACTTGGGTACCCGTCAGCCGGTTACCGATAAATGTTTACCACAATCTTTATTACAAGAAAGAAAAACAAAGTGAGTAATAGATACAATAGATACGCCTAAATACTGTTATCTATGCAAGGAGCTTGCGCCCTAGTTTCCTGTGGGAGTCCACTTGAGAGGAGTAAAAACGATGGCGGGATTTTCTGACTGACTGCTTGGCAAATCATGACATTTCAAACCCTTCTCACTTGCAACTCTTCAAAAAACAGACTTTGGCTGAAATTGACTCTGGCAGGTGTTGTTAAGTCAGTAAGCGCAGAACCAACTAGGGATTTTTGAGGTGTTTAAATTGAGAAAATAAACCTACATGTTGACTGGGTGATACACAACACAAAAATATGCATTTTCAAAAGTGCAGGCTACACCGGGCGTGGACAAAAGCCCAGACACAATAGATACACCTTGCTTTGAGAGTTACAGTATGTTACAATAGTTTGATTTCAACAAACCTTGTTTTCTGAGTCTTTATCTTTTTGCTCTTTCTTCATTTCATTTAAGTCATCTTGCACGTCAGAGGCACCTCGTAGTTTCATAAGAGCTAAAATATCGATGAGACAGTTAAACACACAAAGGCATCTTTACAGGACCAGAAATGCTCTGAAATTTGGGACACAATAAGACAGACAAGGGGGAATCATACTTAATTTGTTAAATCTCTCAATGAAAATCAGCATCAAGAAAAATTTTCCTTCAATTGTTAGCGTGGTTAGAGGTGTATAGCTCGACACACAAAGCTTAGATGAGATCTGGTCAGTGCAACCAGACCATTAGAAATATCTTGTTTACTTCAACTTTCAGACGGCAGCGGTTTCCAAATCTAGGAATCAGTCCATTCCATTTTTGACTTTCATTAACCCGACCCACAAAACGTGACTAGAGGGCCATTGTCAAAGCACACATTGCACTAGGCAGCAATGTGATCTATTGAACATATGTGTAAGGTCAATCTTACCCTGTACTGCCTCGCCTTCCTTGTCCAGTGTGAGAAGCAGGTAGCGGGGACTCTCTGGGCAGAACGGCAAGGTCAACAGTTGGATAATTGCAGGCACAGCAGTCAGACCTGGAAATAAGACAACATATAGTGTACTGAATTAAGTCACTTGTCAACGTATCTCCCTTGGTTGTTCTGGTAAGCGCCCACAACCCACTCCTCATAACTCCATATATTCCCCAATTGAAGCACCCTAGGCATTAACTCTAATGAGTACAGTAAGTAGTTATAATTTTCTGGTCTCTTTCCCCATCTCATAAGTAGTCCATGCCAAGAACTAACTGCCAACAAATTTAAATACTAAATGAATTACTTTGTGTAAACAACGTCACACGCGCATCATTGGTTACAGTAATGGAAATCACAGTGATCAAGATGGCAGGGTGTATCTGGAAGCTCTCAGTCAGCTTCTACTTTATTTGCAACTAGTATGGTACAATTCAATGATTCTGAGAATTTCTTCATTACAAAAGTGCCAAGACAGTACTAATTCAGCAATTGTCCTGAAACCAGAAACAAGTGGGTCACAATACTAGGCAGTCTAGTAGCGCACCATAATCTCAGTCTGTACTATCTACACTCTCTTGACCAGTTGCTCACCTAACAGGATTGGCCAGCCACTCTCTGTACCCAAGACCATGTCCAGTCCACACACCTGCGACACGAGTAGAGCAATGGTAACAGCCAGCTGGTTGACCACCCCAAGGGCACCCCGCAGCTTATTGGGAGCCACCTCGGACAGGTACATGGGTGCCAAACCGGTGTAGAGGCCTGCAACAGATTGCAGAACTTGCACTGTTCGGGTGATACCCGTTTCACCTATTAATGAGCAGGCTATTTCGTAGGATATGTTATCGTTATTATGACAGGATGCCAAAAGCATGGTATTAGCAATGTGTGTGCAGAAATTACTTTTGTCATATTGAACACCAATTGTATGCTGTATTGCCTCTTACAGTTGCTGGACTTGAGTTTAACAAATGAGACACTTGAAATATAAATTATACTGATTATTGCAATATACACAGAAATGAATTGTGGTATTTGATACAGGTACAAAATTATCCCCAAAGCAGTGACCCTAGCATTCTCTAACAATACTCACACAAAATCTTAATCACACACATATTTTCTATGGAGGACCAAAAATAAATACCTCAAAACCAGAATTTTCACTCAATATGCAAGAATTAAAAACAATTCCAAACATTATTTAAACTCTGCAAGACCAAACAACAAGTCAAGACCAAAATTTATCACATCAGTGACGAACATTTATTATGTCAGAACCTTTAATTTATCATGTCAGGACCGAAAAATTAACATTTCAGGACCAAAATTAAACACACCAGGACCGAAAATTTACATCACGCCAGAAAAATTTCATGTTAGGAGACTATGTGACCATGCACAAGCAATGATACCTCAAAGAGATAACGTGGGAACTAGGTACATAATGCTTCACCAACAAAATCATGTTATCGTGACAATAAGGTTGAATTTCTATTGCCTCTTCCATGCTTTACAATAGAAGTCAAATGTACACTTAGCCTTTAGGACACATAAGACTTGAATACGACTGAGTATTACAGCGACACAGCCAATCGTCATTGTTGGATAGTGGCCTGCTGGTATGAAAATTTTCTGTCCTGGCATGATAAATTTTCAGTCCTGACGTGTTAAATTTTGGTTCTGACATGATAAATTATAGGTCCTCAGGTGTGATAAATTATGGTTTCGAGTTTTACTTTCGGTTATACAGAGATTTTAATTCTTGAATACAAAATACGTGTCCTGGAAAATTTTCCCCATTTGTTTTCCATAGTTGACACTTGTAGCACAACTCTGGTCACAACAGAGCCCTAAGAAGGAAGGTATCAAGCCATGTGCGTGTTGAGACTATGTGATGGTAACATTTAATGAGATTGGCTTACTAAGCCTAGTTCAACAAGCGGCTTGAATAAGCAATAAATGTGGTTTATTAGCACATGGTCATCAGTGACATACCACAGTGAAATCCAACAATAACCCTCGCTACCACGATCATTTCATAAGACAGTGCTAGCTTGCTGAATCCAAACAGAGCACCGGCTGCAATACCAAACACTGTGTTATATAACATCCCTCGCTTCCTGCAAGAAAAAACAGTCAAGCCATTCTACAATTGCAATAATGAAATGAAAATCTTCATTCATCTTTAAGTCAAGGAATTTTTAACATTTTAAAAAATGAGATCACACTGTATTCAGAAAATCACTACACAGACGTAAAAAATGTACTCTGGTGTTGAATGATCCAACAATGGTTAAACCACTTCCAATGCAGTTTAAAATACATCCCAATATACTACTCTTTAAGAGCACGGGCACTTTATGTATTTTGAAGAGGAAAGCAAAGTAAAATGTTGGTTTGAACAACAAAGTACATCTAATGAACAAACTGTTGGTTTGGACAGCAAAGTACATCTAATGAACGAACTGTTGGTTTGGACAGCAAAGTACATCTAATGAACGGACTGTTGGTTTGGACAGCAAAGTACATCTAATGAACGAACTGTTGGTTTGGACAGCAAAGTACATCTAATGAACGAACTGTTGGTTTGGACAGCAAAGTACATCTAATGAACGAACAAAATGGCTTGTGCAAAACTTAAAAATAGCATGTGTCGAACATATTGAATAAAACATGTCTTAGAGTAGCTTGTGCAATATTGGAAAAATTCAATACAACATGAGCTCAGATAAGAAACTACTGCAGCTATTATTGACAGATTGTTGGCAATAAATAGAGTGTCACTGTGTAATTTGTGCAGTGTCAGCTTTAACAATCCCAATCAACCAAAAACAATATTGAAAAATCTTTGCACTAAAGTTATATCATGCTGACTAATTGATCAAGTTTGACTTGAGACTTACTACATTACACAATGTATTCTGGCTGTATTATAGGGAGGAGACTAACACAAGTTATTAGTTGGCTTACTGAGGGTTATCGATCATTTACTAGAAGGTGAACATTAGTCAACCCAGGGAGTGTGCGGTAAGACCAGACATTTTATACACCATAAACATCATTCAGTTTCTAGAACTTTTGATGCCTTTATTTTTTAAGGTTGACAAAGCATAATTTTTTCGATATTTGACTCTAAGAGTTGAGAGTAGATAACCTTAAAATATGATTATCCATTACCAATTATATGCGACGATCTGTAGGTTTGAATCCTATCCATTATGACAATCCATCCGACTCCCATCACCAGTGAAAATCGTTGCTCGACTGTGCAGCATTTGTTTATAAAAACTTATTTCACATATATGTGAAACACATAGTTTAATAAAACAACAAACAGAAAATTGCCAAGGATGGATATTTATACCTTCCAAACTTGTCAGCCCAGATACCAGCACACACGCCCCCGATCATCCCTCCGACAGCGAACACAGCGACGGTGGCTGACCAAAGGATAGTCAGCGATGAGCTGTCCATGTACATTCCTGTACGGTTGTAATGAGTCACGTTCATGAAGTCTTGAATCACCTGCAATTTGCACACCCAACAGTTTTTATCATCATCAGCCCCGTTTTCATCATTTTCAATGTGCTCACAAACAGCTCAAACAATATTCCGCTTTCCCAAGTGTATAGGCAGGCAACTCACCACAGGTGACAAGTTTTCACTTGTGAAGAATTATTGTTTCGTAGTATTCCGTAAACAAACTACCATTTATGCCGGACTCCAAGACTTTTCTTAACTTTGTCATCATTAATTTGCAAAGAGATAGATATTGCTGCACCTTTAGTTTTTTGCAAACAAGTGTTTGAAAAAGCTGAAAAGCAATAACAGTCCTGGCTCTAATGGGTTTACCATTGAGTGTTTTAAATTCTTTTGGGATGATACAGATATTTTGTACTCCGATCTATAAATACCAGCTTTGCTGTGGGTCAACTACCATCCACTCAGAAAGAAGGTATTATTACCTGTATTCCCAAAAGTGCAGACAAAAGTAAACATTTTCTAAAAAACTGGCGTCCTATTTCTCTTCTCAATGTAACCTACAAAATCACGTCTGTAGCAGTTGCGGAATGCAATAAGCCTGTGCTAGGGAAAATTATTCATGAGGATCAGAGTGGCTACATCTCGGGAAGGAACTTGGCTGATAACATTCGTGTGCTATATGATCAGTTCTATTATTCCCAGATGATTCAAATACATGGGCTACTACTTCTTATAGATTTTGAAAAAGCCTTTGACTCATTGTGTTGGGGTTTTCATTGAAAAAGCTTTATCTTTTTTTTTTTAATTTTAATTTTGGGTGGTCAATTAAGAGATGGGTCAAAGTTTTCTATAAAAATATCAAATCATGTGTTATTGTTAGTGGCCAACCTCCTCGTTGGTTTGATATACAAAGAGGAGTCAGACAAGGTGACCCATTATCTCCTTATCTATTTATTATTTGTGCAGAAATTTTGGCTCTCAAGATCAGACAAAACAAAAATATAAATGGAATCAAAATTCTGGATCATGAGTACTTACTATCCCAATATGCTGATGACACTTTAAATATTCTAAATCTGTTTGCTCATTTCTCCAGCCTCAGGGTCAATGTTGAAAAAACAAAAGCCATGTGGTTTGACAGCATGGTTAACAGCGCTCAAAAAATTTGTCAGAGAACAGTTATCATGGACCAAAACAAATTTCATGATTAATTTCTAAGTCAGCTTACATGATATGGCAGACCAGAATTACTTGGTGAAATTGAAAGATATTGAATTAATTTTGAAAAATTGGTCCAAAAGAATTTTGATGCCATTCGGGAGGATTACAGTAATCAAGGCGCTTGCGGTTTCAAAAATTGTACATCTTCTGATATCCTTGCCACAGCCTTAGAAACATATTCTAGAAAAACTGAACTTTACTGTCCCATCCTTTATGGCATAACACAAAGGCTCAAGTTGGAGGAAAACCAATATTTTATCCTACTTGGAATGAAAAGGGCGTGAGATTCTTAGGTGACTTATTTGACAAAAACGGAATTTTTTTGCAGACAAATTTGAGTTTAAACCTTTATTTACTCTTTATTACGGACTGAAAAATTGCTAGAAATTAACCTTCAAAAAAAATATCGTTTTCAAGTTCAAAAGCGTCTCAACCAGTTATCTCACAACTCTGGCAAATTTTGGCCAAAAATTCGAAAGGTACTCGTGATCTATGTGATATTTTTTGGACAACTTTGTTTCAAAAACCAAAAGGATTAGAAAAATGGGAAAATACTTTTGCTTTTGCAAGATCAATGACCGAATGGAAGTTATGTTTTCAAACTTCTGTTTTTTGTTCTTCAACTGTTAGACTCAGATGGTTTCAAGTGAGAATTGTACATAGAATTTTAGCAACAAATAACTTTTTAATGCGAATTGGTATTTCTCCAACTGACCGATGTACCCTTTATAGGAATGAACCTGAAAGTTTAGAACATTTACTTTGGGGTTGCACTTTTGTTCAGCCTTTTTGGAAAAGAATAGCTGAATATTATATTCACGCAAAAAACGTTGATATATCGATAGATTTTCAGACTGTTATATTTGGTAGAACTGGAAAAGCAAATGAACTGTTGAATCTTATCGTTCTTTTGGCCAAAAAGCATATATACTGTAGAAAGCTGAAAGTAAAACATCCATCTATAACACTTTTCAAAAAAAGAATTCCACATTCGAAAAATATAATTATTGTAAAAATGGATTAGGAGACATATTTCTCCAAAGATGGTCTGTTATTTTTTTCCTCTTTAAAAAGAAATGCAGATGAGAAAAGTACATTGGGTGTTTTTGATTTGTGAAATTGAGTTTTCGGTGAAATAAGTGCGTGTGTGTGTGTGATGTGTCATTGGGGATTTCTGTCTTTGTACTGTGTTATTATTGTAGTAAATGTTTAAAAAAAGTATAGAGTTGATTTTCTCAAGAAAAATTTGCCTAATATTCATTTCTCGAAAGATTTTTTTGAATGAGTAATCTCCTTTGGAAATTGTTTGAAAATCAAAAATCAGATAGATTTTCTTAAACAACCTACATGGTTTAGCAGTTACCTGCAGGCCGGGCAAAAGTATTTTCTACAGGAATTGGTGCCATGGAGGCTGAGTCTTTATAAAGGACTTGTTTTCGCCAGACGGTAATATTTTGAACTATAGATTTTGTTGTGGAAGTTTTAGGTATCAAAACAAACTTTATGGAGTATAATAGTCTAATTTCAGTAATATGTAAGTACCAACAGAAATGTGGTATTGAGAAGGCCCTTTCATATTGACTTAACTCTGGTCAGAGCGGAGCGTCGACGAAAACAGCGGAGTTAACTAGACCGTTCATACAGACTTCGATAGTTAATGAACATCGAAGTAAACGGGAGGTGATGCTGTCGTCATCGAAGTTATCGCAAGGTAGCGCTGCATGCTAACATTTTTTCAATGTGACAATTTGGGAACATTCACCTGTGCTAATTGACATTAAACTTATTTTTAAATCGATTGGTCATTATTAGAGCAAAATATAAGCCGGTATTAGTGACAGCACTAACCTGTAATTAATGACGATAACAGTGGCACCTGGCGATAACTTCCATTGGACCGAAGATAATCGTTCATACTGCACTGCAGCGTCAATGCTGCATTGTTAAATCCATCTGTTAACTGCCATGTTAACTGGAGCTGTTAACTTCGATCCAGGATCGGAGTTAAGCATTCATACTGACCGCAACTACCCAAACCATCAAAGCGTCGACGTTAGTATGAAAGGCGCTAAAGAGTTGTTAGTTTTGATGCGTATTGTGTTGTCATGCCAACGATTTTAATGAAACTGAAGTGGTGGGAGAGGGTGTCGACATACTTGTACACAATTAAATTATAGTTCCGAAGTCTCAAAAGCGGAATCAAAACGGGCCAAAAAATTGAACGTAAATACTAATAATTTTTCATGGGAAGATGTTTACTCCCTTCTATATAACACAAGAGAACCAAGAATTAGGTGGCTTCAGTTCAGACTCTTGACGAGAAATTTGACTACTCACTCATTTTTGAAAATAATTCAAGTTACGGATGACAGCTCTTGTTCCTTTTGTGGACAATCGAAAGAGATTTTGAAACACTCATTTTGGGAATGTGAAATAATAAATTCATTTTGGACAAAAGTTAATAATGAAATTTTAAACAAAGCAAATCCCCAATGTGTCGGCACTCTCACCGGCAACAATGTTATTATTGGCTTTTTTGATAAAAACAAAAATTTTAAAAACATTTTATTATTGGGTAAACAGTTTATTTACACCCAAAAGTTTGGATCAAAAAGATCACTTCTAAGTAGATTTTTAAACTTCATCAAACAATATTACATGAGTGAAAAGTATAGTGCTCATAAGGATTTGAATTCAGAATTTGTACAAAAAAGATGGTGTAATTTTGAAAGTGTTTTTCCTAGTAGTCAAGAGGATTAGGTGTGGGGTACGCGTGTGTGTGTGCGTGTATGTGTTGTTCTTGTCTTTTTGTGTTATTGTAAATGTGCTCATTATTAATAAATGTATAAAAAATAGGTCAATCAATATTGCTATCAGGAGTGGAATGATAATGATTTCAGTTCTATTATAGGTTTCATTTGGCTGTTCCATTTCTTTGATTGACTGACCCTTGAGGTCAAGCCAGTTATGACATATTTTTTACAATACTAGAGAATATTCTAGTAGATTCCAGTATATTAGAGCATAATAGTCTTAGTCTAGAACATCATAGTGCCTAACATGCTTGTAGACTGACTGGGTAGATTCCAGAAAGTTCTAGAATGTGCTTGAATTGGTGAAAACGTTCAGAACATTGTAAGAGACTATAAATAACCTAGGCATTGGTTAGTGAAAATCAGTTGAGTTAATTAAAGTTAGGGATACATTACAGTTGAGTTGCAGTTACAGAATCAGCAGCTACTTGATTAGTCAATAGAGACCTAGCAATAGAGACAGAGGTTATTAAATTAACAAGAGTAATAGATGCTGGAAGAGTCAACGCTTTGCAGCACTGGCTAAAGTATAGAACACACACTATATCAGAGGTTTTGTGTGAGAAGACTTGGGAACATAAGTACTGATAAAGTGATTTTATGATCGATATGTATGTCCCGAATAAAGATGCAAGTGTTTAACTCAAACAAGTCTTCAGTAATAGCACTGCATGGTCAGTGACGAGCTGTATCCACACATCCACAGGGTGACAAATTAAGTAAACTTATTGTATGTATACATCATGATGCCAGTCAATGACAAGCTGAAATCAACACATCCACGGGGAGACAACTAAGTAAACTTATTGTACGGTAAAGTCGGTAAAGTCGCGTGATTTTCGGACACTGAAAACTAATTCCAATAGAAAAAATTCATTCTTGGACGAATCTCGCGAAATATCATTTTGTGGTGTCCGAATTTGGCGGACCTCCAAATTTGGGTTTCCGCTAGTGTCCGAATTTCGTGGGTGTACATAATTTCGATGAGCGGTCGTAGTATCAACAATGCTGGCTCAGTCATTTGATAGCAGTATAATTGCAGGTAAATGAGAATCAAATGGTCTGAGCGATTAATTTTTGAAAATCTGGCTTTCCCAACAAGAAATGTGCGTCGTTGACGCACAAAGACCGTTCCCAACAAGTGTTGGTTCTTCTTTTCAAAGATGTGCTTTCTCAATACGAAATATTCGGCTTGCATTGCCGATGCTCAAAAACCGTTCTCGGCAAGAGACGGAATCTTTTCAAAACTGCGCTATCTCACTTGAAATATCGGCCGGGCTGCGTTGTGAAGAGTCTTCCTGGTGACAAATATGGGCTTTTCAATGAGTGGGTCTGGTTTGCGTTGTTGACGCACATGAAACGTTATAGACAACCGATTCTCTTTTGTAAAAATGCGTTTTCTCAATAAAAAATGTCGAGTTTGCGCTGTCAACGCATGGTTTCCCAATAAAAAGCTGGACTTGCGTATTCGGCGCACAAAGAGGGTTCCCAACCATCAAAACATGCGCTTTCTCAATTTTAACGAATTTTGCATTAAACGTAACAGTAATGGATGTGGGAACGAGTTCAGTGAAGAAAGTGACGAACAATGACAAGAACATAGCATATATTTATGTTTGTTAAAGGTATCCATGCATTGTCTGCTGGTTACAAACCGAAACGCAAGTTAAGTCTGACAAGTTTATTTCCATATTACCTGAAAGCTCAGTTTCAACATAAAAACTTTGATTGAACAATTACCCAAAACAGATTAAAAAGACAATCATGATAATAAAACGAGTAGTTTCTCATCTACTCGTGATCCCCATTTGTCGTCCTGGTAGTCGTCTGAATTGTTGAAGAAGCGCTGTCGTTCTACATGTTTAGGCCTACTGCAAATGATGGGAATGCGTCGACTAGTACAGTGCTGCGCGGCTGAAGACACGATTAACTAACATATTGGATATATAAGGGCGTTGACTAGAAAGCAAATGCAATTTCAAATGCTACCAACATCAAATTCACCCAACCGTTTTTTTACAATTAAAACCTTTCTCATCCACAGCCTTTGAAACGCCAGATATTTACTCAGTGATACACTGGCGCGTCTTCATGCAACTGAGGTGACCTAACACATCTGGGTTCGCTTACGTTTTCAACCACAGTGAAAACTCTGACTTGTGAAATCTGTTTGTGGATGAAATGAAACTGATAATCGTTAGCATTTTCTGATAATCTGCGAAGATAACAGGGCCGTTTCTTCTGGTCGTCACCAGTTTAGCGCCGTCCACGGTCATCACCAATTTCGCGCAGCTCAGTCTCCCTCAGTCACTACTAATTTACGCCGCCACCCCTCCCCACCCCCCCTCAGCCTCCTGCTGCACACCAATGTCGATTTTGTGCCACTAATTCTAAGGGAGTCTGCTTGGTGCAACCCCCTGCCAAGACCGTTGTTGCGCACGTTGATACAATAGGCTACTGGGCAGATCACGACTGTTAGAAGAATCGACTAGTGACGACCTGAAAAGAAAAACGAAAGCACTCAATTTGGGACAGGTGAACTCATGAAGGACGTAAACCAGGCAATTCAAGAACCGGTCTACTATTTATATACTTAATTTTCTTTCTTAATATACATTTAACCAATTACAATTCATCTATGTCGACCGTTTTCATTTCATTGCGTCATATATTTGCTACAGTTACGGAAAATAGTTCTTCCCACAGGTCTCTGCTGATGGACACTACACACTTCTGCTAACATTTAAAGTATGAACAGTCGCGAGTTTACTGAAGTCTCATTATAAGTACAGAAATGTTGTTGAAGAATAACAGTGACTATCTGAAGACAGGAATACATAACAAAATAAAATATGGAAGCACCAAACAAAAATCAAAACAACACTTACCTGTTGCAATAACGCCTTAAATGCGAACGTACTGACCGACTTGCATGAACGGAATGTTAGTTGAACATGTTAGTAGAACAAAACTGTCTCAATGAAATTTTCATGGTTTACAGGTTTAAGAAGATCCACCGTAAATTTCCGTATATAAATCCAGAAGAAAATATGGCCAATTTGCGTATCTTAAATTTTTTCCTAAAATATACCTAGGATGCATATCTGAGAATAAAAATGCATGCTTGAAATCTAAAAATAATGCTATTCCCACTAGGATATAATTAGGGTGAGCTACAGTATTTATACTGTGTTCGTGTATTCGGCATTGCTGAGTATAGGCCCTGGTGTATTTTTACATAAGACGTTTGGTTTCCCCAACTTATATACGGAAATCGCTGGTAATACTTCCCAAAATTATTTACCCTTGCTGCAAGTAAGGCATCACCTCGGGTAAAAATAGAACAATAATAATTAGCAATGTAACAGTCAACACAATTAAACACACTTACAGCTGAAATGCCTCTAAAACTATATTAAGTAATACAAAAAACATGGTCTGTAGTTTAAGATCACGTTTCTTTTTTGTCTCAAAACTATCAACTGAAGGCGGTAACATGGACAAGAAGGCAAGGTCCTGTGGAAAGTAGATATCGAACTCCGGGTCGGAAACACTTATCAGGTTCCAAGCCCGTTGCATCGGACTCCAGGTCCTGTATTCTTGTTAGCCTACCCCTAGGACCACAAGAAGCAACGACTACCAAATCTGATTCAACTGACTTGTCATTTTTCGAAATGATTGGTGGAGGATTTTCTTAGCCGCCGCAGACAGAGAGTGCCACAGGGTCCCGGTGTCCTTGTCGGGATTCATCTTAATCTCGGGACACCATGGAGTTCAGGGTGTTGTACCTCAGACGGTACAGGGTGTGAATTAACAAGACCACAAGTACACAGACCAGTGGATGAGCAAGCAAAATTGGGTCGCCGCAAGTTAAATCTTTTTTAGGTTTACATCTGGGGTAAAGCTCGTAACGCTAGAACTTCGCTAAAAAGCAAGAATTCATGAAATTACCTGATGTATTGTGTTTTTGAATTGAAAGCGTGATTTTGGCTAGATTTTTGTATTTCCCAAGACAGCTACTGAACTCTACCCTAGTCTGCGACCAGGGGCGCAAGGGTGAGAATCTCACGAACACGCTAGACTGAAGACGTCGAGACGTTTGGTGAGGCATTGCAAACGAAGCACACGATCACACTATCTTCTTTAGCGAGATTCTTGCATCTGCGATGCTTATCAGAGAGCAACAGACAATTTGTAAGGGTAATGAAACGTGGTTACGTGGATGTACATTAGTTTTTGATATGTGTTATAGCACACCGGCGCTTACACAACATAGGACAGGGATGCAATGTCTCTGTAACAATTGCGTGTGCGCCGCGCCCCTTTCTGAGTGCTGGGCCTTGCACTATGTTTGATTTTTAACCAGCTTTACTTTGGCTCCGTCTCATTCGGCTGCTGCTGTTCACTATCTACACTACTTTGAACGCGCGATATCCTACGGACAGACTTAGCTGTGGCCTATTGTGAATGGGGGCCTAAACAAAAAATATTTCTCATCACGTCAAGAATAAAATCGGGACACGTCGCCGGAGATTTTAGCCACTAACAAGGGCATTTGCAAAGGCCAGGACGTTTTAAAAATAAAAACGTTTCGTAAACACGCAAGTTGATGTCAGGCGTGCAAGTTCAATGTCACAGTCCGAAGTCGAACAACACGGTCTAATTAAACCAGAGCACATGTTACGCTACAACGAAAAACTGCAGCCTTCGGTGTATTTCCCATTTGTATTTTCATCAGAAATTTTCGTCATGCGGGACTCGGTGACTCTTTCCATAGCTAAAGCGCCAAACACAAGCTAAACGCAAGACAATCGAGTAACGGTCATGACATCGTCAAGACAAGGTAAAAATTACAAAGCCCGTTACACCAATTCTCAGATTCAAGCCTTATAGAGTAGTAATCATCCGTTGAACGCTTTAGTGACACGGGAGTTGCGTCGATCCCAAATTAGCGTTTCTAAAATTTTCCTTGTCCGAAAGTCGCGGGGCAAAAATCCGACGTTTATGACATTGTCCGAAGTTCGAAGATCATTAAAAAACAGTTTTTGGACCTTGTACGAATTTCGTGGACTATGAAGAACTCATCTCGGAAATATTTATTCTTGGTCGAAAATGGCGGCCGTCCGAAAATCACGCGACTTTACCGTATGTATACATCATGATGCCAGTCAATGACAAGCTGAAATCAACACATCCATGGGGAGACAACTAAGTAAACTTATTGTATGTATACATCATGATGCCAGTCAATGACAAGCTGGCATCAACACATCCACGGGGAGGCAACTAAGTAAACTTATTGTATGTATACATCATGATGCCAGTCAATGACAAGCTGAAATCAACACATCCACGGGGAGACAACTAAGTAAACTTATTGTATGTATACATCATGATGCCAGTCAATGACAAGCTGAAATCAACACATCCACAGGGTGACAATTAAGTAACGTGTCATTTGAAAATTCAAACAGAGCAGTCACGTGTACTTCAGACTTATGACGAGCATGCTTTCCTGTGCTGCATTTTTCTTGTCTGGCAACAATTAAACACGCACTCTTAGTCAATGATCACAAGTTCCTGGTATATTCAAGCATAAGAGCACCTGAATATTCAATAAAATCTGAATGACACATACAACAAGATTAAAATTTTGTCACTAATTTCCTATTTGCTGCTGGCAACACTGACAGTACTTATCGCCCACTCAGTAAGCAAGGATGCTGTTGCAAGCTCGTGAGAAAGTTATGACACGACAATAAAACATAGTTGTGCAGCACTTGAACAGTGAAGGCATTTCAACTGTGTCATTGAAGACTCGATTTGGTCATACCTGTTAAATATTTTGTTCTTTTGAACCGTGTTTCTCTAATCAAAACAAACAACAGAAATATCGCTTATCAGAAAGTAAGATAGAACCCCCCCATCATTTCACTGTCATGTGGCAGTGGCGATTGGCAAGTATTTAAAACCATTTCCACGAATGTATAACCTATATGCACTGTAACAATACTTGTTCATCTCCCAACAAAAGACACACTGAGTTTACAGTTAAGTAACATATCTTGATATAAGTTATGATGTTCTCGTTGTTACCAAGATAACAAAACAACACACAGGAAGAACAACAAGAATCCTGCACCTTACCACCAACCGTAATGACCAAGGTGATGCATTCATAACAGAGTCGGCACTTACCTTTTGTGGAACATTGATCACGCCAGTGTTCCAACCAAACTGAAATGAACCCATGACAGCCGAAGTGATACTCAGCAAAAGACGAAGTGTCAGGCCCTGAAATACACACATACAAAATACTGTAAATTCACCGAATTAAAAAAAAAAACATTAAGTAACTGAAGCTGCCAAATACTTCATAAGTTCACTGGCAGACACAAAGCCAAAAAAGCACAATTGGTTTTGTTAGCTTTTTTGAAAGTTAAGTCCATGATGAGGTATTTTAGTTACTTTTACAGAAAAGAAAATCTACCAGATTTTTTTACACAACTCTAACCAGTTTTGAGTGAGGAGAGGGCTGGTGGCATTCGTGCTATTGCTTGAAAAGTTCTCTTTTATCCCTATCGATGTCAGCAAACATGGAAATGACATGAAAATACACCATATTGCCAAAAGGTGGTCAAAAATTGTCCTTTAGGATAGCAGATTTTGCCAACAGAAATACACCAGGTGGTAAGAAAATAATTGTAGGCGATATGGTAAATGTACCGGACGTGCGCGGGCCGCTCAGACGGTCCCATCACACTGATCACCAGAAATCATTTTTATGCATTATTATGCCACATAATCAGCCTGACGTGGCCATTAAAACCCTTGATTAACCCATTTTGTTAATCAATGCCTGTTGATTAACATTTTGGTGGGAACATGAGGCCAGATTTGAACACGCTCAAGTTTCGTGTAGCCGTTCAGCAGCTGACATCATCACAGTGAAAATTGAATACTTAAATGAGGACAGGCAATAATCGCATGTTCAACAAACTGCATCGTATTGCCATTTATTAAGCAGTGAAAAATAAGATACAATTTCAATAAAAACAACATGTTTAATCCAGTAAAATTTATGTGTCATTTTCTCTCACTTGAAAATCATCAATCTCCAGTTTAAATGTGCGTAACATGTCGTTGGGAATCTTTGACTTGGACATAAGTACACTCAGTAACCACTGGTAACCTACTTTAGCAAACATTTTCACAATGCAAGCTTAGCTTATATATGTAGTAATCTGAGTGGTACATAAAGTGCCAAGTAATTTAACCAATTTCCTAAAATTAAAGATCAAAACTTAAAAAAAAACTTTGATGATTAATAGAAGCATTTGCAACAAAAAAGAAAACTTCCCAGGAGACAATGTATAATTATACATATAAACAAGAGCAACGCAGAGCGTTGAAATGTGCCCACAAATGTACTGCAAATGGAGTGCTTCTAGGGTTGTTTATTTGTTTCATAAAAATAGCCACTAGATGGTGAAAAAATGCCCAATCCATCTGAAAATGCTTCTTTAATAGAAACCTATTCACCAAATTTCATAAAAACCTGTCAACGAACTTTAGTGAAACAAAGGAAAACAGAAAAATGAAATTGCCACTATGGGGCACAGCGTTCATTGGATCCGCCTGAAAGACGTCGTCGTCTGTTGTTAGCTTCATATAAATACAATTACTTAATAAAAATCCTGTACAGTGAGTTTAGGAGATGCAGCTACAGGCACAAAACAAAACGAAACTACCACTAGGAGGTGCCACAGTAGTTGAATTTGTTATCCAACCGTACTCTTCACCCTGAGAACATAATACGCCAATTTTCAAAAATCATCCTCAGAATGGTTTGGTTGATCGAGGGGTGGACGCCAAAAAACAAGACTTGAAAACAGGAAAAATGGCCACTAGGTGGCGCGAAGTACCTCAATTCCATCCAAAAGCCGGAGGATAGCATCTGATCATCTCACCAACAAATGCCTATATTATTCCAAACTTTCAGATAATCCGTTGAGGATCTCTGAAGATACAGAGGTACGCCTAAAAAATGAAAATTTCCACTAGGGGACACACTGGTAGTCAGATCCGTCCAAAAGTTGTTGTAATCCGTTGTCAACATCGTACAAATACAGTTGCTAAAATTAGCAAAGATGCTGCAAACCGTTTAGGAGATACAGCTATGGACGCAAAAAAACAAAACTGCCACTAGAAATCGCCACAGTAGTCGAAGTCGTCGGAAAATCATCGTCAGCTTCGTATTAAGAACATACATGCCAATTTTCACAATCCTCCTTAGAGCTATTTGGTTGATAGAGGGGTGGACGCCAAAAACCAGACTCGAAAACAGCAAAAAATGGCCACTAGGTGGTGCAAACTATGTCGAATCCATCGGCAAATGGAAGGAAAGCATTATCTCACTAATAGATGCTTATATGACAAATTTTATGAAAATATGTTGAGGACCTTTGAAGATATAGAGGTAAGCGTAAAAAACTAAAACTGCCACTAGAGGGCACACCAGTAGTCGGATCCGTCTGAAAATTCGTTCATGCTGTCCCATCCATGATAAGAAAATATTTGCAAAATTTCATGAACGTATCTCAAAGGGCTTTGGAGATAGAGCAGCGGATGCCGGATGGACGCCGTATGGATGGAGATGACGGCATAATGCGCCCACGTATTTATAAAGCAGCGTGGGTAGATGTATGTACGTGCGTGGGTGCATGTGTATAACGCTCATCTTCACAATTAACCACTTTTAACACCGAAGCTTCAATAGCAGTGGAACCAACCACATGAGAAAGGGCCAACCTTATGGGGGGTTCGAGAGTAGGTCATCAGAAGGCTGATCAACCATCTTAAGACCCTTCATGAGTGAAAAGTTTTGTTAGATTACAGGTCTGCCTTCTGATCACACAGCATGCCAGCGCTGTGTCCCATGATCAGTCACAGTTCTGTCATTCAGATAATGGTGTTACAAATGGCTGCATGTCTAACCCGCTTACGATTCGATATTACAACAATCAGGAAGTTACATAATTTACAATTCAACAATAGCCTTTGATGATAAAGTCGGTCCTGATACATAATCATTCAGTTTACAACAATACAAGGTAATTCATAAGCCAAAGTGAACCAACCATGTTCCGTTTCCTTTTTAACTTAATATGTACTATTAAAACTAATAACCTTGCTTGACATAGTTAAATCTGAACTACAAATTTTTTGCCATGGTTAAGGTTATCTCAAATCTTTAATTTAGTGGCCTCAATCTAACTCGTATATCAAAAAACCAGGCTTTGTCAACTAGTAAAAGTATATTCTCTGAAAGAAAAAAGATCAGGGATAATAAAAATTGTTTTATACGTATGTGCCATTATTATTATTACATTAACACCTTTTTTAAGTCAAAAATTTGTTCTTAAGAAAGGTACATTCACACCAAAATATCCCCTCAGTTGATTTTAATGAAACCTTTAAATGAAAACTTCACCAGTTACCTGAAAACCGCTGCTAGGAATATTCAATTTGTCTTTTAGTTTGGTTTCTATGACCAATCAACTCAAAAAACGTAAGGTATTTTTGTAAGAAAATAGCATTCGTGTTCGTCTTTGTTACATTACGCAAAAACTAGGCTTTTATATCGATAATCCTATTAGCTTTTTTGAGATTGATGAATAAATACTAATTTTGGAAAGTTTCAGTGAAATCCACCAAGTCGTTTTCGAGAACTGGTGTTCCTAACTTTGAATTAAATCAATTGCAGGAGCCAAGAAAAAGCCGATTAAATTGGGACACGTGAAAAGCTCAAGGTCTTCGGCTAATTACTTGGTGAAAACTTGTTTTCGGTCAATATAACCAATGCATGGCTTAAAGGAGAATGCCACCCAAACAACAACCTATTTTGTATGAATTTAGATCGAGTAGTTCCACTCAATAACAGCAAGTTCAGTTCTTTTACCTAACACCTGACGGTAGACGGAGGTGTTGAAATTAACCAATGACGTCACAGGTTCAAACTCAGTCTGTTCAGCAGTTCACAACATGCTTACTGATGTGAGTTTAACACTTGAATTCATCGTTTTACACTAATAAATCATCAAAATTCTATGTAAAACCCTTACAAATACATCGAGTTCTTGAACAAACTTGTTGTGTTTTATTTCGCTGTTACAGATTTATAGGTATTTGAGTGTACCGTAGCCTACAAAGTTCGGTAGGCCAATTTACCAAGGTCAGTCGCAGGAGTTAGGAGATAAATTTGAATTAATCTTCAGTGAAATACAGACAGGAGAACATAGCTGTGTGTTGCAATTTTAAACTTGCGATTTTTTCAGTTCTAAACACACAAAACGTTTGTTATCCCAGCCACAGGCTCTGAACCCGATCAGGCCCGTTGCGGCCGGACTGAAGACATCATGAACATAAACCAGCCAAAGTTGGAAACTAAACTTCGAGTCATGAAAAGACTGCACTAGTGTGCTAAAGAAATAACATGTGCATTATTATTTTGGTGAATTAGCAAAACTACAAAGTCAGGTTCCCCTTCCACAGAAACCTTATGGCAAAAGTTGTTCAGTAACAATGATTCAAATAATGTATATGAAAATCTAGATAAAGATTACCCTAACATCTGACCTTCAGTTAGCATATGAAATCAAGTTATTGTTTCACAACACCTTTTTATCAGCAAACACTGAATTAGCATGCGCTCACACGTAGGGTCTTGTGCCTGGTCAATTAGCTATACATCTAAGGCTGGTAATGCAGTGATATATTCATTGCTGGCTTCTCAAAACATTTGCACTCATGAACACTCTAAAGGAATTACAAATTGTATCTAATGAGACAGACTGTGACACTTTGTTTCAGTTTTATATAAACATTGTTTAGGGTGAGAATAATTCATTGGAAATAGAACACACAATAATAAATGTCAATATGGCAACTTGCAATCTCGAATATATATCAGCCTCTTATTCTGCCCGGGCATGAGTTGTTTGGTAAGCCAGCATTCGTCAGTGAAATCAATGTTGATGAAATGCCAGACACAGACACAGAGATGTTTCACAGACTCATACTTGGTATTAACAGCGGACTTTTCATTCTTCACTGAAGCGAGCCACTTCCAAAGCATTTCGGGCTCTCGAGGAAATCGAAAAAATGATATACCTGCTTTCCTCGCAGCTTCATAGTTCACACAAGCGGGAACGATACACCACACCACAGCGGCACTCACTCTGCAGAAGAACCCCTGACGTCACTGTGTTGTTTTTGCTCACCTTTCTCACAGGTTAACGCGACACCTCTCGGTGAGGTAAGATCGTATAGGAAATGATGTGGATATAGACTGATTAAGAAAGTAAAAAGACAAATTAAATTGGGTGGCATTCTCCTTTAACCATTTTCGCTGTTTCAATATTCACTCGCAATGTCAAATGAATTTGTAATGCGTTGTTAACTTAACTGGGCGAATGCATAATCAGAGCACATTTCGATCAAATGGATGTGACCTGACTGGTATTCCACACTTGCTGCCTTATTGCATATATTAACCTGATGATATCTTATGAATAGATAAAACGTTGAATGAACAAGAACTTTTTTATTTGTGCGACGATTGTCCGTTTTTTTATTTTTTCTATAGCCCTTCAGCTTATATAAGTTAACATTGACCTAGCAGTATACGAGTTCACAAAAAAACATCAATGCTTGTGCAATGGTAATACATTTAAAGCAGCTACTAATATCCGTCAAAAATGAGTTTTGACTGTGACTCAGGGTCTGGAGTTAGTTCTCCGGGTACGGAATATTTTTAACGCCTGCGTAGAATATAGGAGCTCGAGCATAGATTCAGAGGTTATAACTCTGATTTAGCAATTGCCATTTGCTGGTCTGGGACTGGGGTTAAAGAGGATCGAAGTTCGTCATCGTTTCCACCCCTGATAATCCAAATTCCATAAATGGCAGATAGACTAAAACTAAAATGTTGGAATGTATTAGGAATCTAAGAACATTAAGACCCACCAAAACTACACCCATGCATTAGGTACCATTCTCCTGGAGTGTAAAAATCAAGACTTTCTAATATCACAATCTACATAGAATGACCCTCCACTAAACTTTAGCGAGTCTTTTGTGTTGGTACATAATACTGTGGTTAAGCTGGTCACAGCTTACAGAAAGGAATCAACAGGTGAAAGTTAAGTCTAATTTCTATGAAAGTCAACCGCTGTTTTTTCTTTTCATTCAAAGTTTTTTGGTGAAAGTATTTCATACGAAACACATCTGCTTCCTGACATCTGTTGAAAAGTGTTTACAGATAGTATTTTTTAAATATTGGGTAGTGGTCAGGTGCGCTGTTTATAACATCATTGCTGGATTACATGGGCATCAGATGAAGCAGACAACAAGAGAGCAGGACCATGGAAACATTGGTTTGCCACTGTTAAACTGGTAACAAAACTGGCTGCATGTATCCCAACTGGCCGACCATTGAGTCGGAATACTCATTCCACAGCGCGGGTGCGTAACGATGGGCATATTTTCATAAATATTATAAATGGACTCCCGAGCATATGTTCGTTAACTTCATGTCTTGAAAATCTCTTGGCTTGTTTTAAAATATGGTCGTATGTAATATGTTCAGTTTTGATGTAAAATGTTGATTTCACTCAAAGAGAGATTGGGTGACTTTGTTGGTATCAAAAACAATTCTAATGCACAGTGTTAGCTGAATATGAAATGAACATGAGACAAACAAAATGCAAAACAAGGGAGTGTAGAGTTGGTGGGAATGTGACAAACCACAAAATCAAGCCGACTGTGTTTATACATGGCTGGCTTTACAGCAACAAATATTATAATGAACAATTTACAGATGACTGGCCAACAAGAAGTAAGGGGTACTCCCTTTCATGATTTATGATATTTGACAAATCCAGAGGTTGAACCTTTTCATCTCTCTTTGATGTCAGGAAACAACAGTTGCATAGAAGTTACCACACAAAACAGACAGACACCAAGATAACTAGATTTACCTCAGCTGTTACAGAGCCAGAAAGCTGTTCATAGTGGGAAACCCTGTTGAGAGAGCTTGTCATGCTGCTTGGTAATATTCCTACTACAGGTCAACTTTCAGACAATGAAGTAATTACTAAACAAATCAGTCACTTATGTAAGTACACCATGCACCAATGTAACTAGGCAATAAAGGCTTATTCATTTAAACAGCTCTTCAACCTGATAATCTCAGAATGATATCAATTTCGCATATCAGCTGTAAAACAGTGCAGACAGGCTGACCCACACAATTACACCCAACTGTCACCAGGTGGCATTCTCCAGTCTTATTTAATGGTCTCTATTCTAACTAGTATATCAAAAAACTAAGCTTTGTTAACTATTAAAAGTATATATTTTCTGAAAGAAAAAAGATGAGGGAATATGAAAATACTTTTTGAAGTAATGTACCATTATTATTTTTACATGAAAATCTTTTTTAAGTCAAAATTTTATTTTTAAGAAAGGTACATTCATAGCAAACTAACCCCTCGGTCGATTTTAATGAAACTTTTTATAAATGAAAACTTCACCAGTTACCTCAAAAACACTGTTAAGAATTTTTTATTAGTCTTTTCGTTTGGTTTCTATGACAAATCAACTCGCAAAATATAAGGTATCTCTGTAAAAACGGAAGTCGCATTCGCCTTTGTTACATTACCAAAAAATAGGCCTTTATATCGAAAATCCTAACAGTGTTTTTGAGACTGACTAAATATTAAATTTGGAAAGTTTCAGCGAAATCATCCACTGAGTCATTTTCGAGAACTTGTGTTCCTAAGTTCAAATGAAGTCGATCTGCCGAAGCCGAGAAAAAGTCGATTTAACTGGGAAGAGTGAAAATCTCAGTCTTCGGTTTATTATTCGGTGAAAGCTTGTTTTCGGTACACATAACCTATACAAGCCTTAAACATGTTCACAATTTCAGCATTCACTCGCAATGTCAACTGATTTTGCAGTGGCGTAATTAACTTAATTATCATTAAAACGTACCTTTCCCAGCTAACTCTTACTGATATTTGCGAATATTTGACCTACTTTTATAAATAGGTCACAGTTCATTGTTATACACGTAGCCTGTACACATCACGTGCTGGGAGACTGATACGAAACAAAGTAAGAAATGGATAACAAAAATTGAATCTGTGGTTAAAGCATGGCGTTAACATGAGATCAAAATGTTGAAATGTCAATTTTTTAATTAAATGAAGGAAGTAGGGTGAGGATTTATCTCTTTTCACAATTTGCCGTGTTGATGACCACAGGGGCCTGAGGAGACCATAGCATTCTTTCTCAACGCCAACGGTCGTATGCATGTAGACGCACAACTCCCTTAGGATCAAAACTACGTTTTGTTTTTGTTTTCCCCGGCACAATTCTACCTTAAGTACAGCTTGTTTACTCAATGTTATGGCGATTTTATGAATGAAAGGACTGAGGGTATATGAAGCTGGTCTGTACCTGGCGGAAGATTAGATTTGATTGAAAGCCCTTTAACCTTTGACCTTGGATAAGTAGTAAACAAATATCCACGCAGTTGTGCGGTTCCCAGGTGCCAGTGGTTCTGTTAAATCTTTTTTTCTCGCTACGCAGTATATAGTTTGTATTTGAAGTTCCCCGAGAATGAAGATGAGGTATTTTACAAGACACATGTGAAATATTGTAAAATGACCATTTTGATGAATAAGGTTGGAGATAACCTTAAACAAGGTGAAGACTTTTTATCCATTTTTCTATTGAAAATAAAGGAACCAAAGGCGATTGTTAAAGTGGAACTTACATGCAAATTCTTTATCTGTGTAATTGCTTGGCCAAATTAGAAACACAAGGTATTGCAATGATTTGAATATAAAGTAGGTTGAAAATTGCCAAGTGTTGTGGTAAAAATGATTCGGTGGAAATCATTGAACCGTGTCCAGTGATCGTGACGTGGTGTTAAGGAATAACACTGCATGATGAAGGTTATGTGAGCCCATGAGATACGTAATTAGTGCAAAAGTTACCTATTTGCAGAATTTTCTGTTTTCACATATTTGTCAATGAATACTGCACTTTGTTTAGTTCCTGCTATACAATAGCATAGTTAGGACTATGCAAATGCCCTATTCTTAACATTTAAGTTGATGACCTAGTGTAGGTGTAAAAATTTCTGTTCTTCCTAACCCAAAAATCAGAAATTTAGCCGCCTTTTCCTATGCTGGTCACCCCATTTTTTGTGAAATAGGGCTACACGTAACCTATGACCACCCTCAGATGGTGGTCTTAGGTTATGTGCAGCCCCATTGCTCTATCCCTCAGATGGTGGTTATGTGCAGACCTAGTTCACAAAAAATGCTAATTACAAAAATAAAGGTTGTGCATGGAACCAAACACGAGTGATTTTTAAATAATTAAGATCAAACAATTAGTTTTTGTTTCCTAGTCATGAAAGGCTGTCACTATCAGCCCGCAGGATTGGTTAAAGCGCTAGATCAGCAACCTTACAATCCCAGAATAGAATGTCATTCTGCTACCCTCCACGTCCACAGTCTGTTTACGTGTTACCTGTCAATCTGATCAAATATTTCGTCAAAGTTTTTCCACAATGCAAAGTTCTCTAGTTTGACAATCCACACACCCTTGATAAGTGAATCAGCTGTCCAGATATATTCTAAAAATGAGCTCACACAGGAACTCAGCTTATTCGATTGTTTAGTGATATGCTACTGTTATGACGCAATTTGTCCCCATAAATCGGGATAGAAGGTAAAATCAATTAGTATACCTATCCAAGAACACAAATCACTAATTAAGACACACAGCACCCTTCATTCACCTCAAATCCGATACCGATCATAGTGATCACTGACCTTGGTCACCTCACATTCCCGATCATGTGATCACTGACATTGGAAGAATTAGAGGGAGAATGTCATCAAAATTGGGAGTATTTGACACCTTTCCGTGAGTTGCGGGAATCAAATTCAAATTTTGAGGATTGGCAAATCCACTGTCCCATTTTCCAGTCTGATTTTTTCGAATACATGTTTTATCTAGTGCACTGCAGTCGGAAACTTAGTGTGGGCA
>NMRA01000356.1:333181-383960 GCA_002633005.1 Phoronis australis | reverse complement strand
AACACAAAGTATACACCTGAAGACCTATGAAAATACAGAGGTCAATGTAAAATACTAAAATTGCCACTAGAGGCATACCGGTAGTCAGAATCATCCTAAAGTCGTCATCGTCCGTTGTCAACATCACATAAATACACATGCTAAATTTAGTAAAGATCCTGCAAACGGTTTGGGAGATACAGCCATGACTCGAAAACAGTAAAAATGACCACTAGGTGGCGCAAACTATGTCGAATCCATCTGAAAACGGGAGGATAGCGTCATCTCACTAATAGGTGCCTACATACCAAATTTCATGAAAATCCGTTCAGGACTTTTGAAGATACAAACGTAAGCGTAACAAACTAAAATTGCCACTAGGGGGCACACCGGTAGTCGGATCCGTCCGAAAGTTCGCACATGCCGTCCCATTCATGAATGGAACATAATATGTTCCAAATTTCATGACCGTATGTCAAAGGGTTTTGGAGATAGAGCAGCGGACGCCGGACGCCGCCCAGACGGATGGACGGAGATGACGGCATAATGCATCCACATATAAATATGTGGGCGCGTAAAAATGATGAAATTGTATCAGATCCGCCATTTTGAAAACAGGTTCCGAGTGACCGATATTTCTGCCACCTTTGACTGGAAGATAATGGTTTATGGCACATGTGTAGTATATTCCTGCTATAATAATTGTACAGATTTTAAGTGATGTACGTCAAAAGTTGTGCCTCTAATGAGCATTTGAATCTGAATTTGAAAACAAAATGGGTGTCACGTCTGCCATCTTGAATCTGATCACAACGTAACACAATAGGCTTATAGAGTTTTTTCAGAGCTAGAGGTTGTGTTTGAATTTCGTGCGAATTGGATGAAAAACACAATCTGTACACTGCAAACAAACAAAAAATGATGTCAGAGCAACATACCTGGCAAAATAATTTGGCCAAGTAATAAGTGTCGGAGTGACCACAATACTGACATTAGTCAAGATCAGTCTGACTTGAAATTTCCAATGTATGTACAATGTTCACATCACAAATAAATCATCCACAAGATTGATCTTGCAAAGTTTGTTAGAAATCAGAATCTCCTCAACTTGTGTCCCAATGTAAG
This sequence comes from Phoronis australis, assembly GCA_002633005.1. Classification (NCBI taxonomy): domain Eukaryota; kingdom Metazoa; phylum Phoronida; family Phoronidae; genus Phoronis; species Phoronis australis. The sequence continues at coordinate 382,856 of NMRA01000356.1, read as the reverse complement.
TTTTATCTGGAAAAAATACTATTACAGGCAATTTCACATGGGAACGCACTACAGACCACAGACTGAAAACCTGTCTCTGATTTGATAAATGGTATACATGCAGACAAGGGTTGTGGAGGACATTGTTAATCAATATGTCAGTTTTGATGAATCAAATTTCAGTCAAGGCAAAATGAAAAACATTAATTTTGATCTTATCAAAGTTAAAATGTAAATCAACTTGACAGTACACATGGATATAACAATGGAGTGATGATGCTTCAATGTAGTATGACTGGTAACCTAGCTTTAGTGTCAAGGGTTATTACCAGAAGTGTGGTCAATGACAGCATAGGTTGAGTTACTTGATACTTTATTAAAATATTGACTGCATTCTACCATTACAAGCAATCTATTTTATTTATTATCTGAACACATACACGATTCTTCATTGTAACAATTATGAAAGCATGTTTTTCCAGTGATATTTTGAGATATCTACAGTGACTCAAGCATCTACTCATGACTGGCATCCCCAATCAAGTTTCACTTTGACAAGAAGTGGTGTATACAATTCACACTGCTCCATTGTGTTGCTAAGGCAGGTTACACAATATCAATGTTTGGGCTACATCAACAAAGAGGTTGCAATGCACGCTTTTTCTCTTTTTTCTATCCTTTGTTGTACTTAACGTATTTCTGAGGAGGCAGTGTGGCCTGGTTGATAAATGCCCGCTTTCTTTACTCGAGGTCGTGGGTTCGAGTCCCACCAGGTCACACTGCTAAACCCTTGAGCCAGGTTTCTAGCTACTCAGCTAGGTTTTAACGATATATTAATAAAGCATAAAAATATTTCCAGGTGATCAGTGCAATGGGCTCACATGCGAGGCCTGCGCACGTGTGGTACAACGTGTATCAGACCGCCTGCAATTATTTATATTATAACGTACTTCTGCATCACTAAGCCCATGGGAGTCAGTGCGGAACTGCTTGTATATGCGAAATTTAGGCACATGCGCTAATTCGCGAACTACTTAGGTAAAAAAGGCCGCAAAAAAGCATTATTTCGAATATAGGCCCATGGATCTAGAGGCACGCCACTACGGTAACCAATTTTTGAAGTTCAAACAAAAAAAAAATCAATTTTCAATCACAGATTTAGTTGTTGTGGTGGGCAGTGTCTATCAATAAAACAGTAAAGAATGAACAAGCACCAGTTACAGCAGACAGCCATCTCTGTTCCTATTTCACAAACAAAAGAAGCCAGTCCTGGCACCGCATGCTAGGAAACAAGTGCTGTGGTATTTGTACATGTAATCTCAACCAAGAAGAAGCATTTGTAGATGCGGGTACTAGTGGTGATCTCAGAGGTAATGTAAAGATAACTTGTGTTCTGGGTTCATTCAGTACAATGAGTAAACTAACTTTGCAGTTTACATCAACAGTCCTCATGTACAGACTTTTTTGGTCTAAAAGTCCTGATGAAAATGGATACAAAGTAGTTTTGACATTCTTATTCAACAATTATTGTAGATAGAAAATGGTTACAGGTAAAGGGTGCAAAAATGAGCAGGTAATTATGACCTGAAACAAGAATACAGTAACTTGTCAATGAAAAGATAACAATAGCAAAATATCACATACTTTGCTACAAAGTGCAGAAGTTTCAAAACCGTCAAAGTGAATACGATTCCAATAAAAATAACTTTCTTAATGCATAGCTAGTATGTAATTAGTACCCACCAGCTATTTCAATTTCATGCTGCAAAGTCCCATTTAGACATCAACTTTTGGCCCGGCGCAACTGACACGAAGCAAATTGACCCGCGTCAAGCGGCCGTTTACACACACAACTCAACCGTGGCAAGACGGAAATTAAAGGCTGGAGAGACTGGATCGCACATGCACAGGTTTACAAATGACGAGAGTTGCAGAGACAAAGAATCTCTATGTAGGTCATTGCACAAGTGCAGTAGAGATGATCTTTTCCGCCTTGCTCCAGTTTTGCGTTTAGACTTATAATTGACACGGCGCAAGATGTTCGGACGTAAATTACTCAACCTCACAAACGGATGGCAAATTTTGTCACCGCGGTGTCAATTTGCGCCGTGTCAGTCCGTTTACACACTGTAATAACTTATTCCGAGTCAGCTGATCCCCGTCAACTTTGTAAGTGTCAATAAAACCTGACACTAGATGACCGACTACAGGTAGCCATTGGAGACATTTTACCTCTAGCAAATATTAGAGACATGTTTACACTCCACTGAGTTGGGATGAGTCAGCATATTTTTTCTCAAAAATAGCACCTAACTGAACTTGAACAAATAAGCAGAGTCAAATGCAGTGTAAAGTTAGAACAAATACTGAGGATGTCTATTGTGTGCAGCTTTACTTAGCATTTTAAAGGACACTTCTCTATTGCCCACAAGGGATGAAAATGTTTAAGGACAGTGGAGAGAACTGCTAACAAGCCAGACATATGAGAAGCTAAAAAACCAGAACGTTCACATTCTTTATCAAAACTGCCATTGTACATGATATTGATGAGTTGTGGAGTAATCCAACATCCGGCCACAACAGTGTCATATTTAAGACATTGCAAAGTGAAAAACCAGGAATTTTAGCAATGATTTTTGAGTGACTTTACCACAGTAAAATTTGACGTACAAACCCAGCACTTTTGTCCACAACAAGAATACTCCCAAATATTCCGCATGCGACTAATCTAATACAAGTATTCATTATCTTGCAAATAGCGAATTCTAATTTTATGATGCAAAAACCAAAACTGCACTTGTACAGTAAGTGCGACCATTCCAACACTTTCATACCCTGTTCACAAACTGACTAGCACTTTCGACAGAAGCAAAAATGATGGTAATGCAAACAATTTGCTGGGGATTTTAATGCACAATCAAAACAGAACTATAGTATGAAAAATACCTGTACTTTTCAGATTCCTACTTAAGGAAAATACTTGCTCATTTTAGGTGCTTAATGCACAAGCTTTACACTGGAACAAGGCGACAAGCAGGTCTAACCGTGGATGATGGAATTTGTGGAATATGCCATATTGGTCAAACTAAAAACGAGATCCATTTTATGCGTCACTGCCCTGTCTTTGGTGATGTGCGCCGAAATTTGCTGATGAATAAAACAGATGATACCAGAGTAGTTAGATTATTTCAAAGCTATGATCCTTGTAAACATAAAAGACTAGTATCTCTGGTTTCTCATTTCTACTGGTAGTTTGAGTTACCCCCAAAACTGCTGGCACACTTTTGTTGCTAAGCGACTTATTTCAAAATGACACAGCAAGTAGGGGAAGGAGACCTGTGTTTGTTCATCAGTGTATTGCAGAGTGAACATCATTTTTGCACTTTAAAATCATTCGAATTTTGTAGAAACACACCAACCACTGGTAAATAACTCCTTCACGGATAGAGCATCTGTCTGTCAAAAACGCTAGTGTTTTGCTTTACCACTCATACGAACTAGAATATTAAATGATACGAGTCACATCAAATGCCAGTTTGCAGTGCCACATTGTCACAAGAGTTGGAACGCAATGTCGTAGGTTTCAAAATATTGTTCTCTCCCTCAAATGGGTGAAAATGCAAAATAGTTGGAAGTATGAAGGTGGAAGTTACATAAACTCACCATAGATCTTAATTGTAGTAGATTGTACACGTGCACCAGCAATAACTTGATAACAGCAACACACAAGACTCGACTACCAAGTGAATGGAGATTAAGTGTCTAAGGGTCCAAGTTTAAATTTCTTATCACTAAGTAAATAACAGCATAGCTTTTAGCAAATATGAGGGTTTGTTTCAGTTCACTTATACGTTAAACAGTGAATTACATAACAAAATTGAACAGAAACAAAAAATCAAGATGTTGAAACCAATAATCATATTTTTCATTTAGGCGCTGGATACGTTAATTCTCTACTTACTTAGCACACTCACCTTATTTCACACACCCACAATTGGAAAAATAATATACTCATTTTGCATAAGGCTACATGGTGGGAATTTCTTGGCTCACCTGCACCGAATTCGCTCATAGTCAGTTCTGCATTTTTGAAAACATCAATGCAAGCCCCATTCATTAGTTCTAGTAATAATAAATATTATACATCTCTTTAAGCTCTTTCATACTAACGTCGACACGACAATATTTTGGGGAGTTGCGGTCAGTATGAAAGTTAACTTTGGTCCTGGATCGAAGTTAACTACACCAGTTAACTTCGCAGTTAACAGGTGGATGTAACAGCAGAGCATCGATGCTGCAGTGCAGTATGAATGGTCAACTTCGGTCCCATCGAAGTTATCATCAGGGGCTACACTTATCGTCAACAATTTAAAGGGTCGTGTCGTCGCTAATAGTTTTTTGCTCAAATAATCACCAATCAAATTATAAATAAGTTTTGTGTCAAATAACACATGTAAGTGTTCCCAAATTGTCACATTAAAAAAATCTTAGAGTGCACACGATGCATAAGCCCTACCTTGCAATTACTTGGATGACAAGAGTCACCTACAGTTTACTTCGATGATCGTTAACTAGCAAAGTCGGTATGAACAGTTCAATTTACTTCGCAGTTTACGTCAATATGAAAGGGCCTTTTAACTGAGTTAATAAGGTCCCAAATTGTATATTCATCACATAATTAATCCATTTGAATATGGGACATCTCATGCTATTGTAAATATGAGGTGAAAGGGGTGACCTAGATGAGTGTGAACTGATTCTGTACGGTGCATATGCTCAAAAAAGTGTTTCACAAATGATAGGATGAAATTCTCAACAGGATACAGTAATTCAATTACTGTTCATGGCGAAGTTGTCTCATATCCTTCAAGACGTTGGAGAAAATCAAGTAAATGTCACATGCACTTAACCATGCAATATATCACCTACTGATGACAAAGATGTACAGCTGATGACACTGTAATGGGAACGATCAACCAATTTACTTTGAGAAAAACAAAATATACTTAACACTTTGTATGAACAATTACCTGTGAATTACAGACTGCATATACAGTAAAAATATTTCAAATTCTGACAAAACGTCATGGACAAAATTTTAATTTTTATATTCTCAAACACTCACGGTATTGCCACAAATTTCAAAATTTCATGGTGTATTTGTGCAGAAGTCATAACATATAAAGTTTTCAAATAATGAGCTAAATTTGTCTTCTTGTTTACTTTTGTTGAAAATTTACTGTTTTGCCATTATGTTCTGATTTGAATAAACTTTACTGTAAATACACTGACAAAACTAAAATTATCTCCTTTTCACTGTTTGTCCAAATATGCAAATTATAGCTCAGCTGTCCAACACTAAAGAACTGTTTACAATACAAAAGTTGACCCGAAGCAGCAGACATGGAGCGCGTTGACACAGAGCGTGTGTAAGTTGACAAAGAATGAGTTCTTACTGCGTTGTCAATTTTGTTGCCAGCTTTTGAGGTAGACCTGTGACCAAGTATCTCGTTCCATGTCAACTATACGTGTAATTGCAAAACTAGGGCAACGTGGATGCGATCCACCGCTTGACACTAACTTGCGACATTACTTTGCGCCATGTCACAGTTAACATTGACACTGGTTTTCCTGGTTTATGTAAGGGAAACTCACGACCCGGTTTCGCAAAATGTTATTTCAATTTGCCAACCATTTTATTGATATCGGAAAGAAATCAATTGCCTAAGTGCTTGTTACAGTTGCATGGGATTCACATAAGTGGTCTCCAATTGTGTCCTTCTATGCATGATACATTATTAGCAACGTGACTAGATGGTTTTGCTAGTGTGTTGCATAATTTTCAAAAAGCTTCAACTTCAAGCACATGGAAAGTCTATAGGATAGCCATCCGATGGCCAACTACTATCTGAATACGCTCTTGGTGCTATCTGCAACACCTGGCTTGTCATCTAGTAGACCTTCTTCGCTTTGCGGCGGCTGTGGCGATGTAGGCTAGGCCTATTACCCAAATTTGCCTGGTGTTATTGTGCCTATGTTATGTTTGGAACTGATGGCCTTCGGCCGTTCGGGTTCGGCTTTCGCAACCAGCCGCTTCGTTCACTAGTAAATCAGAGATAAATACGTCATATGATAACTAGATAGGGCAACAAACCTGGAACACTATATTACGACGACATCAAATAAACTGAGCGAAAACAAACAGCTGAAGCAACACACTTCCCGACCAGCCGCTGTGTCTTCATGTGGCTTCCGCTTCTTGAACCACGTGAACTAGAGAAGTCTGTGTCTATGCTCTCGCTGGTTCCCTGCGTGCCACAGATACTCGTTAAGTTGGCTACCACCTAGCGGCTCGCAGGGAACCAGCGNCCTTAGTACCGTTTGACCCTACGTCTTGAGGAGTCCCTTTGGCAGAGACGCAACACTGATATTTCTTGAGCTACGGGCTAAGATTTCATAGGCGGATTTAGGGGGGCCCCCCCCCCCTTGGCTGCCACCGCAAAAAATAAAACAGTAAGAGCGTAGGGAAATGGTGATTTTATTAATTAACCCCGGTAATTAAAATTATACGGATGAAAAAAGATTTAAATGTGTGCAGTTTTAGTGTTGGGGGGTGCTCAAATCCAATTTCAGGGGTCAAATTCGGAACACGGCGCATCCGTAACGGAGCTATGGCTAAGTATAGGCTCTCCCGCGATATTCCAGGCGACCGGCAGTGGCGCTGCGCACTACGACTCCGTTTCCGTCGTCTGCTCCACTGTGCAATGAAGAAAATTTACTTCATTTTTTTAAAGAAAATGGAATCTGAGTGACGATGAAAAAACAGAAGCTGCTGGCAAGTTGTGAATTTTAATCGAAGCCTCAGTGAATCACTCAGAATCGCGCAATACTCTCTTTGTCAAATCTTATCATAAGACGATTTCCAAAGCAATCCCGTCATTATTGCCAACACGAAAAATGGATTTGGTCTTTTGGGCATTTGAAGAGTATTTCAAATACGACAAATTTGTTAAGAATTGATGGCACAAAATATAAACGTGTAATACGCATTACAAAAAGAATTAGGTTTCGCGCGCAAACGCTGTGGACCATAAACAAGTAGGTATTTTAGTATCAGAATAGTAGTTAAGTCGTGGTGGTGTAGTGGTAACGCATGCCCGCTCTGTCCGCTAGGTCGTGAGTTCGAGTCTTTGGTAAATCCAGATTTTCCTATTTGACACGTTCTCGGTTTCTTTGTTTTTTTTTGCCTTTTTTTCTTGGATAATATTTCAGGAATCAAGGAAAATGCTTGATTTTTAGAGGTAAAAACAGAAAAATTTCCTGGGCGGGAGGGCAAACCCCCCTCCCGACCTCCCCCCATTCGGTGCTNGACATAATGTTGGGCCCCCCCCCCCTTGTGACATCCTAGATCCGCCACTGTTGTGTTAGTTATCTTCTCCATTATTAGCTCTCAAGAATACCTTTACAAAACTATCTCATCTCCTCGGACGACCACACCACTTCCCTCGTTACACTTATTTTCCAAAAGTCCTTTAACTCAATGTTTATGGTTGCGTTTTTCTGGTTGCGGGAACTGTTTAGCTAGTCTGGACCCACTGTCCCTCCAAGCCTGTTGCTTCCGTTGACTTGTTTTGGCGTCACTTTTTTGCTCTCCATCTGCGACATCAATTTTTTTCTGTAATCAGTTCTGTGAGGAAACCTTTTTCTCTGGAGAAAAGTGTTCTGACATTTTTCTACTCATTTTATTGATGACAGAGCCACCAGGAAAATACGTCTGTACTTCGATTACGATCAAAATCTATCATTGTTTTGGTACTTCAAGTTTAAAAATAAAATAAAAAGGTATCAACCCGTTCCCGGTAAAAACAGGTAGACAGGAGTATTAAAACCGGTATGAAACATATCGATTTTTTGGGAGTGGTCCTCGGTCAAGATAAACACATCAAATTAACTTTTTAGTCATTTTGTAATATTTAAAATGTACCAAATTAAAATTACTCTCCACAGTTGCAGGTTATATCTCTGTGCAAATGCCAGAGAAAAACAATTTGGGTGTAATAACAACCTTCATTGTTGAGACAGTGCTAGCTATTACCTTTCCATTTCGTTAGCTCAGATCTACATCAATACAAAGGGATAGCTGAATATGCATCATAAAAATTGTCTGGTGCTAAGGGAATCTGAGCGGTGACAAGTATAAGCGAGAAATTCTCCACATGTGGTTAGTTTTGTGTCTTTTGACCTTTTGTATATAGCTCCTCATTTGCAATCCCAGTGATTGATACTAGGGATTTCGGGACAACCTCTTTCAGTGCATAGTAGGAAAATACGCTTCCCCTTAAAAACAAGAACAAAATTAAATCAACATAATTAACATCTCAATCATTGTAAAGCCTGATTGCTAATTGCGTTTTGTGCCTTGGTCAACCCGCACAACAAGTGTTGTAGAGTCGGGCAGTGCTGGATTCTCTCGAAGTTTCATTTTAGTTGTTTTAACCATCCGATATTGCAAGTTTTGAAATCCCGGACTTGTGTCAATGATGCATCCCGTGCCGTGGACAACCAACTCAGTATATTCTCAATGGACAAAATCTTTGATCGTGTGCAAAAGGCGCGACCAACACATTTTCAAGCAGGATATGTTGTGTCTTCAAGCAGAGCTATTTTTAATAATTTACACATTGGAATTGTATGGGTAAAGTAGCGTGAGTTGGTGATTATTTTTAAAGCTCGTTTTTGAAGCAATTGTTATCAGCTACATTAAATCTTCATATTACGATGCCAAAAATGAATGACAGTGGATCCATGAATAATAAATCGTGGTCAGTGCAAATAAAAGCTGACAGTTATTGAGTTAATTGAGTACAGTTACAGGTTTGTACAAGTCTTGTTCACGCCAGATTCAAGTTAATATGTTCTGACCAAGTTAAAGAGTCGTCGAACGTTATTGCCAAAAAGTGAAATGTTTTAACGAAGCTAGGTTTTGACTGTTTATAGTAACCTCTATTATTTGTGGATTTTTTGAGGGAAGTAGGCTACTATGTATTTAATTTTGGTGACATTTAACTGCAATTTGTTGATTGATAACCACATAAATATGGTCGTGTAGCTTAAGCACGCCTTGTGCACCACAACTGAGTGGAATCAACCCGACTACTTTTCTAAATTCTGCGATGAGCCAGACACCTCACCGCTCCTCATTCGTTGCTTTAACTATACAGGATTCGGCAACGCCACTAAATTGACTTGAGTTTGAATGAGGTTGACGTCTTCTGCTCGACCTAATTAAACGTGTAGGGCCCTATAAAAGTGTCCAAAGTTAGGACCATAGGAATAATATTGCATTATAAAATATTCCGCTTTTGGATGAAGGGCTATGAAAAATGAAGAGTGGGTACAAGTTAAATATAACTGTTCCCTAGTCAAAAATCTGGTTAAACGAGAATATCAAAAGAATAATCCATATTGCAAGTTAACCCTGATCAGCGTTTGTAAATCCACCCGCGAGTATATCAATACGTACGCATGGTCGTTTAAAATCGTACCCAATGTTTATAATTTTTAGCTTATTAGTTCATCGATTTTTAAAAATCGAAACCTTACTTGGTTGTTTTTTCCAGCTGAAAACCGCAGTGGTGTTGTTAGTTCTGAACGATTGAAATTATTGGTTAATGCATTACTGATGTACTGGCAGAGATGTTTACCACAGTTTATCGCTCCGCCGGACAATATGCGGTCATCACAAAGTGTATCATTTGAACGTAGCGCCTACGCACTGTAAATTACGTTCAATGCTCAAGGTCATACGGTGGGCTTTGGGCGCCTTGTACGAGGCCTGCCACTAATTTTACCACTATACAGCAATGGGTAAAAGCCGCTGCGGAGAANCCCCCCCCCCCCCCTTCTTAGCGAGATCCTAGCGTTACCGAACGGTCTTTTGAACTGGTGTGGAAATGAGAGACTGCTGATAAATTGCCTGGGACGTAAGCCAATCACATTAGAGAATTGTCGACAGCCCTTTATTTGGCGCGGAATTCCGAAGGAAGTTTCGCGCGATATTGTTGATCAGATTGTCAACAAAAACGTGACTTGTTTTTAAAAGTCAAACATTTTATAGTATGCAGAATAATAGATTTGCTCATAGTGAAGGACATACAGAAGTGTGTTACGACGATGTTGGAAGGTAAGTATCACCATGGGGCTTTTGGTGAAGAAACACCATGAACACTTGACTGCTCAGTTTGTCGTGGCAGAATTCATCTTGGCAATGTGCATTTAACACCAAAGGAAACATGAACATATTCATATTATAATCAACACATACCATGACTGTGGAAACAATTTGGTCAACATAATTTGAACATATCCATGAAAATCTGTCTGCACTAGACAGTGACCACCGTGTCTAGTGTTGTAGATGTGCTTTCGGTGAATGAGCCTCTGTTAGCTACTCGCTAACGGGCAATTGCCTATTAGCTGAATGGTTAGCACGCTTGCCGGTTTTATGGGGGTCGCTGGTTCGATCCCCGGGTCAGGTAATCTCGGCTATTACTACAAATGGCGTAGTCGGCAAACGGATGATCTACCGATGAAGCACTGCCAACTAGTACCCACGGACCTCGGGACAGCGCGCGTGGAAGGTTCCAGGAGTCAAGGACCTGTATGAGAGACGACCTTGTGTTCACCTGTGTTGTGGTGGTAAAGGTACCAAGGGACGTTGATGACCTGTATGCGAGACATCCTGGTGTTCACCTTCATGTCGCGTGCCCGTTCCGTAGGAAAGGGGGGAATGTTGTAGATGTGCTTCCTGTGAATTATATGAGCCTCTGTTAGCTACTCGCTAACGGGCAATTGCCTATTAGCTGAATGGTTAGCACGCTTGCCGGTTTTATGGGGGTCGCTGGTTCGATCCCCGGGCCGGGTAATCTCGGCTATTACTACACTAGCTTGCTAAGTTAGAGACGTGTAGGCAATGGCCATAGGCTCTGTTGGCCCGTGGCTCCTAATGGTATACGAGTTTCTTTCATATGCCGGAAGCTTTTCGACAAATTATGCCTCACACTGACTAAAACATTTAAGTCATGTTATAAATACCTTATGTGAATTGAGGAACACCTTAGGAGGCTTTCGATGTATTTTAATTCCTTCTAACTTGAACAATTATTCCCGTTACCCTTTTTCTTCAAGAGGTCCCAAAATCGGTAACTGGCCATTTTTAACACTGCGTGTGGCAGTTGATAGGACGTCATATCACACCCATGGTCGGATCCATCCAAAAGTGTACTAATGCCATCTCATCTGTGAAAGGAAAAGGTGTTAATTTTCATGAACATACACCAATTGGTTTTGGAGATAGAGCAGCGGATGCCTGACAGATGGACGAACAGCAGACGGGGATGATGGCATAATGCGCCCACATATGTTGGCGCATAAAAATACATGCGTCACAAGCTCTTTACCAGAGATGAAAAGGAGACAGAGGGTGACAAAATAAGGTCATTTATAATGACAGATACACAAATACAAAGAATAGGAATGAAAAGAAAATGCTGTATGTAAAAAAATAATCTCAGGTGAGATTAGCAATTACAAAGCACCACAAGAGGGCATTGAAAATTGCTCGTGGCCATGTTTTGCGATTGGCCACCTATTTAGTGATGGACTGTTTTAAAAAGCTTGCACAAATTAGCATAAATGTTCACAATTTTGTTGACGGAAGAAAAGACTGTTAAAAAATCTTGACTGCCGGAATATTTGTTCTAGCTTGAAGGATTTATATTCAACTGCTTCCAAAATATACTTAAGATTGATAGTTTAGCAAGGGTTATAACTGAGAATAGTAAGTCTTATCGAGAAATAAACGGCACATTACTGATAGCTTTTGACGAGATCTATTCACATACCAAGTTTCAGAAAGGTATTTCATGAGAAGTTAATAAAGGAGCAGTCTTCAAAAAAATCTGCGAACTCAAGAACGGTAATTATGTAGTAAGAAACGTGGTGCATTTCATGTATATTGATGAGACATGTTTACGGTGTTTCCTATAATAGTTTGTACACTAGTGTATGATCTATTTTTCCCTTGAGAGCTTTGTGTCTAAATTAATGGAGACAAAACTGGCTGTACGAATTATTAGAGAAGAAAGTCAAGTATTCAAATTATTAAAGATGAAGATTGTTAATAACAATCAGTGCAATGACGGCTTCGGAGACTGTAGTTTGACAATGTGAATTGTATTGCAACAAGTAACAAATTATTTTCCCTGGTGATGGATTTACTTCAAAGTATAATACTTGAACTCTATGTTACTTTATATTCTTCCCATGGTCCCAAACTTCAAGAACCATGCCGGCTAAAGTACCTCCGCTTTCACCAATGTCGTGTATCATCTTGAAGTAATGAAACATGCAAATCAAGTTTTGTTTTTCGCAAACAATGGGACCGACCAGTGCTGCAGTGCGATGTTGTCAGGGATACTGTAATAGGCTAATCAGTACATCTTGCATGAAAAAATGAATACTTTTCATCACAAAGTCGGAAAGTTGGTTGTTAATGAATAAAACATTGCTGTGACGTTTTGTCACATATTTATGCCGTGGTCAGTGAAGAGGGCTGTTCGCTGTTAGTGTTAAACTTGATTTGGAAATAACCAAATAAAGGCCAGATACACACAATGTGTTTCGGCCAGGTATCTACTTGTCACCAAAAACTAGGCTCACCTACTTGGGACATTCGAGGTCACATGTTGCGACATGATACAAGATCAAAGTCTCGGCCCGCGTTATGTTGAGCGCTGAGTCCCAGTTGATTATAAGCAACACCTACTTTCGCGTACGAAGATACGTGTACGAATCGTTTTTCGCTCAGCCACCTACTGTGCAAAGTATTTTTTCCCTAGGACCCCCCACTGTATGGGTTCATTAGACTCATTCCCAATCTAAGTGATTAGTATTTTTACATAAAATATTATGCAAATACTTTTTTAGTAATGCCCTTGCAGTAACTATTGATTGACGTCTGGCTCATGTGCACTTACCTCTGATCTTCATTTCGTAGTGTTTCATGCAAAGGCAAGTGAGCGGCTCCAGGTGTTTGAGATATGATGGGTGCACTAAACCTTATATTGAGAATTCAGTTGGGTCACTGAGTCTCTAACATGTACATTCCCAACCACAAAAAATCTGAATTAGTTTTTCAAACATTTATTTCATCAAAGAAGTGGTTAATTGGTAACCTCTGTAACCCGTGAAGCTTGCACGCGCGCATTTCTGCACTGTTGCCACGTGAGAATAGTTGCAATCCAAGTGGAGTGTTCTATGGTCACTTGTCATCTGCACACTACAGTCGCCAGCTCTAACAAGACTGCAGGTGCTATTACTCCACCAATTTTTAAATTTAATTGTGAAGGACTAATCTGAGGACAACAGAACCATATTTGGAAAGATCTGCTATTTGGCGACACACTGGAAAATGTTATTGCCATTTCCACATTTGCTTTGGTCTAAAATGGAGATCTGAAAAATGACTTTTTGAGCTCTATACTAACGTATTATAGCAAATCACGGATTCCAATTACCCGAACGGAATTGGAGCTTATTGATTTTAGTTCTTTTATGAGAATTTCCATTTTACCTAGCGAAAAAGCATGTACGAATTATTTTTACTGACACAAATATGTGTATGAACTATTTTTCCTTGAGACTCCTACTGTACGAACTGTTAAAGAGAAACGCCATGTTTCAAGGGTCGTGTACGAACTAATAGAATGTACGAACTATTAGAGGAATCACAGTTTTCAGAAGGAATACTTCGAGCCAGTCTTGCGTCCGATTTCAACCAAAAACAACATGCATCAAGATTTTTTGCAAATTGCATGTAAATTTTTTGTTGATAGGACAGGAAATGTTATCCGAAAGAGCATCATTTCACCAGACAATAAGTATCCGTTGAGTTTGATAAATGTTTTGCACATTCTGTTGTAGTGCTTTACTGACCTGTGGCTCAGATGGAGACCTTCGAATATGGAATGGCATTGATGATGATGATGCAACATCCCATCGGATTGGTCAGAAAGTGTGCGCACTAGCATTTAAGGTAAACTTTGCTAATGGAGTAACATTTGTTGTGTGTGTCACGAGGCCAAGATAAGATTTGTTTCTTGATACCAAAATGATGTGTATAAGGTTATGGCATTTTGCTAAGGTGCTTTAGATGTTCAAATTTGCCTGTGTTGGAAATGTGTTATTTTGACTAAAAGACCTTGTTCTGCTTTTTGAACTTTCGCGACATGCTGTTCGTTTTTACTTGCTATTCAATATATTTTCATGAAATAGCTTTTGCTACATGCTTCCCTCCAGATGGTCTCACACTCTTATAAAAGTGAAAGGTGTTGAATGTACTTGATGCATTGTTAGTCCATTAACAATCTTACGTTAACATGTAAAGTTGACCAGGAGGACTTCTCAGGTAAAAACAAAAGTGGCCGCAGGTCGAGTGATTTGTTCATTTAGTTGAAACATTAATTTGTTTGATATATAAAGGTGGATATAAGGGTGCCATGTCATTTACTCCAATTTCAGATAAGATCCATGAAGCGCTGAGTCAAGTTAGCAACTTCAAATTTTGGTTCCCAAATTCTAAAATGTGTGTAGTCTATTAATACCCAGATACATATTAGCTGAGCCTTTAAAAGCCATATTGGTTTGGTTTCTTCGATTAAGTCATCCATCTCTGGGACCTGTTCAACTAAGACATACTGATACACACCAGGAATTGTTGCTTAGATTATGTTTTCCTTACAAAGTGCTGGAATTTTCTCAAGGTTATACACACATGATTTTGCATTTACGTATTTCAGAATGGACGTTTCTTCACAGCATCTGACACTAACGCAGTGCAGGCCCACTTGTACCCCAGTGGTGCCCTTGATGGCATTGTTACGAGGTTCACGTCACCAGTCACACACATGTGCATCAATGATGTTGGTTCCCACCTGTTGGCTGGGGCAAGGTAATACTTGATATCAGTACATTCAAATTTAACAGGCCTCCTTGTCGACTTTCTGCTTATAATGAAATATGCAAGTTAAACCTGTTTGCTTGGCATTATGGTATCATTTTCAACATATACTTGGCATTGAGAGAAAATCTTTTTCCTAGCTCTCCTGATTTTCTGAAAGGTTTTTTTTCTTTGCTCATAAGCACTTTTTCCTTTCATGATACAGAAATTTCTAGGTGAATTTTTTTCAATGAGTGGCCTAGTTTTGATTAGTTTGGTTATTCGAACAGATAAACAGGTCGGGGGGAAGTGCAGTTTTTTAAAACTGGTAAATGTACCATATTGCTTGATAACATACGCGTCGGGGTTTGAGTCCAATTCCACTTTAGTCTGCTTATGTTCAACATAGCACCAACCTCCAATTCTTATAATCAAGACTTGCTTAAACGTGCTGGTGTCTTTGTGAATGTTTAGCTGCCAAAACAGGATGCATTTCACTTATTTTTGTGTACTGCACTGTCAGTATTGATAGCATCCTGCCACACTAGGGCATGAAAATGCCCATTTTTTACTGAAGGAGGTGTGTAGTGGTTCATTCGGTTCATGCTCATATTGCCTGACGTGTATGTGTATGTGAATACACTTTTTGGGTAAATACCCAATCCTGGCTTCTCAAAAATACATTTTTAGATGCCTGCTCTAGGCTAATTTTTAAATTTCCCAATCTAAGTGCTCTCTGGTTATTAACCCATTTGAGTTTAGTTTTATAAATGTAATACATGCTTGGCATTATAAATGTAATACATACTTGCTTTGCTTGCAGTGATTTCTTGTTGAAGCTGGTTGAGATTGAGACTTTCTCGCAGACGACATTTCAAGGACACGAAGCTCCTGTGCTGAGTGTGGATCTTGACCCTCTCATGAAGTTTGTAGTGAGTAATCCTTTGTTCCATTTTCGACCATTTGTCACATGAAGGAGAATAACTTAAGTTCAAGCTGCATTTCACCCTGTTTAGGTGGCTGAAAATGAAAATCAATTAAGGCCATTTAATCTAATAAAATTGGTCTTGTAATATAATAATCCTTACCACGATATAATTCCATTTCTGTTACCCACTCAAGTCACAATTCGTACATGCTCCATTTTCGAATTGGAAATTTTAGGATTGGTCAACCCCAGTGAACATTGAAGCGTTTACTGGATTGCTATCACTGTAAGGAATATTAGGAAACTGATTTTATGAGAATAAAAAGTTTGATTCAATTTTGATTTTTAGTTAGCTAAACACGGCAAAATGAAGCTTTAAAAGCAAAATTTGAAATGCAGCTATTTGTATTACGTTGTGAACTTGACTCTGTTGTTAACTTTGCCAATAACATACTAAAGTGTCAACATTCTTGCCAAGTAATAATATAAAACTAGTTAACTTTTGTGTAATGAACAGTCACTTTGACTCACTCTGTACGGAAGGAGTTGTCATGTTTTGGCTCGCACACATTCTAATGTCGACATATGTGTAAATGATGAATCAACTACTTGGGTAAACGCTCACACCGCGACTTCTTAAAGTTATGTTCTTAGACACTCATGCTCTGCTTACCACGCACTCCCTAATTTTGCAGTTTCCCATTGGAAGCTCCCTCAGTATTAACCAGGACAAAAGCAATTAAATATTTGCATATAGGTTTTCGTCTCATTCTTAATTTGGTTTAATGAGAATTAAATCGACAAGACCAGCTATGTGCTTCTCAAACACTTGCAACACTGTTAGCTCAATGTGTAGTAAGCTCCTATATGATCAAGCCTTTCCTCATTTAGGCTTCCTCAAGTTGTGATGGAACCTTGAAAATTTGGAATATAGAAGATGGCCGCTGTGTTCATACAGAGAGTGATGTAGTTGCTAAATGTAATGATTTCAGGTGAGTCTTCGTCACCAGATAGAACTTTAGAATGAACACTTGAGGTTAAAGATTGTAACAGTGCGTATACTTCTCTTTCATAACACTTTATTTCATGCACTTATTCTAGTAAGTTGGCCATTTTTTATTTTTGTTTAGTTTGCCGCTTACCAATAAGTGATGCCTCCAAGCAAGCAACTCATCACTTTTGGGCTCATTTTGCTATATTTACTCAAACATTTATATGTGCTGATATTGTGCTGATATTGTGCTGTTCTATGCTGGAAAATAAGCAAAACTATTTAGATTACTGGCAGTAATTTTTTTGTTTCTGTTGTAGCTCATCTAAAGTGTTGTGCAGGATGTCATGGCAACCAAAATCAGGAAAGGTAGGGGTTTATACAGTTCTCTCCTGGACTGTCTCTTTACTTCAGAACAGATTTTGGTGGTACACTGTAGCTTCATTAGGTGAAATTTGCTTCCTTAAATTTAAGAATTAAGTACATACCTTTCAGGCGCTAATTTATAAATTTTTTAACTGTGTAGCTCGATCTTCCGTGTAAAACACCACATTCATAAATTGATGAGTTTGATAGTAACTGTTCTTCAATACGCCATCATTGTGGCGTTAACTGTTCATTTTATTGTGCTTATCTTCCAGCTTCTTGCTTATCCTGATGGTTGTGGTGTTAAAGTATTGGACAGACAGATCTGGAGGCATTCCTTCTCTTTGACTCAAGACCACTCCCAACAGGTGTGCATCTCTTATACTCTTACAACTGTTGGTAGTGATATCTGAAACATCGGTCTCATCACTTTTTGTTGTTTCGTTGTAGTTTGTCTTGTGGTCAAAAGTCAGAAATCTTCATTGTACATAGGCTTGCCATCAATGACACGCTGTTTATTATAATTTTTCAATAGCCAAATTAACACTGCTTTGAAGTAATCGTGTATAATTTCAATCAGTTCAACGTATTTCTAACACTGATATTGTTATTTCCCAAGCAATCTGATTTGCATTGAGAATTCTACATATTTTATAATCACAGAGAAACATATTGGAACCTGAATTTCTCTTTAGTTGGATGTTCAGAAGGTCATTATCAAATCCAGGGAACTAAAGTCTTGAATGGTGAACAAGTGAAAAGTCAAGAGATTCATCTATGTGCATTTATCCAAATGTGTGTAGGAACTCAAGATAAATGTAATTAATTGTTTTGTGTCTGATTGCGACATCATTTCACTCACTTTGTGTTTTGCAGCTTGTTTCGATAGCTTCCTTTTCTCCATGCGGTAAATACTTGGCAGCTTCTACTCTAGATGGCGTGATTGTTGTCTGGGATGTTGTGTCAAGAAAAGTTATCCATAGGTATGGGACTAAGCAGGTGTTCTCTATTCACACATGCTTCATTTTACCCATGCAGTGGGAATTAGGTCTAGCATAATTACCAACTTCAAACTTAAATCAACCATGTTTGCAGTTTTGAATCATCCCATCTAACTGTTGAAGATCTCTGTCATTCTCAGCTTGGGAATATGTTGATTTGTATAAGAGTTTAATGGTTGATCTCTTTTATGTAAGATATTGTGTTGTGTATTAGTAAATTTTTCATTGTCTCATATTTTCATAGTAGATAAAGTGCTTTGGCATTTTAAAGTTATAGAGCATAGCTACCACCAGATAATGTCTTGAGAAATTTTGGGCATTCATGAGATTGTTATATTTTGTTTTAAAGATGATTTTGATATCTTGCCTTTCTCTGAAATTAATGAGCTTTCAGTGTAGTTGTTTTGTTTGTTGCATGAACAGATTCTAATAACTGATTGCAGCTTCAAGCATGAGAAAAGGTTAACGATCTGTTCACTAGCTTGGAACCCCAAGAACAATGGTGAGATTGGCTTCTGTGATAACCATGGCAACTTGGGCACAGCTGAACACTGTTTGGCTAATGTAAGCCAGACAACTGAGGTAAGAGTCAAGTCTCCTCTGGCTTATTAATGTCAGTTTTAGGATTAGGATTATTTTATCAATTATATGTTGTTACTTTTGTTGTTAAAATCATTGATATTGTTATTGTACTGTCATTATTAAATCCATCATTTTATTATTATTATTATTAATATTATTGCCTTTGATATTGCTATTGTCAAATTTTCAAACCACGCTTGCAATTGATCGCTCATGTCAGTTGCCTTATTGTTGCAGGGGTCCTATTTCAATCCCTGGCTGTATTCAAGACATAAGATTTATCTTTGTTCAGTACATTTCAATCATGTTCTCCTAGCAAAAATCAATTATTTTTTATTTTGTTTTTCAGCAGGAGAACCAGGCTTCATTGGCAGATTTATTTGACGATGACGATGGTGCAGGATGGGATGAAGGATCAAAGCACAGCACTGCCCCTGTTGGTCAAAATGACAGTGACGACGATGATGACCTGCTGTTGCCAACACAACGCAAAGCTCAGCCAATGTTGGATGATGACAACTCTGTGGGTGAGTACCTGTATTACACTCTTGGAGAATTATTTTTAATGTTGTGGTCATTTATTGAGTAAAGAGGAATCTGTATCGCACTATTGGAGAGTTTGTTTTAATGATATTTAGTAAAGAGGAATCTGCTGCAAGTGAACTTTCTCAAGTTTGGCTCATAATTAAAGTAAGAATAATTTTCAATGTCAACTCATTACCAAGAATATATCATGTTCACGTGTACTTTTTGAAGTTATCAAACAAATATAATGACAGTGCAATTATCTGAAACTGTTGTTTGAACATACTCCAGACATAGATGCCATAGCTGAAGGTGCTGAAACAACAGATGGCACTAGTGTAGTGAGCGGACGGGACTCTCCAGCACCGACTAAGACAGTGTACGTTCAACAAGCACCCAAGACAACTCCGGTACAGACTCCTTTTCAACCAGGAAGCTCGCCTGCTCATCTCTCTAGCCGGTTCATGGTAAGTCAACAACTTCTTAAAATTCAAAGGATGCTTGTTATAGCCTTTTACCACAGATCTCTTCTCTGTTCCTTGGAAATTGCAATATTATCTGAGCTACAGAGTTGTTGATGCTTTTTGCCCATGCTTGCTCCTTGGGCAGCAGGCTAGATCTCTAGATGACCTTTCAAACAGCTGGCAATGATTACGTCTCTACCACAATGTTACTGACTCTGTAGCCTAACATAAAGCTCATTGCAGAAATCAGGTTCCTAATGGATGCAAATCTATTTACAGAATCTGGGGATTGTGATTCACTGAAATGCTATGCCATATTTACTAGATTGGTCTTTACTACGTATGATTTCCGACGACTTAATTGTTGGTTATCATAAGTTTGTCCTGATTAATAAACACCAGTCTTTAACAGTGATGGTGACTGGATCATTTCGGAAGATAATACATGTCCATGTTTTTATTGAAGTTTGACTGTATGTTGCTGTTATGCTAAGCTGTGCTATACCATTGTAGGTATGGAACTCTGTAGGAATCATTAAACAGTATAACACGGAAGAGGAGAACTCCATCGACATAGAGTTTCATGACACAGCTACTCATCATGCAATGCATGTCCTTAACACAGCCAACTACACTATGGCCAGTATGTCTCATGAGGCTGTGGTCCTGGCTGCAGAAAGTGACAGTGAGAATGATGCTGTCAGGTATTTACTACTTACACAAAATGCTTAATACTAGTCTTCAAGACCTGAAGCTTTGAGAGATTTTTACGGCTCTAATTACTTGTAATGTTATCAGGAGTTAGGTTGCTATAGTTGGAGTAACTGTGGCTAACATCAAGGCATAACTGAAACTATATGCTTTATGCAAATAGTTGTAAGCATATCTGAATTGTAAAACGATCCTCAAAACTCATATTAGTTACATTAAAAAGATACTCATATTAACTTTTGACAGCGGCTATGAAACTGCATTTTGTTCAAAAAACAAATTATTTATTTAGACCATTTTCTGCTATTCAATTGATCTCAATACTTCTCCTTGCTGAAATGAATTGGTCTCAACACGTCCCCTTGCTGATATAAATTGGTCTCAACACGTCCCCTTGCTGAGATGAATTGGTCTCAACACGTCCCCTTGCTGATATAAATTGGTCTCAACACGTCCCCTTGCTGATATAAATTGGTCTCAACACGTCCCCTTGCTGATATAAATTGGTCTCAACACACTGCCTTAATGAGATGAGTTGGTCTCAACTCACCCCCTTGCTGTGATGAAAAGGGGTTTCTGGGTTTCTAAAGATTATATTCTGCACATAAAATGACATGCATGCTGTGGCAACACTGAAATTACCTCTTAAATTTACTAACTAAAGGAAGAATTTAATTACTGTTCTAAATTATAGGTTGGCTTTTGTGACAGAAGGCAGGCTTATAGCCTCTTGAAAATGTTTACTTCATTTATTTATTTGTCTCTGGGAAGGTTTTTAAGCGTATTAACTGTTTGCCTGTTGTCTTTCTCTTGTGTCCACTTTTTGAGAACTTATTAAAAATACTTGAGTACTCTAGAAACCATATTGTTGCCAATAATGGAGACAAACTACAAATATTTCACTTTTATAGTTCCCTTCTCTGTATGCACTTCAACTCGTGGGACAACTCCAAAGAATGGTCGGTGGGAATGCCTGATGGAGAAGACATTCAGGTAATTAGCTGGTGGCTCCCAGCGTGTGCTTCCAGTCATTCAGTATATATTAATATACTGTTAGCTATACTTTTGACCTCCAAAGATTTCCCTTGTACCTACTGATTATTAGGAAGTATAATGCAAGGTTTCTGAAGCAAGTAAATTATTATTACCGCATTCGCCCTAGTAAGCGCCCATGCCTTTATAAGAGCTCCCCCCGCGCGCGTTTTCAGACTTTGCTAAAATAAGTGCCCACTTCATAAACGCCGTGTACATGCGAAAAATGCCTTACCTACAGTTCTAAAATTCTACAGTAACGTCTTCAATTTATCAATAAGATCTGACAGTCCTGAAAAAATCATTGTGCGTGGAATTTGTAGTCCACGAGCCTCGCCGCTATGTCAGTATGTAGTCAGGCCTATACACTTCAAACTCAAGAATTCAAGTTGACCTATCTTCGATCGCGAGGCACCGACGCATCAGTCGGCAAGTTTTCGCACTGGGATTTTCTAGAGCGTAAATTTGATGAATTCTAGCTTACGATTTCACCTGTTTCGGATACCTGGTTTCAACCCTTTTGGATTGTAATAAGCGCCCCCCCCCCTTTCTGCAGCGAATTTTTGTAAGTGCCCTGGGTGCTTATTAGGGCGAATACGGTAGTTTTATTACTATTTTACATCTGTGGTGGCGGGGCACAATGTAGCCACGCTGTGACAAATGCTTGTTATTTTCAAATCTGTTTTTGGCATCTATTAGCCAATACACTTTATGCGTTGCCTCTGTATCTTCAGAATTCCTTGACAGGTTTTCATATCTGGCTAATGGGTTTCTATTAGGGAGATGACGAGGCCTTCAGATATTCAGACTTATGTTGTACCACTATTTTTTGATACCGTCATAAACACACCTAGAGGTATAGCATTTGCAATGCTGTCATGACTGCATTTCACTGTTTTACATTGCTCATGTCATTTATACAAACACAACATTATGTTATCATCGTGTCATGTTTACAGTGCGTTACAATTGGAGAAAGCTGGTTAGCTGCTGCCACAGACAAAGGAAATGTACGCCTGTTTTCTGTTGCTGGTGTCCAGTGGGACATATTCACGTTGCCAGGACCTGTGGTTACCATGGCAGCACATAGTAATCAACTGCTGATTGTTTACCACATGGGGGCAGGTATGCTTTAGATGGCCATAGCTGAGATGGTTTGTGATGGCTTTTTTACTTAAAATTATTACTACCGTCAATGCTCTGTCCAGTTCTAGAGATGATTTTATTTGAAATCCATAGATGTATTGTACTTGAAGACAAATTTATTTTCCATTTAACTCATGTTGCTGATTGTTCATTGGAGTGTAGTTCTAAAGTTTACATGCATTATCACTGGATGTGATTTCTCATGTTGAGATTCTTGCATTTCTGGCAGGGTGCTGTACAAAACGAGGATTAAGTTAATAGGTAGTACCATATGTGTTCTTATAAGTGCTGCTAGCAACTTTTGTAGTCTTTGGTGGAAGCAATCATTTTCAATTTTCAATCATATTTGTTAATTCAATAATGACACATTTTTGCTTTAAATCCATTTTTCTTTGCTCTGTTAAGTATGCAGTGAGGACCTCTTTACTGCGGACTCTGAAAATTGCTTTCATCAAGAAACGTGCTCTTGGAAGTAAAAATTCTGAAATTTTTCTTGATGTCACTGTGTTGAATTGAGGACTCTTCACTTGTATTGTACAATTGGCGTGCTCCCATTATTGACTACTCCCTGTTGCAAACACTTCAGGTATTCCTGGAGACCAGTGCATGGGTTATCATCTTTATCAAGTCTCTGGGCGTAAGAGGCGCATGCTCGCGGACCGTCTTCCATTGAGTCGCAAAGCAACACTTTCATGGCTTGGTTTCTCAGCAGAAGGCACACCGTTTGCTGTTGACTCTGCGGGCATTGTTCGTCTTCTTAATCGAAAGTTGTTCCCTTCATGGGTGCAAGTTGGGAATACGAAGTCTTATGTAAGTAACATTTTATCAATATGTTTTTAGGTAATTGGTGTCAAAGTTTAACTATTGTGTAATTTTGGTGTTTGTTATCTTATCTAGCATTGTACCTCTTTGTGTGTTTACACGAATTGATTATTGATAGCAACTTGTGGTGTCTTAAGTAATGATTTACATTATTTTACACTCACAAGTTTGAAAAGGAAAAGCCAGATGTCTCTTACATGTGTAAGAAATCACTAGTTGTTGAAGCTCGCCGAATAAGTGAGATTTTATGAGATGCAACGTGAGTTTTGTTGCAGGTAGACACCCTAGCTTCTTATGAAAAAACTGAATTAGAACACGCTTGTGGCCACTTATATGGGAATTAGAACACGCCACGTGTGGCCACTTATATGGGAATTAGAACACGCCACGTGTGGCCACTTATATGGGAATTAATGACTTGGAAAATGACTAATTTTGTCGATATAGAATGAGATGAAGATGTTCTAACACTGCACTCTTGACTAAGTTGGAGACATTTGAATGAACAAGGGTTTCCATTTGTCATGCACATTATTTCTCAACAGTTCATTTGTTTTATCCTTCACTTCGTTTTTTGTAGACAAAAGGAAAGTCGGACCATTATTGGATTGTTGGTATCAATGAAAATCCTCAGCAGCTCAGGTAGTTTTGAGCGTTTGTTTCCCTATTAACTCATTTGTTCTCTCCATCCTCTATCTGTGATAGAAGTTCTAGGAATTTAATACAAGCCTGTGGTTTCAATATTAAGTCTGTGATTTCCGTATAAGCGAGTGGTTTTCTAGATCCCTTCAGTCTAGGTGCCGTGTTCACTGAAATGACTGATGCTAATTTGTGTTTGAAATACTTTTGTTCATTACCTTTGTTGAGGTTATTTTTTAATGCACAAATCTGTCCGTCTCTCTGACTGTCTATCTGTCTCTGCCTGTCTGTTTGTCTATTTGTCTATGACAAACATGGAAAACAATGCTGAACTGACAGGTTAGTTTGGAGATGATCAAAGCAATATTCAAACTGACTACAGTAGGTGTTTTGGTGAACGTCGATAATGGTCAAATAGTGAAAATGAACAATCTTGTGGTGGGCATTAAACCGGACAAAGCATGTTTGCTTAAAAGTAAGCCAAGCATAACGTTAATCTGTGTACATATTTCATGCTAGTTCTTCAGTTCTTGCTGTAGTTATGATGATAAGAAGTAATAGTTTCTCTTCTTGCCACCAGGTGCATACCGTGTAAAGGCTCCACCTACCCACCAACTCTGCCAAGGCCAGCAGTGTCCATATTGCCATTCCAAGTTCCTGTTTGTGAACTCTCCACTGAAAAGGGTCAACTAGAGGTGTGTTGAGAATATAAAGTGATTTCTTGATTAGATTTACTATTTAATTCAATGTCAGCCATGAGTCAATTTAATTCAATGTCAGCCATGAGTGTGGTCATTGCATGTATGTATGACATTGTAAGTGGTTTTCATTATGTAAATGTGGTATGTAAAGCCACTATGTTAGGTTAATTTTGGTTCGTTATATTAGTTTCACTTTATCATGTCTCTGATCACACTTGCACTGTTCATGATTAGTTTGTGGCTCTCTTTATTATGTCCAACCTCTTGTAGTTTGGTTCCATATCATGTGTTGTTAAATTCAAATTGGTGAACATAGGCTTTTAGAAATAATGCCTATCCTCAGAAAAAGCAACATTCCCAAATGTAAGGCCATGAGCTTATTTGCTGAATTTTACATTTTGCGTTACATTAATAGTGAATTATGTCCTTTTTGACTGTATGTTCGTTTTCTCTGCAGGAAACCTTATGGAGGTCCCGAGTATTCAGTGGTCATGTGGACTTCTGGCGATCACAGGGTCTTGTATCCGATGACACAGACTTTGAACCCTATGAGAAAACCGAGACAGAAGCTCTCATGAAATTATTTGCAGTGAGACCCTTTTATGCTTCTCACAAGACAACCTTGTAATTGAAGGATGTTTTCCACAATGCAGATATCAAATTTGCTATAATTGTGCCTTTGGTCAAAGAAATTAACTTTTAGACCACTTGTTGATGTACCGTTGATTTCAACGTATTCCTTGCTCAGATTAGAGTGATTTCTGGGCTGTTAAGAACTGACTTCGCATAAAATTGTGGAAAGCCATGATCCTTTTATCACCTTGGTGATTCTGGACGACCGCATTGATGTTGAGAATCCTCCCATTAGGGTCTAAACGTACTGTACAGACATTTGAACTAACGAGAAGGCGTGATAAAATGTTTGTTTGTTCATCCATTTCCTGGTCGATTTTGTTCATTCAATAGTTCAATAGTTCAATAGTTCAATAGTGGTAGTGTCACTGGTGGATGTGCTCATCACAGTTGTGAGAAAACTTCCCTAAGGTTATTTTTTGTGAGTTTCTGCAACATGCAAGCCTTCATGAGATGTAGCCCTGCATCACATGTGAAGCATGTCATTGTACAAACTCTGGACTTCGAGTATGGTATGTTACATAATTATCAAGTATGTTTTGTTACATAATTATCCCTTGTTGCTGCACTGCATGAAAGCTTCCAATGTTTCCATGTATAGGGCTACGGTTATGTATAGGGCTAAGGTTATGTATGGGGCTAAGGTTATGTATAGGGCTAAGGTTATGTATGGCGATTCTCCCCTACTTGCAGAGTTGGGAAACCCACAAATATGTTATTCTTTCAGTTGAAATTGTTCTCTATTATTTTACCGAGAATGACAAAATTTCCTCTTGAGATACATTATGAAATAAAAAATTCTGTGAACTAACACAGGGTGAACACTAACAACTCTGCTTTGTTTCAGCTTGCCTGTAAAGCAGACCGTGAATACCGGGCACTGGAGATCTGTCATCTGATGCCGAGCCAGCACGCTCTACAACTGGCCATTAAGTATGCCAGTAAAATGCGCCACCTGCAGTTGGCTCAGCAAATTAGTGAACTGGCTCAGCAACGTGAAGAGCAAGACCAAGGGGTAGTTGAAAATGCCACGGAAGACGAGGCTCCAAGAGTGTTTTCTGATGAGATTCAAGCTGGGTACGGGTTTTACTTACTGAAATGAAATGAAGTGTAATAGAGTGAAGTTGCCAGGTAAAATGTGTATTTACAAGTAAAAGCTTGAAATTTTGTTTTGTTAACTGCAGTATTTGTGCCTTCCGTTTCAAGAAAAATGTCAAGTAGTTTTCTGAATATTCGATCAGTTTGCAGGTCTAGTCATATGGGGGTTATGATGCGTTTTGTAGAAATGAATTTTTCAATATTTTTGTGCCTAATGATGTTACATATACTGTGGAATTGCCCTACATGTGAAGTTGTTTTACTTAATTGTTTCACTTTAAATTTAGTTTTCCTGATAAGATTATCAGAACTTTACCTCTTTAATTAAGACATTTAAGTACATAATAATTGACCCATTTGCTTGTGCTGCCATTTTAAAGCGTTTTTTGAAGAAAGCAAAACGAAATGAATTTTTCTAAGTTGCCAACATAAAGTTCTAAACTAAGTTTCTTCTTGCTCTTGACGTACTTGTTGGATTTCAGCTACAATCACACTGAAACAGAGTGGTCATCACATGTGAACGGTTACCATGACAATGGTGACGCCATGGTGACAGAAGAGGAGGAGGAGCCATCACTGTCTGGTCCCATGTTGGTGATGAAAGACAAGTCGTCATACAAGACTCTTGCTCCCAACAGTCAGGGACAGCAAAGGAAGAATCCATTCAAGGTAACAATAGGAAACATTCTACCTACACGTCTAGTGTTGTTAGATAACAAAGGTGTGTTTCACTTGACCCAATTTCTAGTTCTAGTATGCAAGATGGGCCAAGTTTACAGTGATGAAACAACAATTTCCTTGATTTTCAGACATTTTGGTACTTATGACATTTTGTGTGAGTTATTACAATATCCCAGTGTACATTCTTGTGTGAATCATTACAATATCCCAGTGTACATTCTTGTGTGAGTCATTACAATATCCCAGTGTACATTCTTGTGCGAGTCATTACAATATCCCAGTGTACATTGTTGTGAGTCATTAGAATATCCCAGTGTGCGTTGTTGTGTGAGTCATTACAATATCCCAGTGTGCATCTGTAGCAATTTGAGGACATGATGGTCACAAAGATTTTTTAAGCAAAACTGAGAAATCTCGCTGCCTAAAATCCCCAAACAAGAATGCAGAATGATGTCCACCAACCACTCGATCATCATTTTGTGATAAGACATATTTCATTTTTTATCAGAAAATGACTACTGGGATCCTTTTATAACATACGCTATCCCTTGAATTGGCAAGTACTCAGTTGAGAGCAGTATGGCACTCTGTCTGTCAATATGGTTATGATCTTAAATTTATAACTAAATTGTACCAAAAAATGGACTAACTTGTCTTGTCTTTGTTGAGTTGAAAAGTCGCCTCTTTTTTTCATAAAAACTTTACTTATGATATGAGAGCTCAAATTGCTCAATGTTCTCCGCAATGACTGTGCAATTTCAAAAATCTAAATATTTGTGCAGCTGAACACTTTGTCCATTTTTGTAGGTTGGAACAGAGTCAAAAGTAAGCAACAGTAAGGGTACCAAGGTTTTTGACAACATGTCACGTCCAACAAAAAGTAAACTGACCGTCAAAAGTCCACAACAATCCAAGAAAAAGGTAAGCGCAATTGAAGTTGCGTTAAATTGGCTTTTACTAGTCAGTAAACCAACCCTGAATCTCAGATGGGGTTGGAAAAGTCTGTACATTGAAATGGTATCATTTGGCATCATACATATCACTCTCACTGCACATCAAATGTTGACCCACTCGTGTGCAAATTGCAATCACACGTAGGATGCGGTGAATATAACTGCATGGAAATCAAACGCTTCAAAGACACTTATTCACTTTTAAGATTTGAATTTTACTGTTGGCTTTTTACACCGCTATTTGCATTTTTTCATCTTGCAGATAATTATATACATTCCCTTTGCTCACTGGCTGGCATTCTGGTCATTGCTAAGTATAATATATCATCAGATCAAAATTTGAGAGCACTGGATGGCAGACAACTTTGATTCATAAAATGAACCAAATATAATGGTGTTACTAAATAAGACAGCATGATTCCATAAGTATCTGCGGAAAACTAATTTTGCTAGTACTATCCAACTCAAATAGTAGTAGTAGTAATACACTTTATTCACGTTAAGAAAAAAAATACAATTAATACAAATTTATGCTTATGGAGACTACCTGAAGGACACAAAGGGTCCGCTGACCACGGAGCCACCAGAGAATACAAAATATAGTACAGATAATCTGAATTACAAAACAGGTGATAATGTAACTTAAAACTACTTGTAAAAAGACTAGGATTATTGAAAATAGTTACACACAAAGCAGTTGGGAATAGTGCACTCAAGCTCATAATTTTCAAAACAAACGTTTTTAAAATAATTTATAACTGAGGATAACGAATGGGTAAAAAATTTTTGGGAAACACTTTCAAGAAGGTTATTAATGATATGAGGTGGGGCATTTCGAACTGAATCTTCAGCTAATGATTTAGTACAACGAGGAGTTTGTAGATGTCGTTTCCTAGTGTAATGTTCACGAACAGTCCCACGGGTTATTAAATTGAACGTGTTAAAAAATGAAGGTAATTATGAACATGTTTGTTGAAAAATTTAATTATAGCAACAACATACAAGTCCTTTATTTTCAGTATGTGCGAAGTCTTAAATAAAGGATCTGTGTGGGCATTAAAATAACTAGAGGTAATAGTGCGAATAACTTTTTTCTGTAATTTGAATATTCTATGATGTTCACACCCCCATAGCAGAATGCCATAATTAAAATGAGGAAGGACAAATTCATAATATACAGTTTTCAAAGTTTCAAAGGGCAAGAAACGTTTAAAGGAGAATGCCACCCAAAAAAACAACCTATTTTGTTTCAATTTAGATCGAGTAGGTCCACTCGATAACACCTAATGGCAGACGGAGGTGTTGAAATTAACCAATGACGTAATTGGTTCGAACGCAGTCTGTTCAGCCATTCACAACACGCTTACTTGTGTCAACTTATTGCTTGAATTATCGTTTTACGCCAATAAACCATCAAATTTCGATGTAAAACCCTTACAATTACGTCGAGTTCTTGAACGAACGTGTTTATTTCACTGTTAGGGATTTATAGGTATTTGAACATTCGGTAGCCTACAGAGTTCGGTCAAGGAGTGTAGACTCCTACATTCAGTAGGCCAATTTGTGGTCGATCGTGGGAGTTTGGGTCTGTTTGGTAATAAAATTGAATCATTCTTGTGTGAAATACAGACATGAAAGATAGCTGTGTGTTGTGCTTTTAAACTTGCGATTTCTTCAAGTTGGAAACTAAACCTCCAGTCAGGAAAAGACTATACTAGTGAGCTAAAGAAATAATGTGCACATAATTATTTTGGTGACGTAGTTAGCCACAAAACTGCAAATCTACTTATCGGGGGCCGCGAAGTCAAGTTGTCCTTTTACAGAACCGTCAGGGCAAACGTACAGTAACAATAATGTGAATAATTTATTTGCATATCTAAATAAAGATTCCCCTAACATGTGACCATTGTTTCAAAACACCTTTCTGTCAGCAAACACTGAATTAGCATGCGCTCACAATGCCTCGGTGCCCGGTCAGTTACTTTTATTGCATCTGAAGCCGGTAACGCAATGGTTTATTCGTTGCTGTCTTCTCAAAACATTTGAACTCATGAATACTCCAAAAGCATTACAAATTGTATCTAATGAGACAGACTTTGTTTCAGTTTTATATAAAAATTAAAAACACAATTGCAGGCGGTCTGATACACGTTGTACCAGACGTGCGCAGGCCTCGCATGTGGGCCCATTGCATTAATCACCTGGAACTATTTTTATGCTTTATTAATATATGGTTAAAACTGAGTTCAGGAGCTAGAAACCTGGTTCAAGGGTTTAGCAGTGTGACCTGGTGGGACTCGAACCCACTACCTCGAGTAAAGAAAGCAGGCACTTACCAACCAGGCCACACTGTTTCCTATATAAGCATTGGTTAGGGTGAGAATAATTCATTTTGAAACAGAGTGCAGAATAATAAACGTCAACATGGCAACTCATAATCCCGACTTAGAGAGCTCATCTGATGAAGACTTGCAGGTGGATTGTTAAGTTTCACAGGCTATCAGTTCGAACCGGAATACAGTGATGAAGAAACTAGAGAGGCACCGTGAACGTGCACAGGCAATGGAACGTATGGATAGTTCTTTGGTAAGCCGGCATTCGTCAGACTCACTGTCGACGACTGCTGGCCACAGACACGGAGATGTTTCATAGCCTCATACTTGCTATTAACAGCGTACTTTTCATTCTTCACTACTGCGAGCCATTCCCTAATTCATTTCGGACTCTTGAGGAAGTTGAAAAAAACGATATACCCGCTTTCCTCACAGCTGCATAGTTAAAACAAGCGGGAACGATTCACCGCAACATAGCAGCATTCACACTGCAGATGAACCACTGACATCGCTACGTTGTTTCTCACCTTCCTCATAGGTTAACGCGACACCTCTTGGCAAGGTGAGGTCGACCATATGCGAGGCGATGTGGATATAGTCCGATTAAGACGGTAAAAAAGACTAATTAAATCGGGTGGCATTCTCCTTTAATGAACACCACAGAAGGTTTTCGTTGATGGTAACACCAAGTAAATTGAATGAACGAAGTCTTTCAATTTCCAAGTTATTAAACTTTAAATAAAATCATCAATACATTTTGGGGGTTTATGAAAAACCATGAATTTTGTTTTAGTTGCTTTTATTTTGTCCTCACATGAATTTCTTCTCGTTATTTTACATTTCACAGAATCGGAAAATTTTTCAATGTATCCTCATCTTATTGCAGCAAGCTGATAAAAGTCTATTGGTTACAGTGTTCAATGTATCCTCAGCCTATTGCAGCAAGCTGATAAAATTCTATTGGTTACAGTGCTCAATGTATCCTCAGCCTATTGCAGCAAGCTGATAAAATTCTATTGGTTACAGTGTTTAATGTATCCTCAGCTTATTGCAGCAAGCTGATAAAATTCTATTGGTTACAGTGCTCAATGTATCCTCAGCCTATTGCAGCAAGCTGATAAAATTATATTGGTTACAGTGTTCAATGTATCCTCAGCTTATTGCAGCAAGCTGATAAAATTCTATTGGTTACAGTGCTCGCATACTGCTTTGAAATTGAATAAATCAAGCTCACAGTTGTGAGCCTAGCAACAGAAAAATCGGTCAGATCCATGTTTATAACTATATGAAACAGTGACTTGCCATATTTAAGAATTCAAAATAGGTTTTTATACCAAGATAAAGCCTTTTTGGAGACCGTGCTGCATATGGTTTGTCTAGAGTAGTTGCAAGGTTGGGTGTTATCTGCTGATATTGTTTGTATTATAGCAAGGTTGGGTGTTATCTGCTGATATTGTTTGTATTATAGTTACTGTAACTGTTCCACAACTTGTTTTCAGAATAATCTGCAACCCAAGATGTTTACCATTAAAAAGGGCGGGAACAAGAAGAAGACGGATGAAAATACTTCGGCCTTCGAGGGCAGTGGGGAGCAGACAACTGGTGAAACAAAGAAGTAAGTTTGGACAGGAATCACTTGGTTGTCA
Organism: Phoronis australis; assembly: GCA_002633005.1. Classification (NCBI taxonomy): domain Eukaryota; kingdom Metazoa; phylum Phoronida; family Phoronidae; genus Phoronis; species Phoronis australis. Next base: position 350,627 of record NMRA01000356.1, on the reverse strand, counting down.
CGACTACAGTTAAAAAGTGGATAAGATGTTTTTGAAGCCATCTGCTGTGTTTCTGGATGTTATCAAAACTCTGTAAAGAAATTTCAGTTTGTGAATGGTTTGTAAAAATTAACCAGTGATTCTGTCAAAAAAGAAACGGAAATGTTGACACAAAATAATCTCCACGTTGTATTCAAACTGGCATTCCATGTGGCATTTCGAGATACATCGTTATTATTTATTTTCAAATGCAGCTAGCTGTTTTTGTGTGTATGTGCTGTGAAATTTAGAATGAAACAATTGTTTTGAATGTTTTATGAATGCAAGCAGCTTGTAATATTGTGATAATTTAGTAGAGGAATTTCATGACACGTAGTAAGATGATAATTTTACTGTTGTTTCAGACCAGTGTCGGCATTCACCCTGTGGCTCGATGATAACAGAGCAGAGCTGGAGGAAGAGTTCCCAGATATGGGGGAAAACGATTTGGTCGTCATGGCTACAGAACGATTTAGAGACGTACCAAAAACTGAAAAGAAGGTCAGTTCCTGTGTTACTGTTGAATAGTTTTAATTTTAGAATTTGATGTTTAATTCACTAACGATGTATTCATGTAAGCAAAATAAGCAGGGGTCGTGTTGAAGCTGAATAAAACGGGATCGTGTTTTTACCCCGAAAATGTTGTGCCAACACAGAGAAACCGCAGACTGCTTTTGATGTGGATTGCAATGAATGACTGTTTCCCATGTCACTATGTACTGTCACTAGGTTGGATAATGCCAAAATGCATTCCATAGTTTCTAGCTGTGTCCAGTTTGTGTTCTCAACTGGAGGTGGTGCTACTTGCTAACAATGCTTTATAATATTCTTGTTCTGGTTTCTTAAGTGCTGGAGGTACATTTTCCCATTGTAAAAAAGTGTTGTCAACATTAACTCCCACTCAAAAAATCAACAAAATGTACTACGTAAATGACAAATCAGTGCATGCGATCATACCCAAGTCATCAATGAAGCATGTTTGAACACTCAGCATAAATATTTGATTCTTGTTATTCACAAAGGAAAACTAAGGTTCCACACTAAGTTTGCATAACATTACTAGGGCCGTGACATATGTTCGTATCCCAGGGCTCTTGTTTTAGTGCTCTTGACTGGCTACACTGCCGTGCCCAAATATCTCATAAAAAATTATGTTTTTTATCAGTAATGGGTGCGAAAATTTTGCTTGGTGATGAAATTCACTGATTAGAAGATAATAAGCTTGAATTTTGTTTCTTAGCGGTAATTTCATTCCCGGTTGGCACAGCAATGCTTACCAAGGGTCAAGGTTTTCTAAGCTTGGAACTGAATGTTTATTAGTGATTTTTGCATGCCTTTTTCAATCAAACTGAGCAATTGTTTGTAACGGAACAAGGAAAGTCCAGCCCAGTGAATTTTTTTTAATAAATTTTTCATTTAAAGCTTGATCAAGCTGTTCATAAGTTAAATGTTGAATGTAAGTAACAATAAGTGTTCAAAGAGGCAAATGGACATAAATTTCATGCATTAATTACAGAAAAGTTTATAACCTCTTCAAATATGTTTTTGAAGTTTTTAAGCTTTTGAGTTGTGTGGGAGTGTGTTCTATTCACAGTGATGTTTACAGCGGTATTGCGAAAAATCTGCAGAGTGCTCTTTTGAGATGAATATTATTAACAATAGGTGGCATTACCTATCAACTTATTCTTCAGACTCTAGCAGAACGCGCCAAACAGATGAACAACAGCGAGATGGAAAACAAGAAGAGAAAGCGAGATGGTGAAAACGAGTCAGAAGATCAGCAAATATCCAAGTCCACAAAAGCAGGGAATGAGGATTCTCCTGCTAAGAAGAAACCACTAACACAATCTACTAATTCTAAATTGGCTGGATTCAAATTTGACAAGAATTAGAAATTAGTGTTTACTAATTTTATAACTTATTTGAAATTTCCAAGAAGTATGTTCATGATAGCTATTTGGTCATCCTAAGCATTGTTTCATGAAACTCCATTGCTTCCATTTGGTTTCAGGATAAAATGTGTTTTTGATGAAAAAACATGCCAAGTAGAAACAGAAAACACTCTTGAACAGTGTTCATTGCTGAACGTATTGTTTATTGCTTGTAAAACAACTTTTAATTATAAATACATATCATAATATCTATATCTAAGTGGTGGTTTTATCAATTGTCTGCACAGCATACAAATTACTCGTAGCTCTAAATAGATGACTATTTCGTGAACTCTAGCTTCATGACTCGATAATGTTTAATAAAAAATTTATTTTCGGATTGATATTTACATTATGCGTTCATAAAAAAATTATGTAGATCAAGAATATTAGCTTCTACGTATTAGATGGTGAAACGTCTAGATAGGGAACACTCGATCTATTGGGATTTCTGCCACTTGCTTATATTGTTATTATTATTATAGCCAATGTCAGGGTAGAACTTCTGTCTTAATCCCTACACCCTTTGTGACATTGTAGAAGTTTAGACTCGTTCCTGTAAAGGAAAGCCTTACGGTGCCGGGGACACACGGTTTGACCGTAGACTAGGTCGACTCGCCTGTCGAAGTGGTGCATCTTTGGCACCAGAAGGCGTTTCAGCCACAGTAGCCCCATTACCTGTCAGAGTAGAAGTTGCCATTATCCCACCTTTGGTGGTGTCTGCATTGTTGATACCTTCAACAGAGCTACCCTGACTTGCAGCAGAGCCATTTTCACCCTCCGTGGACTCTGCTTCCTGTTTAGCCAGTAGTTCATCCTTCTTCTTTCGACGGCGCTTGATTAAGGCCCAGGCGAAACAGATACTACCAGCAATAATAGCCAGCAGCAGTATGGGCACTGTTGTACCCACGATTAATGCTGTGTTAGCCTCGGGCGTAGGCCTATCTTCATCTTCACGACCGTTTGTAGAGGCTCTCGCGCTGGATGTTGACCTATCTTCATCTTCACCCTCTGTCGAGGATCTGCTGCTAGATGTTGTCGTTTGTGTTGCTTCTTGGTTGTTTCTTGTTATGACTAGGTAGTCTGTCAAGTCTTCATCCACCAGTCCGTCACCATCGTCGTCTCTTCCGTCCATGACTTCTTCATCGACCCTACCGTCGCAGTCGTTGTCTATTCCATCACCTGGTGTTGTTACGGTGGTATTCTTCACGCAATAGCTACCCGTGTTGACAAGGCGCAGTCCTGCAGGATAGCCGTAGGATTCGTACTTAACCTGTGAACAGGAGCAGCGAAAAAGATGAAAATTGTGAAGTGCCAAAAGACTTGGTGTTCGTTAATTCCTTAAAGCACAGGGACTAAATTTATTACCACGAATATACCCTGAACATACCCTACGTCAATTTTGCTCCTTGTAAACCCACATGGACTGATAAATGTCTGCACAAGTAAAATTCTAATTATTTTCTGCATTCACAATGGTTCAAGTGTTAAAAAGTGTGAGCGCAATTTTACCCATCACCTCCTTGCCTATGGATTGTTTCCCCGAACCAAATTTTAACTGTTCCCAATTAAATTTAACCTACCTGTCCATACATAATTGCTCCAAAGCTGACTGTGGGATCCTCGTGGGAAAGCACATGCGAACCGTCCAGAACGAACAGCGTGTTTACCAAGTATCCGGTGTCAGATACGGCGGTCCAGTTCCTCTCGTAATAACTCGAGTTACGCCACTTAATGGAATATGTGGCGTTGAGGTGCGTGTACATGTGATTCTGAAACTTCGGCACAGGTTTCGAGTTAAGACGTAAACCGTTGAAGTGTTTCGCGTCTATGATAATGTTAACGAAATTGTGGTACGCATCGTTTACAGGCTTTACTGTGACGAACGAGTAACCATTGTCAAACTGTTCCGTTGGAGGAATTAATACCATCATAGGGTCACTGTCGGCTTCGTCACTGTCTCCTACAAACGAAGGGCATGTTCGATCAAAATAATTTTTAACATGCCACAGACTTTCCGTTTAAAACTTATTTCTGAAACTTTTCAATTACATAATAAATTTACTCAATTACTCTATATTCAAAATACCAACAATCGTGACAATAACTGTGATAATGACAAATTTACTCAATTACTCTTATGTTCAAAATACCAACAGTGGTGACAATAACTGTGAAAATGACAAAATTATTACTCGACTGCCGCCTTACTCCCGAGAGGAGTTCTGGGGACGTGCTGGAAACTTAGCTGGCAGCTACTGATTTAGTGCAAGACCAAGCGTTTGCTATATGTAACCAACGTACTTGACTTCGATAACTGATATAAGAACACAGAATTGTTAGCGACGATGCTGAGGTATTCGTGAGATGACACGTTAAGCTCGATGAAACCGCCAGCGCTCAGCCAGTGGATGCTGCTCTCGCCGCTCATTGCTTTGGTTACATTTACCGCCGTGAAGTCTTCGCTACCTACGCAACAACATTGACAATGTTAAGAACACGAACAAGTATAACGAACCACAATCGCCTACAGTAGTCTATGAAAATTATGGACACGAACTGCTGTTAAACCGTTTTTGTTAAGTAAATAGTGGAAATTGAAAATGCCTGAAAATGTATGAAGCCCTCCATGTCGTGTATATGTATGAAGCCCTCCAGTCGTGCATACAACGTATGAAGCCCTCCATGTCTTGCATACAATGTATGAAGCCCTCCATGTCGTGCATACAATGTATGAAGGTATGAAGCCCTCCACGTCGTGCATACAATGTATGAAGCCCTCCACGTCGTGCATACAATGTATGAAGCCCTCCATGTCGTGTATATGTATGAAGCCCTCCAGTCGTGCATACAATGTATGAAGCCCTCCAGTCGTGCATACAATTATGAAGCCCTCCACGTCGTGCATACAATGTATGAAGCCCTCCATGTCGTGTATATGTATGAAGCCCTCCATGTCGTGCATACAATGTATGAAGCCCTCCAGTCGTGCATACAACGTATGAAGCCCTCCACGTCGTGCATACAATGTATGAAGGCCGAATTATTTACTATGTCAAAGCCCTAATTTAACTGAGGAAAATTTTAAGACCAATTTCGTAGCTCAAGTGGTCTTAATCAAATTGGTCAGTGTTTGTGGTAGAAGTTTGGTTTTTGGCCATTTCAGTAGTGAAAACGCAGTGCAGTGACGGATCTACGGGGGGGGGGGGTTCAGGGGGTTTAAACCCCCCCTTGGGCCAGGACCCAAAAATAAAAAAAAACAAAAACGTACTCAGTGCAAAACAGAAACGACACCGCCAGCTTGTGTAAACCTAAAGTAAACCAACTTGGAAAAAATGAGGGGAGGGCGAGAGCGGGGGTTCACTCTGAAAATATAATTTTTCCACTGCGAATTCCTGTTATGAAAATCAAGGCATTTCGAGTCTTCGTGGCTCATCGGCAAAACGCGTGGAGATCAATTGTGCGCGCGCTTCCGTCGACACTCCTGAAGTAGCCAAGCATTTTAGATGGATCCACAGCTGAAAGAGCAGATCTATAGCTAATTTCTTTAAGTAACTAGCTTCTTTACTCTAAGATATGTTTTGATTTAATCAGGGGAAATACTGCGGTACCACAACCCTGATATTCAGGCGAATTGACGGGCAACGTTTTTACCTCATCTGTCATGCCGTGTCATTCCATTATACCCCACACGTCTGTAACTCAAATTTGACTAGTGTATAGTAAAGTTGTCTTGCGCAATATCATACAGTGTACATGTAATATTTTTGAAAAGAACTCGTTTTCCGAAGAATTGCTATTGTCGCGGGGCCGTGGTCTGGTCGCGAGTTCGTTTGAAGATGCACTCTAACAAGTTATGTATATACAAAGAATGACCAAGGGGGCACTCACATTGACAAAATGACCGCATTCGCGAACAGTGTACAGTACCAGAAGTTGCGGGTAGGCTGTATTTTCACAGCAAAGTCTTGCAGGACTCGTGCGATGTTCATAGGCCTCCTAAGGAGCCCTAGTTCCGACCTCAACAACTATCGTCTTTCTACCTGCAATAAGCACCACTGCCGTCTTCTCAACTGGGAATTTCCGCAGAAAAGCCCACCCGATGAAACACCCATGCCCATGGGAATTTATTTGATGTTAGTAGGCCTACTTGGGGTTTCAAGCGTTCAGACATTTGGACGTTTATTCCGAAAATGGCAAGAGATGCAAATAGGTCCTGGAATACATCGTCTAGATTTGAAGTAGTTCATGATGAACGGATCAAATTTAGTTGCGCATGTAAGTCTTTTGAATGGAATTGGGAGCTTAGTGCCAATTGAGTTGCCAAACGAGATGCTGACATTCTAGAGGCTTACAAACTCATTGACACAGCAGTTGACGAAGTGTAAGCGATGGGAACAAACATCGAAGATGTCTGGGTAGAATGGTTCTAAGACGAGCAAACCGTTGGATCCGATATACAGATTCCTCGGCAGTCCAGACAACAGCGGGACAGGACTAACGTTCCTGGAGAAACACCGACGTAATAAGTTATAATTCTACACAGTTTGTACATAATGTCGGTTTTTTATGCTTGTGTACAATGAAAACGAAATAGAAATTATTTTTGGTCCTGCCAAATTTGCCCAGTACAGCAGAGGGTCTACAAGCGCACAGAAACTGATTCTGGTTTGTATTTCCGCTTGGCTCTATCTGCTTCATATCCAAAATCTATTTCACGTAGTGTGTAGTTAAGTTTGTTCTCAATACTTGTTTCTTCCAATGAGTACAACAGAACGGTGCGAAAACCCTTCCTAGACAACCTCTCGCAGCAGTTGACGATGTATAAAATACACGTATGAGCAACCACCCGGGGCATTAAAAAGTGTCCAGAGATAAGTTTTCAATTCAAAATTTTTTGCATAGTACATGTACGCTTTAGGTCTCGCGACAGACCAGGCCAGCTTTATTTGTGTAGATATTGAGTTTCAGTGTACTTGTGGTCCCTCGGCGAACTAGTCTTGTGATTTTTTTTTACCCAAAGTGTGCTTTGTAAAACTATTTAACTCAGCCAGTACTGTTTGGTCCCGCGAACAGATCGACTATTTTTATAGGGATAATAAGCACAGGTGTACTTTTGTTCTCGTGACGGACCAGGCCAGCCTTTTTGTGTACTCTCAGTGTACATCTGGTCCCTCTGCGAACTGGTCCTGTATGTCTTTTCACCACGATGAACAGAATGTTTTGGTTTCGTGAAACTGTTTTCAGATGATTTGTTTCCTGATGCATTTGACGTTTTTCAATTGCTGTCAACGTGATTCAGATTAATAAAGTGATACTTTATGGTTTATAGTCGCTTTTGATAACAGACTATGATATGAGCTAAGAGCACCATCGTTCGCCAGCTTTTCTTGTAACGAGACGGAACACATGTTTATTTCCGGACAAACAGTACAGGTCTTCGTTCTTAAACAACTTGAGGCTGCTGTTACGCGATCATCTGATATTCAAAGTTTTACGCCGCGTCGGTGCTCCTTATGCTCTTGAATATTTGGTGGATGTCTAAACCCCACACACACACACCACACATTTTCATATACGACTTTTCGTATGCTAAAAAGGTGTGTATAAGCAGATGTTCCAACAAAAAATTTTGCTGGTGGCGTGACTCATACCCACATGTGCACAAATATGATTTCACGAAACTTATGAGCCAAGTTCATGTGACGAAATCCAGAAGGGCTTTAAATTATCTTAAGGAAAACGCAAGAGACATGTTAAGTGCCAGAAACTTAGCAGGATGCATGGAAATTTCACTATTTGGCTACAAAAACAAAAAATTGTCTTAGACGGAAGGGAGGAAACCCCCTCCCGACCTCCCCCCTCTCGGCGCCACGCGCCTCGGACTCGACCTTTGCGGAAATCCTAAATCCCCCTTTTCTGAAAACGTATATCCGCCACTGCAGTGGGTTTCAAAATGGTACGCAAGGACCAGAACTAACTTACCCTCTGATACAGCGCCACCTATTTCGTAGCACTGTGATAGAGTATAGAACTAACTATGCGTTTTTATCTAACCTCCCGGAAAATGAATTATTGCAAATGGTGGAAAACTTGTATTCGTGTCAACCGTTACGGTTTTTTCTTATTTGCAACACGTTTTAAGGTTTTTGTAGTGCGCTGAAATGCTGTTTTTCCCTAACCGCTTCGTTTTTTGCCAAGGAAAATCCATTTCAAAAACCGACCGACTTGTTCTACATGTAGGTTACACGGCGTTTTTGTAGAAAAGGATTGGTGGCGACGAGGGTGTTGCTCGTAGATCAGTGGCCAGTTTCTCGACTGAAGTCCATACCCACTATAAATGTTGATTTGACTTTGGCTTTTAATTGTTCCGGAGCAGGCTACGGATTTCAGTCTTTTGTCTTGAAGTTGTAGAGAGATTTTCTGATTTAGCCGGCCTGAGGCACGCCATCTGTAGACTTACTTTAGTCAAAAGAGCAATAGACTCGGTTTGAGAAACAGCCCTCAGTACTACTATGGTAGAAATAAAAAGGGTTGACGTGCAAGATGCACGAACTCGGAGTCTACAAAATACCAACGTATTGATTTAGTACCACACACCAACAGGACTCAACTTTTCCTCTCTAGTTTCGATTTTTGAGCTTGAGAAGAATTGCATTTGCCATGCGTGTCGTTTAAAATGACCCGCCGGGTCAAGAAGCCAACTTGTATTGATTCTAACCCACCTCAAGGGACTCGGAACGGAATGACAGTTCTTCCCAAGCACAGAAATTTGAATAAGGAACACATTGAGAACAATTTTGCGGTAAATGCGGTAATAAAAATGTTTTGGCGGAAGGTGGGTTTGTAATTGTAGTGAGTGACCGCAAGGACGGACCAAGGTCAAACTGACGAACCACGTACCGACGTACTTCATTAGTTTCGCCCTCAGTCAGTGAAGCACTTAAAGATACCCTTCCACTAAAAACTTTACAAAGTGAATTTTAACGGACACAAAATCATTCATAAAATAACACTCTTTCAGCTTGAGTTTTGAACTTTCTTTTTGATTATCCATCGGGCAATTAACTTCTCAGGGTGGCCGGTGCACGAACATGGTCGCCACAGTTCTGGGTAGAGTTAACGCTAGGAACTACGCTAAAAAGCAAGACTTCGCGAGATTATATGAGATATTGTGTATTTTAAATGAGAACACGTGATTTTGGCTAGATTTTTCGCGAACTGAGAGTCACTAGGCCTAGCTATACTGAACTTTACCCCGGACTTCGAATTCACGTGGAGTTGGTTGTAAACGCAAAATACGAGCCGTAATTTTCGAAATATTCCTACGAGACATGCACTATCTTTTAAGAGAGGTACTACGTTATATCTAATTAGTAGGCCTAATTACCCTGTGGTACCTAAAATCCTGAAGATGTCCCCGCTTCTTCTTCCTGTAAACGGCACTGTGATGAAGTGGCGCCCCCAAGTGTTGACAGGTGGAACCATCTCCTCAAGGTGATCAGAACTTTTATCCAGTTGCCAGGGCACATAAGTACGCTTATTACCGGCAACTAGTGCTAATGGTTTATTAGACACTACTCTTACGCCAGTCAGGTCGTTTTTGGTCTGTAGTTGGAACGTTTGATATCTATTCAGAACTACTGTCAACGAGTCGCCATCCGAGATATTACGACCGTCATACTCAAGCCAGTTGCCATGGTTACGGTCTGCCGGAAAAGATGCTGTAACTGTGGTGTTGTCGTGAACCGCGATGAATCCTGTAAAGTCAAACATTAAAGAATCTGGAGACAACTTGTCGGTCATGGGATAATTTTTAACCTTGTCACTTTAAATACAAACAAGGTATCATAATTCGTAACCTGTATTCTTAATATTATATCTTACCGTGACACGGAGAGTTACAAATACAAATGTGTGCGTGTGCTTGTCTGCCTGTCCGTCTGTCTGTTCTGCCTTGCTATCAGCGTACAACAACCTACTAGCCAAATGGCTACACCGTATCCGAGATGGATCGACGGATTCACTCAGTGTCGGTTACCTACTTGTACGTCTCCGTGTTTTCTGTGTGTCGGCCGTGTTGTGTGTGTGTCTATTTTACAGTAGTTACTTAAATTAAAGAGGCCTGGAACGCAGAGACTCGTAAAAATCCTCTTTAAACTGATTGTGACGAATCTACTTCTTGCGCATGCTAATGTAAATATTGTAGAATTTCTAGAAAAAAAATCACCAGATTCACTATTTTTGAAACACACACAGACGAAATATATACATTTTCCAATACAGTTTTCAAATCATTTGCCCCTGATGATATATATGCATGCTCAAAGAAGTCAGACTGACTGGCTGCTGCTTGAAATCGCCATTGTTTTGTTTACATTAAAGGTCGAAATCCACATTTTCCATATAAGGGAAATGTGCTACGTCCATATAAGGGAAATGTGTTACGTCATCTTGCCATGCCACTAAAGGATACTTGCTTTGCCTTGTGGGAAAAATATGACGAACTTATGTGCAGTTGACAGATCGTTTCGTTTATTTGAAATTTGAAACTAAAGGGAAAATGCTCAACAGAAATTCGAAATCTACGAATTAACCTGGCTGAGTTGCATAAAACTTCAAAATTATCCGCTGGATAATTTAGATTGTTGCATGACGCCTAATGCATTGTTCAACAATAACAACGTAACGTGCGATAATGCGACGTCATTGCTGCTATACGACGTATAACTTTTATGCAACTTGGCCCTGGTGAACAGTTTGACATCTGTTTTAGAGGCAGAGAACCATTTTTAATAATGAATTTTTGTTTTTCGCGTTCTATGTCAGTCTTATGAACCATGCCGCTGTGTCTAAACTTCACAAATTTGTTCACAAGCGTTCTTGCTCTTCGAAAGAAAATCATTTTACTTTCATCATTTGCTTGAACTGGTGACTCCGAAGCGGCTATAGAGGCTGATTCCCGATGACGAGTTCCGGCGTGCAGATCAGTATCAAATGTCTTAGCCGCCGCTTGACCACGAGAAAATGGCGAAGTCAACCAAGTGCAACCATTGGCTGACGATTAAGCTCAGAGTGATGTTGAAAATGTCTGTTCATTTGGTAGGTTCCCTACCAGTTCAGCTGTAGTTGGTGGACCACATCTCTGTGTAGCCTATTTTCTGGTTTCGAAACCTATAGTAACGTGTACTTACCTGCTTGAGGACCAACAAGTGGTTGTCCCGTTGTCTCCACTGCGCCAGGATATGAAGGAATATAATACAAAGTGCCCAGTATATCAGTCGGTAGAGCCAGAAAGGCATCCACGCTACTTGTGGCCTTGTTCGTTGCGTAAACAACAACGTCCGCAGAGCTCTGGATTAGAATCCCTTTGTTTTCTAAAGCCACGTTAGACAAACGGACGTCCTTTGAGTAATTTACTCTTGCCGAGAGTCCGTTGCTAACCGTTAGCTGCAAATGAGTGAACAAATACATGTCTAAAACTACTATTTAGTTTTAATAACTATGTTTTTTCGCCACGGTTATGTTTAATTTTGTAAGAACTGATTTGAACATATCTGAAAGTGTAGTCAGTTATACGCTGCATACAAGGCAATCACATCGTCTTTGTAAACGAAGGGGATCTATGTAAAACCATGGTTAGTAACGCTTTCCCTCACAGCGTAAAACATGAATAATTCCGACATGTCAATCAACCTAATCATAAATTTCCCGCTTATCAACAAGGAAAAAGTGTAAGCACAGCGATAGCCCACCATTTCCGCAAACACTGTTTGCGAATGAAAATTGTGAAGTTCATGGCACCTAGACTTTCTGGCCTGCGCGCGGCTCAGGTCTCAACGTACGCAAAATCTTTCACCTCTCGGTGCCACTTTCCCGCGTGAGGAGAAGAATTGTGTGCAATGGCGTGCAGGACGGAGCCTCTTGCGGAAAGTGCAAAGAAAGTTGGTTTTAATATGAGGTTATAGTACTTGGACTGCAGATAAACGGAGAAATGAACGATCAAAAGTGAAAAAAGCATGTAAAACATATTTAACAAGCACCATGTCAAAGAAATTCATCTTCATGAAGTTCCACAAATAAACTGCGCTTTTTATTGCCCATCTTTCCACAGATTATTTTTACGTTTATTTATTATTTGACACTACTATTTCTATACCGTTATGGTATCGTAATAAATGACTTTTATTTCGAGTTGGACGTTGACTTTTGGCCAGCGAAACTCCGCGATTAGCGACCTCATTTTGAATTGGCATTACTCATTGTGAAACAATAATAATAAACTCACCCTATAGACTGGGTAGTGTGGAAGTAAAGGAACGCTGACGTTTACTCCAACATCTTGTTCTTCTGTGGTTATGAACAGTTCAACATCAGCATCGGTACTATAATAATTGGCACCGAATGCTAGCACAAACTCGCGCCCTTTATGGTCAGGAACTACATGGAACACAAATTCAATATGAAAATAATTTTGCATGTCTATAATGGTTCATTGAAAATAGTGCATGTCTTTAATGGTTCATTGTTTATCACGTTGAAACGTTCAGTCCTGTAGAAACATAGACAACATCAAAATAAAACCTTACAGTTAGCAATATTGCAAGGTCATGTAACAATCGGGGTGGAAATGATTCCATGTCCATGTATTTGAATTCTTGATACGATCCTCTCCACCTTTAAGAGCACCAGACGCGCGATACATATTTACGTATCTGTACCTATAAACTCTACACATGCGTAGAAAATAGTCATTTTTGATCTAATCAGGGAGAAATACAGCTTTAAAATGCAGCTATTGCTGTTAACTCCCACGGTTGCTTAAAACATGACAGTGAAAAAATATTTATTTTGCATTCTTTCGACGTTTTTACAAAAAAATATTTTCTCCTTGGAAAAAATCCATGTGTGTACGAATAATTACATCTAATTATAACATATAAAACATATTTCATCGTTGAACAGACATGCAACTGTTAATACTATCAAAAATTGTTTGAGAACTTGGGCATTCCTCAACGGATTTTCAGAGCAATTATTGAATTCTAGAAATAATAAAAGGCAACTGATAAATGCTATAAAGACTCATTGGTCCAGAATACATACGAAGAGCAAAAATACTTTAGACATGATAAACTCGTTATTCTGTTAAAGTTTTCGACCTCCATGGTTCGACGATCATTCTCGAACTGATACGTGTCGATTATCCGGACGTGTCACGTTAACAAGGTAACGATTTTGTCGTCTACTTCTTAAAAGTTTTCGTTCTTCGTAAGTGACAAATTTTTGTTGAATTTCCGATCGTTCAGTTTAATGCCCGTAAACCATGTAGAATTATTTTTAAAAGACAACGTTTGGAATGGTCACCAGATCGCCGTGACTACGTCATACGGTCTTTTCAGAACTATCATTAATAACAAAATTCGTACCAGATAATTTTCATTTTTTAATTTTTCTTGAATAAAATTAACGATAACCAAGTTCTTTTTGGTATATATATATATATATATATATATATATATATATATATATATATTCTTGTTGACAACTGAAAAGAATTCTATCACAGTAAGGGATATTATTAGACCGATTTGATGAGTGTAAAGACCTACGGCAATTCTTTGCTTATTTAACACAAAACATAAGTGAGATTCTATTTTGTCAAATTCCTCCACAAAAAGAAAAATTAAGAAAATTCAGTTTACCAACATAGCATGGTTTGTACTGTGATAATGTTGTAAAACAACTTTCGGTAATTTTTTCATTGTTTGCAGTAAAGTAATTAGCTTTCGAAAATGAAAAAATACAGTTTTGTGATTTATTGTGCAAAATAAGTGGAGAAATACCGCAATTCAATATTCGTTTATCAAGTTGTTAAACAGGGCGAAATATGCAGCCTTGAATTAGAACTGTGCTAAGTTGTTCAAACGGATGGCAAAATTTGGTCCAAACTCACCTGAGGCGCCGGCGATCAGATGGCATGACCAAGTGCTGAAGAAAACTAGACCAGACAACAGCCTCATCATTCGCAGTGCACAACTCTTATTGTGTTCAACACACAGGTCACGTTCCATTTGGTGCAATTTTACGACATCTATTGACAATGTTGAAGTGTCCATATAAACGCGTTTTCGCACCGCAGTGATAATAAACTCGTAGCATCGTAGTCACCAAAAACAACAAAACGCAAACTATAGGGACACCACTTCTGCGTTAACTGAGTTGATTGCCAGTGACTGAGATTGTTAAATGAAGATAGATAATAGTCAGTAACAAACGAGTCGTCAATTTCCGGTTTTGTCTTGGGCTCTTCACGTGATATGGCTTATAGGACCAACTAACTTCCATTTATCCCCTCTGTAGATTGAAGTTCACGATGCTAAGCTTGGCGTCTTGTTCTCAGAGCTGATGAAGAACATTCACGTTTACAGTTATTCAATTTCAAACAGAAATGTGGATCTTGCTTTTTGTTGAAAAGAAAGGCCTACATTTCATGTACTTGATTTCAAATAAAATTAGTTTATGATCGACATATGTCCCAATTAAAATTAGGTGCGTCACAAGCTCGTTACCAGGGATGAAAAGGAGACCGAGGTTAGTAAAGTAATGTAATTTATTATGACATGATACAAGTATAAAAAAGATATGATAGAAAATACCATACAACAAGTAAAATATAATAATCTCTGGTTAGATGGGCAATTTGCATTCGATTTTTCCCACTTAGGCACAATAGATAACAAAAACAAGATTGAATCTGAAACAGGGCTAATACTCTTTCTAATATGGACAAGAATAATTGTAGTAACGGCTATGCATTGTATTTTATTGTCAGAGCAGCTAAATTCCGACTTCCGTAAAAAGTAGGACTTTGATAAGTAGCGATATTAGGGCTCGTGAAGAACCGGCACATCGCTATTGCTTGAGATCTGACTCAAAACTCCAGCGTCCTACTTTCGTTTCAAAATATTCTTACACACCTCAAATTGAAAAACAATTTCTCAACGACTTGCGCGATAACAACATTGTAATGAATTTTGGCCACAACATAATCTCACGACAAAACATCTTAGTTCAAGAGAGTACTATAAAATAAACATAAACACGCGCTTAACAGGTGGATTACAACCACCATCTTAATATCCATTCGTTACAGAGATAAGCTCCACAAACAATCTACGGAAATAATTCGCAACACACAATCCTATGCTATCTCCCTCAACAACCTATTAACACGTGGAAATTTGTAGTCTGACATGAATACTGAGACACAATTAAAACAACGACAATCAACGACCTATGAACAGTAAATGGTGCCGCAAAAGTGTCTCTTACGTGTAGATAACACTAAACCCATAGTCCAGTCATTCTACGGATAACCCGGAAAAAATTGCAACAGAAGGTTTTATTGCATAAATCGTATCCTTTCACATCCCTTAGTGGGAAAAAAAAAGTCTAACGGAATCGGAGTGGCGGCGAAGTTGGTTTTTCAAGATGGCGGACAAAATGGCCGCCAGATTTTCTGATGCGCACTATACCTCAAGAGTGGAATGAGATAAAGTAAAAATTCAAAAAGGTTTACCTATGTTTTGTGGGTAAACAAATCCATTGGAAATGGTTTTACATGGCTGTGGTGACACCGTCCGCCATTTTCCAAGATGGCCGCTAAATCTACTTGAGTCGCACAACTTCACACGAACAGATTAGCGTGTCGTCTTGCTTCAAACATCGCATCATAGGTTTTCTGGGTCGACTAATCCATTGAGACTAATTGCATTTGGCACTAATGATTACTTCCACCATTTCCAAGATGGCCACCAAATAGTTGCTTCGTGTAAGAACTTCAGATTCCAGAGACACGCCATATCCTGACTTTTTTAAATCAGCACATCCATTACAATAATTTTTGTCTTGATGATTGCGACTACCATTTCAAGATGGTTTAACGAATAACTTATTTGGGTCAAAAACTTCAGGTTTGCCTGAACTGAAGGATCATTCTCCTCCTGAAAAAATGTGCTGTATTTAAAATAACTCTCTGCAATTAATTCAGTGATCTACTATCCACACTGTCTGTGTCACTTCCAGTTAGTTGTAAATGCTAGTGAATCTATACACAATCAACCAGTATTTACACAACTAATCTCTGTCAACTCAGAATGAATTGCTGCCGCTAAAACCACGGCATTCTCCACATGCAACCGAGTACGACTATCCTAACTTCCTGCAAGAACATCTCTTGGAACTGCAGTTGGTCTTACCCGAGCATCTCACTACTTTCAGCAGGTTCTCTGGTGCTGCTGAATGGTCCGTCGTCGTGAGAATGAATTTTCCACCTGCCATCATCCATCCCCAATACAGCGAGTCTAGGCCACTGCCACGGAAACTTGACCGCTCTTGCTCTTGATAATATGTCCCGGCAGCATGGAATATAGCTACTGAAAAAAGTTGGTGATAATGACTGTATTTGGACTGTGGCTAGTCTGACACCTCATCCACAAATTGCCTGTATCGCAAGTCATCCAAATTTCCAGAGCCAGTACCGCCATGAAGCGCAGATACAACTCTTACCAGCTTCCAATATGTCTTGATTCAGCTGCATGTGTCTAGTGAATACTCTTACCAGAGTTTTTGCAGAATTCTCGATCACGCAGTTTCTTGAATGGGAGAGCCTTTGCTAATACCGAACAGCTGTAATGTTGTGTTGCAACCACCTATTTCATGCGCAAATGGCAAAACTGCGCAAGTTTCGGCACCAAGAGACAACTGTAGTTCCTTGATGTCCCAGACTCTCCTCTTGCTTTGGTGTCTCTTGTTGTGAAGTAGCATGGTAAGGCAAAAGAACCAACAAGTCTGTATCGTCTGCAATAAGGGCCGGTAGTTGGACCCTTTATTGCGTTCTCTACTGCTGTTTCTACAACTAAAACATCTGCGTCACCTTGAGCTTGTACCACTGTGCAACCAGCATTTCCTCGCAAACTTGACAAGAAGTGAGTGAATCGTTTGTTTTTGCTTTTTGCCAAAAATGTTCTTTTTTTACTTGATCACCATGTCACCATTGAAGTGAACTTCAGTTCCAACCACCCCACCCAGTCTTCGAACATGGGAGACATCTTTAGTTGATGGTCCGTCTCAGTAACCATCAAAAACAACAGTAGGCTGGGTGCACTTGCTGATGTAATCCACATAAGCTCTACCAAATGACTGAAACGTTGCACCTCTAGGCCATGGAATACGGTGAAGGAGAGAACCGCCGTCGATTACATGCGTCACCGTGTTTTCTGGAAATTGAAATCCTCAGGTAGTCCTCCACTGGATCAGAGTGCATCAGCTCATATTGGTTTATTAGCGAATCTGGGAAGACCAGATGTATCAAAAAGAACAGGGGAACCAACACACAGCTCAAACTTCAAAAGGCTTGATGAACTTTCACTGTTGTCTTTTGCAGCTGTCAGGATTCGCTGAAATAGCAGTCGTGGATCCACTTGTGTAAAATT
>NMRA01000356.1:200166-332828 GCA_002633005.1 Phoronis australis | reverse complement strand
TTGAATATACCAATGGCAGTAGGTCGGAAACCAGAAGTGAACTCTCGTGAGGGCATTCCACTGTAATCCAAGGTTCAGAATCGGAAGACACTGGCTGGGCATGGCATGCCCCATAGTATACATCTAGTTATGTGATCAGTTGGGATGTCTGAGATGTCTGAAGAATCTGTCTCCATCTTCTGATGAGCCAAAATTTGTGTACAAGCATTGAACTGCTCTTGGTATGTAATCTGTGTGTTCTGTGTTGGTGACATTCCGGACTCCTGGAATTTCTGAAGAACCTGAATTTCTTTCTTCATTGGTTTTGGATTGGCGTTACTTGATCTGTCAATATTTGGAAGTGGGATGTTGAATGTTCTGGCTTTTATGATAGAATTCAGTACTGAGTCTACCAACATATGCCCCCTCACTGCTCTATCCACACTTTTTCCATTTAACATAAGGATCACACTGTTTGATGCATACACCGTCTAAAGAACTCCTTGAAGCCCTGTGCTTAACATTACGTATCCAATACATTCCAGAAAGCTCATCTCAGTATGAAATCTTCCAAGCCTGGCTAAGAATAAGTGACTGCAGATCACTGTCGTTTTGTTTGCAGGCACTAATTTCCTCCAAAATCAGTTACCTACGTTCATAAAAAGCATGCA
The DNA here is from genome assembly GCA_002633005.1 of Phoronis australis. NCBI lineage: Eukaryota > Metazoa > Phoronida > Phoronidae > Phoronis > Phoronis australis. Next base: position 332,178 of record NMRA01000356.1, on the reverse strand, counting down.
TATTAAACAAATTGTGGGTCCTAACTATTAAAATTTAATTAATAACTTTTTTTACACAATCCTATTTGCTTTTCATCAAATTCAGGTGAAATCAGCAGCCAAATTCTAAAAACATGCCAGCAGCAGACGAAATCGATGCTTGGGAACAACTAATAATATCTCCAATAACAGAGAAAAAAGCCACTTCCTGCCCAATTCTATTAAGGGTTTGTATAATGAATAAGCTAATAACTCCACCAGAATAACACATTGTTCTAAAAAATATTATTTTTGATACCTCAAATGAATATATTTTACAGAAAAATATATGAATTTGTAAAATTTATTATGAAAATTTAACTAAAGCCTTTTCTGAAAAGCACACCGACTTTTATGTTATATAATCTAAAATGTGATTAAAATTCCACATTTAGTATATAAATCTTAAAAACAAATTATAGAAACAATCAACTCATTAACCCTGACTGTAGATTGTAAAATGTTTTTTGTGTAAATGCGTATCAGGTTACAAACAAAGTTTGCAGAACGTAAGTGTTTGTGAATTGGCAGCCATTTTGGCGGCCATTGTGTCAGCCATCTTGATTTTTTTCTCGCAAACCAGTGACCAATTGTAAGGTCCAGACATTTTCAATTGTCTAACTTACAAAAGAATAAAACTTTTGCCATTTTCATTGCAAAATATAAAAAGAAATCTTGCAACATGTGCCAAATTGCCGTTTCGGCCGCCATTTTGTCGGCCATATTGGGTTTATTTTACGGAAAATTGGCATCTTTTGATTGGTATGCCTGTTATGAAAAGTATATAATCAATGACAAACTTTATTGTTTTATTTTTAGCTGTTACATAAGAGTAATATGCCAGAAAACAGTAAACACCGGTTTTGTCGGCCATTTTTTCCGCCATCTTGAAAAACCGACTTCCGCCACTCCGACTTCGGTAGATTTTTTTCTGACACTAAGGGATGTTTGAAGATGCCATTTATGCAAAAAAAAAACTTCTGTTGCAATTTTTTCTAGGTTGGGCCCTCTGGAGCCCTAGAATGACTGGACTACAATGACGTAACTGAAATGGTTAATTTATCCAACTACTCTACCCACGTCGATCCATCACAACAAAAACTTCGGACTCTTATATTTTAAAGCTGCAAGTTCTTCTTGAAAAATGAATATAAATATACACAAGATATTGTAAGAGACGCGACCACTAAGCAAAGCACAGCTTGCGGTCTGTTTATAATCCATCCTCAAACGATCATCGTATTTAAATGCCGGTATTTTTCCAGATGCTATGAAGATTTCAAAGGTAGTGACTGTTTTTGAACACCATGGTTTTAACTCATTGCCAATTACAGACTTATTACCATTTCCAAAAGTTTTGAAAAAAACATTCAAGTTTCCTAAATCGAAACCATATTCTGAATAGACATCAATATGGTGACAAGTCGTGACAAGGCAACTTGTAGAGCTTGATCTCAACCAATAACGAATTGCTAGTTCTACCGAAACCCTGAAATCATCTCCAACTTTACTAAGAATTTGAAACCAATGAGGATAACTGGTCTAAATCAAACGGCGTTAGAGCCGCTTAAACACTTTAAAAGTCAGAAAGCTGGTCTTATGCACACAACTATCTTTGAAACGTAATTAAAACTCACTGTTGGAAAAGTAGAAAATCTAAGAATAAACACACAACTGCTAATTACTGAGATAATTTGTATGTGTTGATTCTAAGCTAATTAACACATTTTTAAACCGTCTCTCTTCGCTTGTCATTTTATGCACAGAACATGATTTCAAAAGATGCGCCAGTCCATCAGTGTAACAAACGAATTGGGGCACGTTTCATACTGGTAAATGTCCAAGAGTTATTTCTTTGACCGCAGTGGTGTTTTTAACATCTATAGGAAAATATGATGTATTTAGCTTGATGTGTCCTTTATTTCAAGTTTTGCTTGCCACTTTCAGACATCTCAAGTGAGGTTTCATTTGACCGAAAAATGTGAATGGGGTTGGAATAAAGGGACACAGTTAGTGTAGAGTAAAAAAAAAAAACGCGCTTGGTTTTATTTTGGGCAGTATAGACTTCTTGACCACAGCTTCAAAATAGGAAAATCCGTTGTGTTTTCGTGATTTTTATTAGAAATCGACGATTGTTTGAGTTAGATTCCTGCAAAGTAACTAAAATTGAGGCTGCAACCTTATCAGCTGGTCGTGTTGAAAAAACAAACAGCGTAAAAAGCTAAAGGCTGGTCTCCTAAGTGTTGGTGAGAAGAAGAGGCGTAGAGTCGAAGAACATTGAGGGAATAGCTTTCCTACAAGAAGCACTTGGGAACAAATTCGAGCGCTAAACTGCCGTACGAGATGAGTTCAACATTTCTATTTAAGTTGAGGTTTCTCGGGTCTTGCATGCTGGACAGACGGCGATGAGCTCGCTATACAGAAATAGCTTGACATTCATGCTAGTTTTCTACCGATTGATTTTAAGGGCACTTAAAACTATTTTTGAAAGGCTTGTAATATTTTGACTAATGCTTAGTTGGTTGACGTAGGGATTAGCTCATGCCTGTCAAACTGTAGCCACGGGTCTGATGTACCTTCGGATTCCAGGAAGAATAGTTCGAATAAAACAAGTTTATTTTATCGATTTACTCGGCCACTGGGTAAAGTCAGCGATCACGACTGTGGGCAACCTAAAATTACTTTCTTTTTTAAGATTATTTAGACTCTTTCCTTTCCATTGGCGCAAAACGAATATAAACTTTGCAACTCAGAATGGGATGACAATTTCCACCAACAGATGTTTACGGGATAACAAGTTTTCGATACTAAAAGATCAGTTAAAACAGCATTAACCGTTCTTTTCTTAGGGCATTAACTGTTGTGTTAAATAAGTCTTCTTTGTTCCTTAGTCAGTGATCCCTGGGCTCAGGAACAAGGAATTCATACCGTGACCTGAAATTTTCATACATGTCAGAATGTTTAGTTGTACCCAACAAATCCCAACTTTTCCTGCCATCACCATGCGATCCTGTTGTTGACGTCATGCTCATTATCAGCCTGCCCCCGCAGGTAGCGCACGGACTAGTGGGAATAGTTGAATTAGTTGAAATGCTTGATTGGTGTCACTAAAATTGTGAGCCTGTTGATGACATGATATACGTTATCCAACTGTCCGCAGGGGCGCAACGATTAGTAAGAGTAGTGGAATTAGTTGATTTTAGTTGAATACAATTAATCCCAGATTATCTCAACATATCCAGCTCTGATCTATTCAACTAATTCAACTACTTCTACCAATTGCAGCGCCATCTGAAGTAATACTAGCATTGTGAGAAAGAAAGACCTGAGAGTGGCACTGACTTGCCTGCAGGTGGCGCAGCGATTAGTAGGAATAGTTGAATTAGTTGAAATCGTGTTCTACTTGATGTACCTAACATCATCTACACGTTATTTAGTGAATTCCAGCGATTAATAGGAATAGTTCAATTAGTTGAAATGCGTATTTAGTCTCTCAAGTTGTGAGCCTGTTGCTGACGTCATGTACGTTATGTACCAGCCCAAAGATGGCGCAGCGATTAGTGGGAAATGTGTGTTTGGTGTATCTTAAAATTGTGACCGTGTTCATGACGTCACCGGAAAAGGGGCAAAGCCGGCCATATTGCTCTTGTTTGGTCCGGAGTCTTTGCTACACACGCTAAATTTTACTGGAGATTTTATGGTGAATTTTACGCTTAAAACGTTAACACAACTTACATGTTAAAGATGGTAGATGGATCGTGGAATAACTGTGAATGGACGAAGAAAATGTGAACTTGTTATGTTGTGTGAAGCTGTGAACGGACTAAATTTGGAACTCAACCCCGTATAGGCCTGAGTGCCGAAGGCATACAGGCGCGATAGTTTATCCCCATAAAAAGTTACTCACTTCAAATTCAGCAAATAAAATCAAATGAAACATGCATAAGCGCACATGGAGTTATAATTAATTAACACATACCCTGACTCATATAACTTGAACCTATCCATGAAAACCTCGCGGTTCGCTCAAGTTTCTATCACAGGGCGCCATTTTGAGGAAGTTACGTGAAATCACGAACAATAAGACCAAGGAACACAAATCGTACAAATTCACTTGATATGTTCTCATGTTATTTTGCAAGTGTCACGCGCCAGGTTATTGCGCTTCACTCAGTCTCGCGCTAGCCTTTGCCTCATACTCACCTGACCAGTTGAACTACTTTATGGTTATCGCGCGCGCGGTTTAAGTTAACAGTAACCACAATGTGGAGTTGGAATTCTTCGCCAAAGTCACCTGAATTCCCGTAGGTCTGCTTCATCGAAGATATGTTTAGAAGCAGAAACGACCACTGGAGAAAGTAAACGCCTTTTTAGGTGATAATTTTAGATGTAGAATGTATTTTTGACGTGGTGAAAACTTAATCAGTGAGTGTATTTCGCCTATCTCCCGTTTAAAATACACGAAACGAAATTAGTACAAAACGCGATACAACGTATTGTAGTGCGAATCTGAATTTCATTTGCCATAACAGCAATTAATGCTTGTTTGGCATTTTTCGAACTAAACGGCCAAAAAGTGGAATAAAATAACAGAATACACTCTGCTAACGTATTGGGCAAATGAGCCAAACGACAAGCTTTTGCCCCACTTCCCGTGACGTCACAGTTAAGTCTCACGTAATCTCGCGTTATTGTTATAAACTCGCAAAAGGACTAGTATTTCAAATGCCTGCTCTAATTTGATCTACCTAACTTTATCTACCCGTTATTTAGTGAATTAACGCAGGTAGTAATAGTTGATTTAGTTGAAATGCGTATTTGGTAGCCTGTTTCTGACGTAATGTGCGTTTTGTACCAGAATAGTTGTATAATTAGTTGAAATGCGTGCTTGTGTCCCCAAGCCGTGAAATCATATTTGTTTTTATGGAAAGCTAGCTTATATTCGCTTCAAACCGACAAAACCACAGGACAATATAAGACGAACGCACAGTGAAATGGAAGGAATGACCACCCTATGTGCAAAAATCCTGAGACAAAATAAGTTTTTGAAAAACATGCTATTTCGAATACACGGGAATAAACAGGGTCATATACTTTAGAATGCATGCATCACGTTTATTTGCATTTTGCTATCTTTAATAAAAATGAGAAGAACTAATAGATAACACATCTTGACATTTGCTTGACATTATTCAGCGTGAAAAAGGTCATTCATGGTATGTTTAGTGTTTATCTTCGGTTGTGATTAAACAACAAGGATCGGCTACACCCATATTGATTTCAAGAGCTCTCTCAGAGTGTATGAAACGTTATCTAGTTTAATTGTGGTGAAGCACGTTCATCCATGCCACCTGCATAAGCTTGTGTTATCAACTGTTCGTTCGCCCATCCACGCGTTCAGCCACCCATCCGCCCTTCAGACTCTTTTAGTCTGCGCAATTGAGCTTAAAGGCATCATATGGTTATTTACGTAGCCTTTCTTAGTGTTCCTCTTCCGTCGATTTATAATTACGGGAAATATGTACAACAAAAGCAACACTTCCCATAATTCACAATTAAGGCATCAGTCGTAGAATGGTTAACAGGAGGGTAATAAAACTGATCGAGTTGTCGTAGAAACTAACTAGCCAGGATATACCTTCATTTGAGTGGGTGAGTGACGTAATCAAGAAAGACACTGTTGAGGCTCATTACTCTGCGCGTGTAGCGCAGTTTTTTTCTGCATGTTTTGCTGTTGCCCCGTTTACGGAAGGTATCTGAAGCTACATTTCGTCCTATTTAGCTCGCTAAAAGACGAAAATCCGCACTGAGCCATTTCCTCTTATAAAATTGGTATCATAATAATCCTTACTACAATTGAATTCTATTTCCGTTACTAACAAGAACATGGAAACCATGAGAGAATTAAGAAAAAGCTTTAAGAAGAGTTTAGGTGGGATGGCCAACCCTAAAACTGGAAATTTAAAGATGGCGCATGTCGGTATTGCTGGTGACTTGAGTTAGTAATGGAAGTAGAAGCCTATTACACCACGGAGTAGTATGACAAGACAGCATGAGGCCGATTTCATGAGAGTAAAAGGCCTGGTTTCATTTTGGTTTTTCATCCAGCTAGACTGGGTGAAATACAGCTTTAGATCAGTAGCCTACAAGGCACAAAATGGACCTCAGATGCGTTCGTTTTTTCAAAGCCGTACGTCGTCTCGCCCATTCAAATCCTAAAGCAATTCGAATATGGAAACTTTCACAATCCAACTTAAAAGCATATTACTGAAGACTTATCTATTTGAGTTTAAGTGGCACATTAAATTCCCACTATACAATTCATCAAGTCTGTTTTGTTAATAGAGCACTCATCAACCTTTAGTTCTAATTCCGGTCCACTGCATCTTTCACGGACGGTACCAAGAGGCGCTGTTGCTGATTTTGGGGTTGTGAGCCTACAGATTCGTGAACTTCGCGCCTTCGGTGCGAATAGTCGACATTCCTCTTTGCGAAACAGTGCAAGTATATCAGCAACCCCAAGATAATCAAAACAAAGCCCAGCGGTATAGAAATGTTCAAAGCAATATTGAACTTTGGCCCTTGATTTGTCGACGGTTCTGAAAAATATTGAACATAAACAAAACAGCGTCAAGCTTGCAGTTGTCACTAGTCAGGTCTCATCTTAACGCAGTCATGACATTACCTCTCATTGACCAGAAGGGCTTTTTCTTCTGACGTGTAAACATTTAATTTTCAAGATGTATTTCTCACTGACGCACACTGCGCAGTTTCTTTTCTCACAAACCCATTTCTTTTCTCATGAAGGGCATTTTGTCAACAACGTTTTCTAGGATAAACGTGACTGTACAGTTCTTTCATGCACTGCAAGTTCCTGTGTCAGGGGCACAATGTTACCATGATGTGTAGAACAACGGATATACAGTTGATGTTTTTTGGGAGTAGGCCTACCTAACGATCCTGGCCACATGGGGACTAAATGTTGCCTAGACCAAGGCAGTCACAGGGGCTAAAATAAAGTCCCGCGAATGTGTGTGTGTATGTGCGTGTGTGTGGATGTGTTTACAAACTGCAGAATCTAGGTTGTCTCAAGGGGACACAAACTTTCAGGAATGTATGTCCACATAAGTCCTAACGACATGTCGACGGTATTTTTGGTTCCCAAGGACCTCTTAATCCTCCAATGCGGAGAGAAAATCCCAGGAATGATTACACAGATGACATTTTGCCAATTATATGGATGGAGGTATCTTGGCCGGAGTACGAAGGCACTTTTTTCATTCCTGCAAAACTTCTTTGTAAACCAAAAACTCCGTCTATGTGAGGATCCAGTTCTGCAACAATACTCTGTGAAGGTTTTATGCTTCGGGGCTTGACGGACAAAAGGCTGCGGTGACTTTTTCGTAAAAGATCCCAAGGAAGGATTTTTATCTGATCGGTTCTCTAAAAGGGTGGATTCTCGTCCACCGTCTTTCCAAAAGGGTGTGAGTTCTAATAGCCACACACTCCGTCAAAATATAGACGAATAACGGTAGGCTACACGCCGAAGGCAAGTGATAGCTGTGCGATGTAAATACTTACCAGTAATGTTTGGAGAGGAGAGAACACACGGCGAAAGCAAAGACAGAAAAACATTTATCTTTAAAATTACCCACATTTTTGTGAATCAACATAATCAGCCTTGTTTATAGTCATACAGCAATCTAACATTATTTCACAGACACGTGAGACGAATAAACATTCCCGCAAAACCATTTTACGCTAGACCAATTTCACTATTTAAAACCACTGAATCTTCGATCGTTAGGATTTTTTAAAAGGGAAATGGAATGTTTAAAACAATCGAGCGTGAAGTATTTCTAGTTCTGGAAAGAAATACGTTGTTTCCAGTCAGTGCTCTGAAGTTTTCGTCGTCTTTTATTCCCTAAGGCTAATTGCATTTTAGTTCAGTGTACGCATTTAGGTCATGATATATTTTAACAATTGTAGTCTCACTTATACAATCTCGTGCTCCTGTAGTTTTGTTTTTAAAAGAATCGTAGTTATGCTGGCCTTATTTTCGAAAAATACTGAGCAATTTCAGCTTCATTGTTGAGGACTATTAAAATTTAAAAGATTAAGAAATTTCAAGGAGTATTTTCAGGGCATGCAATTGATTTCATTGCAATTACAAAAGCGTAATCAGCATTTGAAGTGATGTGGTCCTAATGGCCAACTTGTGCTGTGACCGTGGAAAGTTGACATGGCGGGTTGGATGCGAAGATTCTTCTTTTCAGCTAAGTTGATGAGCCAATTGAATCGGTGCCATTCAGGCTCTAAAAAGTCTGGTGAACAATGGGAAAACGGCGATACCGTTTGGTCAGAGCTCCGACAGGACAACCGCCTAAGACATATGTGCCCAGGGCCTATTCGATAGTACTTTGGGCATATTGCGTTCTACTTTTGTGCGGCGAATTTAATATAACTCAGGCTATGCTCAAGTATGTTATAACTTAGCTGATGCCATGCGCACCCGAGAAAATGAGACAAAAGTCCACTAAGCAAGCACAAACGCACAATTCACGGTGGTGCCCCCTTTTTTTTCTTTAGTCCGCACGCTTTTTTGTTACCAAAAGGTCCACATCGTCAGGAATTCGAGCCCTCCATATTAAAGGCTGGGTGTGCGCATGCTGATGCCTGTCTAGTCTAAGTTCACACTTGATGATCAGTAGATTCAGTCGAGCTGCAGTCTGTTTACGTTGCTGTCCTGTATTCACACCGGTTAGTGGCCAGGTGTGTGCAAGCACGTGGCTAGGCCTATTTAATATTAATGCAGAAACGCAATATTTGCTATCACGCCACTTCCAAAGGCTGAAAATCGTTTACACTCCGACAATTTCTTTCTTTGCTGTAAAGCTAAGCAATGACTGCCAAGGTTACATCAACCAGTGATAAAATTCGTGCTACTGGATGATATACCTGCGTGTCCCCTACATCCTAGCGGACACGAGCTCGCTCCTGGTGGCTAGTTTCCAAACTAACCTTCAATCTGCTCTTCATGAATTGAAAACTATAAAACTGTCAATTTTGTTACAAGACAGACTTTACCTTGGTTTGGGTATTGTGATTTACAATAACATGCCTCATCACTGGTCTCACAAGTGGTTCGGTATCGATCATAAGTTAATTGCAAAAACTGCGCTAGTTGTAACTACGGGTACGTTCACAGTTTTGGCTTAGATCTATTGGTTTTCCTGCAATTAGAGCTCTGGTCTCAGATCGACTTGGACAGGAGAAGTCAACTGCGTAGTTGCCGCAGTTCAGATCTTAGATACCGCAGACCCTTTACTAATTTACTTGCCTCTACCTAACAAAGCATTACTGAGCTTTCATAAGAGCACTAAAGCATGCATATTAACGTACAGATGTGCATGCGAGTACTAGTTTGTGTAAAAAAAGATTCCAGTCAATACATGAATGGATAAATTGCATTGGACGTTCGCAGTTTTGTTGTACTTAAGTGGGGCGCATGAAACATAACCTGCTGTGGGAAGCACTATCAATTATTTGCTTGCCCAGTTACCATTCTTCATCTAACAAACAAGTTATGAATTATTCGGCATGATGTCCAAGTTCTTCCCAAGCCCAGAACCATCTCTAATTTAAGTAAAAACATGTTTCAGTTTTAACAGATTAGATTTCTACCAGTTAGTCTTCTTAATTAATTAGAGGGGTGGTTTATAGCCAGTTTACGTTATGAATGTATACTGTGTCCTTGACCCACAGATTCTGGCAACTTTTTAATAACTCGGATAAGAACACTGCAGATGTCTGAGCAGATTTTACTTTGTTTCAGGCTGGGCAACATACGCCACCTACCAGTGGTTTAGGAGGAGACATGAAGAGCATGTGAATAAATATGAAACACAAAATGTACTGCATGAGTACTTGCTCTTCCACTATGGCTCCCCGGAGGAGGTCTTGCCCTGGCAGTTTGGCCCCAGGGAGGCACTAGATTTCCCAAAAAGATGTGCTGAGTTATGCAAAAAACATTTTACTCCAAAGGTATTTTGTCCTTTAGTAGATGTTTTCACTCTAAACTTCAGACAGTGCTGATTAATGCTTGTTTATTTTTGAACAGCACACGAGTGCATACTTATTTGTTGGACATTGCTAAAATGACCATTATGGTCTGTTTCTAATTAAATTTGCTTTTGTTATGAATAGTGAACATAGTAGTTTGATGAATCAGTATTCTAGATCAAAGTAAATGCAGAAGACAATCTCGTCTTACTGTAAAGCATTCTTAGCTGTCTTTTGTCCAGGTTGTTATCTACCACACTTCAAAGAGTCATTATTGAAGTCATTGCCCTGACGAGAATGAACTAGGTTTCTAATGTTGTTTGTAATGGATTCAAAATCACTTAAATGACAAAAGCTGGTTGACAAATGTCTTACAATTACCTTCAAGAAAGGAATTTGCCATAAAGCATGAATGATGTACATCACCATATTGATGTTTTCCACCTTGGTAATTTGACTTTATTATGTAATTTTTTCTTGTGACCATATTCAATTCGAAGACTTTTGTACTGATATGGAAACAGCTGTGTAAAGCACTTAATGTGTTTTCAGGATGGCTTACCTAATAAAGCCCTGGATGTTGGCTGTTCAGTTGGCAGATCAAGCTTTGAGTTATGTAAAGACTTTGACAACGTGACTGGAATAGACTCTAGCAACTCATTTATAGACGCCTGTGTCAGGTACACTTTACTGCTTCACCTGTTGTTTAGTTACTGATAAACTGTGCATTAAGTCAAAATACAGAAAAATTGAGTCAAATACTGGAATTTGCTTACTTGAGTTAGCAACATTGCATGGTGTTTTACTCAAACGATGCGGCATTGAGGTCAGGACACTATCCTATATGTGTGATGGATGGAACCTTAATCCATCACTAGCCAAGCTGGAGCCTGTGAGAGACAAACGCAACGTCGCTAACTCTTGAGTAAGCAAATTCCAGTATTTGACTCATTTTTCTCTATTTTGTTATCCCAACTGGGTGTTTCAAAGCTTCATGTTTTTTTGTGTATTTAGTCTTTTGCCGTGAGATAACTGATCCAGAATTTATATGTAACTGTAGCTGTTTTCTCATTTATTCTGATTGGTGTGTTACAAAGTTCTTGAAATATTTTGGGAATTTTTTCAACCGATTAATTCAAAAAAACTGTTGAGTCAGTCCTCAAGCATCTGATTATTCCAAGAAGTTTTGACACCCCCTATTAGCAGGCATTGACACTACTTATGCGGATGAAGTTAATAATTAATTTATAAAAGAACCAGAAACATCCACAGACTACTTGTGTAAAAAGAATTAGTGTAGTATGAGGCATGCATCAGCAGCAGTCTGGTTTTAGATGACAGAAATAATCGAAACTTTTACTGTGTAAACAAACAAATTATACCATTATTATTCTTGGTACAGCTGTGGATTCTAGTAATTTCCTCTCCCAATGCAAAATTTTTCCCTGTAAGATTTTTGCTTGTCTGAGTAAATATTCTAGCAGTATTCACATCCGAATATGTAGCCAGATCCAGCCAGACAAACATATTTTATCTGAGTAATGCAAAATCCAAATCTCTGAACATCTGTGTGCATGAAGTGGAACAACCATATTGTGTTTAGCATACACATCTGGCTTGTGCTAGTTTTCCTGTATTAAAATTTTCTGAATTTGGTTATGAAATCTTCTTCGTGTCAATATATTTGCACCTCTTTAGTACAGTTATGGATTCCTGATATTATTATTTTTGTTTCTTAATGGGGAGGTTTTAATCCTAATAAAGTGTTTGAAATACAGTTCTCTTTAATTTACAGAATTGATGTCACAATTCCAGTCAAAAAATTTGCATTGTCAAAAATAGTTTTTATGCTTCTAAAGTTACATGTAATGTATTAGAATGTCTGTACTGTAATTGCTGCCAACTTCATGTTAATAAACAGATTTTCTATCTTTTATTCCAGGTTAAAAGATGAAGGTTCATTGGCATACTTCACAAATGATGAAGGTGATCTTCAAACAGATCTCGTGGCACATGTTGATTCATCAATTGTAAGTAATTTCCAATGTTCTCCACTACGGAAAATTCAATCTCAACTGGAATATTACAAAATTCACGTATACGTGTTTGAAAGTCCATGTCCAAGCTGTGAGGAGTTGGTGTGTTTAAAGTCTTGGGATGAATGTATTGAACTAGCACCAATACTCTGGAATGTTTTTATTTGCTTAAGAAATTACTTATCTCCCGTACTTCGAACTTGTGAAGATTTTCAAACTCATCGCAAGTAAGTCAAGACAAAATTCAAACTCCGTGAGGAGTCAAAACAGGGTGTGGAGAACACTGATTTTAAAATACTGGATGTAATTGAAATACGCAATGTGTCTTCACCCAAAAGCATAATGATTCAGCATCAGCAGACTAAGTCATTTTTGCTGTGATGTTTTTGGACTCAGGGCTTTTTCTGTAAAATTGTGTGTGAAGGGTCTCTGAGCCATGTTTTTCGGCATTTGGAGGATGCAGTCTTCTTTGTGTAAACCAAAATCCTGGCAGTTTTCTGACAGTTTTCACTTCTGTATTTGGAAACTTGAGTTGACTTACAAAATTAAATTTTGCTTTTTGTCATTTTGTGTACCTACTGAAGAGTTTTGCTTTTCAATTGTACATCATGGTCTTGTGTTTAGGACAGGGAAAGAGTAACTTTCCAACAAGGTGATGCCACTAACTTACCTCTTGATCTCGGACTGTTTGGATGTGTTCTGGCGGCAAATGTCATTGATCGACTACGCAATCCCCGTGACTTCCTTCATCGACTACCCAACCTAGTGGCCTCCGGTGGTGTCGTCGTTGTTACTTCCCCGTACACATGGATGACAGAGTTCACACCAAAAGTGAGTCGGACTGTCTCAGTTTTGTTTGGCACTAGTTACTAATCATTCCACGGTTACCATGGTTCCATATGTGACTATCTCTCAAAGTCAGTGGTAGAAGCATGGCCAGATCTAGCTGAAAGGTGATGAGTCGTCATGTTCTTCCTGGCAGGTCATCTTCAAGAGTGTTCACAGACAATGCTAAAAAATTATATTATAAGCTCCCTTTCTCATAATTGTTACTCTCTGTCGTGGATCATTTTAGAAAAACATACTTGTAGGTCAGTTGACCAACAGGACCTTTTATGCATTAGTCAATTAATTTTTTTGACATTTCATGACTCAGATTTTGTGAAGGCTGCATCTTTTACGTGTGATTTTGTGTGCTGTCCTAGTAGGTTCAATGAATACAGATTGATCAGAATGTCAACACCATTTCAGTTTCACCAAGCTTGTAAATCTACAGTTGTATCAGATTCTGTATTTTCACAACAGCAAGGCTGTAGGGAGCAGGGGGCGAGGGGCACATGCCTCGCAATAATTTGGAGTGTCGGGGGCGAAGTATTGGTGATGACAGCAGTGGAAACCAGAGGATGGGGCAAAGCTTGAATTCATCTGAGCCACCTATAAATTTTATCTCCTATAATTTTTACTTTGCCATGGCCCTGGTATGGTGATTGGTGTTGTGGTAGAATATAAACTGAAAGTGTATTATTACCGTGGCTTGGCAAAATGACAAAATAAAGTAAGATTGTTGACACAACTTTAGCTCAAGTAATCACGGTGCATCAATGAAAATTTATGTGCCACTGACACAGGTTGCACTCTTAAAGTTAACTTTCACTGATCTCATTGCTTGTATTGAGTGCTCAATTTATTATCCACAACTTTATTACCTTGCCCCCTGTTAATTCATTTTGAAGGGGAGATAAATCGTGCCTTCTGTCAACAAGCAACATTTGATTCACCCATTTACTGTTATAACATGAGTCTCATCTTGTTTGTTTCTCAGTTTAGAAATGTTTTCTAGGCTTGAGAATAACTGATGGCTCGTTATTTTTTCAGACCACACCCATTAACGTTGCTTGACTTGGCGGCTTAGTTTCAATGACCTTGGTTGTATTGCTGTTATGGGTATTTTATGAGATTTGTTGTATCCAATTGGTTTGGAAAAGCAAATACAAATGTGAAGAATGTTGGTGGTTTAGCACCAGGGGTTTGTAGTGGTTTTAACTTGATATGAAGTCCCTTTTACTTTGCACTCTCAAGCACCCTCTATAGGTTCATGGTCAAACTGACATGATCAAGATCCTATATTCCACTTGTTATTGGTTTCATAAATTGGTAATAAAATTGTCAGTTTAGCACATGCGTATAGAGGACTTTGTCTTCAGTTGAATATTATGTGCAGTCATAGACTATAGTACATCTATGGTGCAATGTATATTATCATTATCATTCTATTCTATGCATTTTATTCAATTTCAGGAGAATTGGCTTGGAGGTTTCTACAATGAGAACAAACAGCCTGTGACCACATTTGACACACTGAAGGAACTGTTGGGGCTAAGTTTTGATCTCATTAGTGAGGAAAACTTGCCTTTTGTTATTCATGAGACGGCGCGTAAATATCAATGGACTGTTACTCATGTGACAGTGTGGAGAAGAAAATGAGTTGATGTAGTCACTTAAAACTCTCATTGTTACCAATTATTTACATTAGATATCTAATTTATTGTCACAAAGTGTCAGCCTTGTCAAAATACTTTTATGTAATAGATAGGCACTTTATTAAGTTTTCTTAATCATAGAAAACTCAATTGTGCTTAACCAACACCTCTGAAAATTATCGAGTTGGGTGCTTTGTAGTAGTGTTGTGGACACCATTTTCAGTTGGTTCTTTTTCAATGTTGTGCTACGACTTAACGGAAAGAACTGGGGTGCTAAAATAAAACTGGTAACGGCAATAGTGATATGATCCCCTGGAGAATCACAACATACACGATGCAGCAAGCTCTGTTGTATTACATTAAATTATGGATCAACGAGTAATTTTCCTCATTTTTGTTTTGTCAAGCTGGGTATACACCACATTGAATTTGATGTTCGAGTCATCCTGTAACTAAATGAGAGATAAACACAGAACAAACAGGTGGTGCTTTTAATGATCAGTGCCAGTGAAATATGCTTTATAGGACCACATTGCAACTTGCCTGGTGAATGAAGCTCACTGATACCTATCCATTTATATTTCACATTCAGTAACATGTGTTTTAGGTGTTTTGTGGACGTGATGGTCATAGACCTATATTCAGTTATCAAAACTTTTTTAAGCTTGGGGAATGTATCTCGTATTCCTCTTTAATTAAACATCAAGCTTTTGTGAATGGAAACGGTGCTCCATACCATTAAGTGCAACATAGTTTTGTTAGACATTGTTTGTAATCATGGTAATAAACTTGATGCTCAGTCTGTCCCATATTTCTTGAAACACCTTACCCCCATTCATCCATGGGAAGCCTATACATTTTCATACGAGGAAGAAAACATTATAGATAGTGTACCAATAACTCCATGTTGGGTTAAAAATAAATTAGTTACATATTGAAGCCACATGCAGTACCATCTTTGAAAATGTTCACATTCTCTGGAATACATTTTTAGGTATTGTAACTTCACGGGTTTGTTTTCTTAACTTGTAAGATTATCGTATCGACCTGATGAGAGTTCACTGGTTGCTTCTAAACCATGAGTCGCTTCAATAAACTTGATTTATTCCAGTTTCAGTTTGCCAATTTTAACTTGTTAGCGTTGTGAGGCTCCAGTTACATTTGCATGACGTGAACACTAGGAAAGGGTAAAGGTATGCTCTTTATTGAGTTTAGTAATACAAAAAAAAATAAATAATACAGGTTATTGATGTTTTTCAACAAATAGTTTACAATGTCATTATCACATGTGCACAAGACCTACTAGTAATCTGAAATACAAATGAACCTGCATGTGCGTGATTTAGAACATTTAAACGATCCAGTCTAAAGATGACCAAGTTTGATACCTTGAGCATTTATTCTTTTTGTAACTCGTCAAACTCTGCATTTGGTGAAACAAGTGACTCATTGTCCTCCAAAACCATTACAAGGAAAACATTACAACTTCTTTCTTGTGCAGACAAGAGAGGTAATAAAAGTCCAAATAACATCGTCCTCTCTTTGGTTGAGTGTGAGCTGTAAACCTTTTGGCTCAACAGATCAGTCTTGTAAAGTCAATGTCAGCTTAAAACTTATAGAGCTTACGGTGTACATGGACAGGCAAGTAATGCAATACCTTACCAAACGGTCTTGGTAATAGTCCGATGTGATGTGCCTGCATTTTGAGAGCCAGTTGATGTCCGTTATTCAGAGGAGAAAACTGGTTCTCAAAACGAGAGCATGTTATATTGGATTATTGGCATGACCATAGCATACTTGCCAAAACATTCCCAAGATGAAGATGCCATAACATCAATCTTCTCGCTTTTTAAATATGTCGATGACAAATAAGATCTCTCATTAGCAGTTTGTCTCATCGGATGAGATGGTAATTCTAGAACTCATATTTTGTGTTTCATCTCCCCATGAACGGGACTTAAGTTCACTTCAAGTTCTTCAAAATCATGTCTAGTACACGTTTATACAGCTGGGCAACATTCCGTATATGCAAGTACTTTGTAAGTGTAGTTAGATGTGCTTTGCTTGTAATGCATACATATATCGGGTAATACAGTAAAAAAAGTAAATCATATCTTGCTGAGTATTAAGTGATCCAGCTTTTTTGACAATTTCGTGCATCAACAGCAAAGCAGGCCCAGTCAACTGGAGCTTGCAAACCTTTCATCAATTCTTACAATTCATGGTCCAAGCACTAGCAGATAGCATATGAAAGGACTTGAAATCGATTATTTTTGTTTTAATGAACCGCATTTGGCATAAAAATGGCCATGATTTCTATTCACTTGATTCTTACAAAAAGACCAGTTCGGTGCTATGTTCGATGTTCTAGTAACTATGAAACTTCACTTGCGTCACCGAGACACTGATCTGGAGGCAGAGGGCGAGGACTGCTCATACTTGGCCAGCGCATCATGGAAATCCTGGACAAAGTTGTATTGCTGCAACAGGAAGAGACAAGATTTGACCTATTTAGGTTATGTAGGACCCTAAAAAAATGCTCAATTTTAGCCAACTTCGGAACATATATCAGAAATGGCTGACCAGAATGAAACTTTAAGGAACTATGCTTTTTCCACGGTTCTACAAAACCTTGTAGGAATTGGTTTTTAAATGTTTCACTTTTGAAAGAGGGACTATCAAAAATAGGACTATTATGATACTAAAATTTTTTTGAACATTTAAATTGTACAAAATTTGCTCATGTTACTGATCTTGCTGCTTTTCCTACAAATGTGTCTTTCTTCTTTTAATGCTAAATTTTACTAAAAAACATGGTTACGTGACCTAATAAATGGCAGATTGGTATAAACTCAAAAATCAAAGTTTACAGAAATTCTACACTGAGAAAATGTGAACATTTGTTGCGTCAAATTGTACAGTGTTGTACATATTTGGCTAAATGTTCATTCTTGTCAATAACATCAAAGTGGAACCTGCGAAAGTGATCTGCCACAAATCACTGAATGGTGTCCAGTAGACTTTGTGAGCCCACAAGGCATGCCATTAGTGCAAAGGTCGCCTATTTGCAGATTTTTTTGTTTTCATATTCACAAGTTGTCAATGAATACAACTGTACTTTGTTTAGTGTAGATGATTTTCAAATAGCATTGTCGTTTAGTTCCCGCTATCCATTAGTATAGCTAGGAGCATGCAAATACACCTTTAATGTAGTGCAGAATGTTGTGCATTAGTGATGCTTGAAGATAACATATCAATACAAATTAAGAGACTTGCTTCTAATATGGCTGATTGTAATTAAATGTCCAAAAGCACGAGCTCCAGTCAGCTAGAGTTACCCAGCAAGACAGCAAACTAAAACTTATATTACATTAGTGTGATCTAATCAAACTTTGAGTCTCATTCAATGCATTCCAGTTTAATTCATTCACAAGATAATGAGATGAAAGCCTTGTGTACATTTTCACCCCCAGCAGTGTTTCTATTACCCATAATGCAACACTCACCTTTACTGACTGTATTGCCCCTGGGCCCCTTAATTGACGTATTTTATGAATTGCTGTTTCAGCATCCATGAAGCTTGTCATGTACATTAGTAGGCATGAGGCAACTGAAATAATGAAGCGAGCTGCAAGGTACTCCATATTGATGACATTCATTATTTTGATAACAACTAAAGGCATGTTTACAGTTCACTTTACCAAGAATGCATTAAACATTTTAAACTAAAAAGCGATAGATCATGGTTACAAATCAATGGCAATAAAGCTCAAAGGGCAGAAAACTTACCTAGACCAGATCGTCCAAGGCCGCCATAACAGCTGCAAACACCAAATAAAAGGTTTTAATAGCAATGCAGACATTAAAGGATTGCTCAAAGAGAGACGAAACATTTGCATATCTACTGCTACCATGCATTTTTTTTGGGGGGGTTATACTAATTTTGGTGTAAAAACCTAATTTCAGAAAGACATCACTTTCTGAAACTGATGTAACATGTACAGGTAATTTCCATAAAAGCGAATTGTTACATAACCCACTCCTACATTTTGCAATACCTGTGCAGATCTAGAGCTGTTTGGATGCCAGGGCACAAGTTTGAGGGCAAACCAGTCCATTTCAGACGAGCGACTTAGTCAGCAGAAAAGTTACACAACATGCCCAAATACTTGGCCCACTTATCACTGCTGCATTCACAACAGCGACACATTGGCAGACACCAGACATGACAAGACATTATGAAAAATGGACAAGTCAATTGAGAGAGGGTTTAAGTACAAGCAAAACAAAAACAAAAACAAAAAATTACAAGGAAAACCCACACTGCATACAGGATTTAAACACTAACATTTTTGCAGACCAATACATTTAGGTTCTAAATTGTCCCATGGGCAATTGACCCGCATATACATTTAGGTTCTAAATTGTCCCATGGGCAATTGACAAGCATACACATTTAGGTTCTAAATTGTCCCACGGCCAATTGACCCGCATACACATTTAGGTTCTAAATTGTCCCATGGCCAATTGACCCGCATACAAATTTAGGTTCTAAATTGTCCCATGGTCAATTGACCCGCATACACATTTTTCTAAGCTATTCTTCAAGTACATACTGTACTAGTACTTTATGTCCGTCCAACAGTGCACTTTTCATCTCATCCAGCATCTTCACTAACTTGTTCATAGGTGGCGTTGTACCATCAGGGAACGGGTAGTGGTGCACATTGAAGTCAACTCCAGTCAGCTCGTGTAGCAACCAAGGGACACGGTATTTTCCAAGCTCGCCTCGTGTACACAAAACAAACACTTCCTTGATATTGTACGACTTCAAACTTGCTGCAAATGATAAAATTTTTTCTTGAATCCATAATTAGGCTCAACAAAAATTTGGTTTGAATTATCAAGTTTGAAAATTGATTAAAAATACATTTTACCACAAACACAATGAAAAAAATTAGCACTAAGATAGACTTAAGTTATTTCCCACATCTCAATAATTAAAAATACAACACTATTCTCACTTAGGACATAATAGACAACATGAGGAGCGGCTTCCCATTATCATTACAACTCAACTGAGATAAAAATACATGAGGTGCAGGTAATCAATGGTAAGCTCAGGTGATGTACACCTGGCTTCTATTGTAACTTACTCATGCAGTTCCAATGCAATAGACAGGATAGAGTGTAGACAAGATCAAAAGCAAACAGAAATACTGTTTTTTAACATATTCTGGTTATGAAAAACGCTGTTGAGTCACATATATCTTTACAAATATTTGAAGAGACTCTATGGTTTATGAAAAATGCTGTTGAGTCACATATATCTTTACTAATATTTGAAGAGACTCTATGGTTTATGAAAAATGCTGTTGAGTCACATATATAGTTACTAATATTTGAAGAGACTCTATGGTTATAAAAAATGCTGTTGAATCACATATATCTTTACTAATATTTGAAGAGACTCTATGGTTTATGAAAAATGCTGTTGAGTCACATATATCTTTACTAATATTTGAAGACTCTATGGTTTATGAAAAATGCTGTTGAGTCACATATATAGTTACTAATATTTGAAGAGACTCTATCATTTATGAAAAATGCTGTTGAGTCACATGTATCTTTACTAATATTTGAAGAGACTCTATGGTTTATGAAAAATGCTGTTGAGTCACATATATCGTTACTAATATTTGAAGACTCTATGGTTTATGAAAAATGCTGTTGAGTCCCATATATAGTTACTAATATTTGAAGAGACTCTATGGTTTATGAAAAATGCTGTTGAGTCACATATATCGTTACTAATATTTGAAGAGACTCTATGGTTTATGAAAAATGCTGTTGAGTCACATATATCTTTACTAATATTTGAAGAGACTCTATGGTTTATGCCATCATCACAGGTGTAAGTAGTGACTGAGAAATCCCATTACTTCTCAAACTGTAACTTTTAGGAGTAACAGCTCCAAAGTACATCCAAAATATTGTCATTTTACTGTCACATGCCACACTTCATTTTGGCCATATCTGGTTACGGTTTTGAGAAGCTATACTCTAAGAAAGTCAGTTCATACCGATGTCTGTATCCAAGTTTCTCCACGTGTCCCTGAAGCGACATCCAGGGAGGGCGCTGATGCCCAGTTCACCAGCACAGCCTGTACATGATAGATCTAACCTATCAACAGAGTAGAGAGCCAGTTAAAACAGCACAGTTTACCACTTCTGAATTGATATTGTATTTAACATAAAATCATTCTTGTTCATTATAGACAAAACATTGTATCATGCATTTATATCAAAATTTGCATCCCTATCTATATTTGGTGGCTCCGTGGTCAGTGGACCAATTGTATCCTTCAAGCAGTCTCCATAAGTTTTAATTTGTATTAGGGTAATTGTATTTTTTGTCTTAACATGAATAAAGTGTGTTACTGCTACTGCTACTACTAATGGTAACCTTGTAGTTGTACATGTGATATATATGTATATTGAAACATATATTGTAAATATTGCATCATTTTTGCTTGCCTCAGGTGTATTTTCTTTTTTAAAAAATGAGCAATTAAAAACACATCACAGATTTCACTTAAAAAGAGAGATCAGAAGCAATTGCTTTTTAGCCTAAATTATTCCTTACAACTCACTGCTTTAGGAAATGAAACCAGACAAGCAATCTCCACATACATGCATTTAATTCATTGACGACAACCTAATTTCAGGATCGCTTTACAAAAAGTTAACTAAATGGAATAAGGTGAAATCTCATCAAACATTTCAAAGGTTGGCAATGTCAACACTTTTCCAAAATATTGTCAGGTGGTAGCTATGGTAAACAAGTTGAAAATGAAAAAATATTCAAAACTTGGTGCTACAGATGTTTTTTAAAAAAAATTAGATATCATAATTTCACTTATCCACAATGTTGTGTGATAAATTGGTGAGATATTTATTACCACAAATAGTTTTAACTACAATCATTTATTTTATACCAATCCACTTGGAATGGTGATGTGTCATAAGCCTCATTCTCTTCATCAGACGATGAGTCAAAGCCAGACATTTCTTGCTGGGCCAATTTCTGAAAGTGAAATATGACACCATCAAAAAGGGCGAGTTCAAGTTTTTCAAAAACAGAATATTCAAATTTTGACAAATGTCACATCAGGGTGTCCATAAGAAATAAGTTAAGAGTATGATTATCATCTCACTTCAACCTGTCTCACACTCAAAAGTTGCAGTAGTCCATGTCTTACCTTTAATAGTCAAATGAAACATGACTTGGTAATTAACCAAGTTTATTTTGTTCTAAATAACAGGTTACATGCCAAATGCATGAAGCACACTTGGCAACTTTTGTAGTCAACCAACTAATGTGCTGCAGCAATCGACATTGTTGCAAACAATACCAGGCCTTGTCGATATCAATATCATTAACTGTTGGTCTGCTAGATAGAAAGACGCCTTCTTGGACTAGGTGCAGCACAGTCCAACAATTTGAGCCAAACATTTCTGCTCATAAGAAGTGTAATTTTTAGCATCAAAACGCAAATAAATACTGTGTGAAAACAGAAAGCCTCAAATATCAGCAAGGGTGCAGTAGCCATAAGATTGTGAAACTGTAGACATCCCACATTCAAGTCTGGCTAGGTGGCTTATCCTTAATACATCTTCTTGCCTTTGAGACAAGTTTTGTTTTTGGTGGCCTTAATAGATAGATGGGTAATTGTTTACAATATGACAATATTGACCTACACACATGCTTTTGACTTTGTTTGATTCCTCGCATCATTATCATTCCAAAAATATATGAAAATGTCTCGTTCCCTTAGTATTTTATCATCAAATTTCTGGTCACAATATTTCCCAGTATTGAAACCGCCAAGTTAAATAGAAGGAGTCATCTGGCAGCCAAAAACTGAACTAATCTACCGACACCCAGAGCAGAGTGTCACGCTTCATAAGTTCAAACTGACTGAGACCCGTCGATCCCAGGCCCGAGCTACAGTCCCAATCGTTTCAATTCCTATGATGACCCTGGTACTCATTCGCTAACAAGAATCTGCAAAAAAGGTTGTTTTTGAGATCTAAATTTGTGAAAAAGGTATCCCTTCAGAAAATTTTGTGGAAAATGGGTCAAATGATCATAATTCTAAACAAGAGCAGAGCATTGAAATAAACCCACAAATGCACCGCAAACAGTGTGCTTCTAGGGGTGATTAATTCAATTGTATCATAAAAATGGTCACTAGATGGCAAAAATATGTCGAATCCATTAAAGAATGGGAAAGAGCCATCAATGCATTAATAGAAAGCTATTTACCAAATTTCATGAAAATCTGTAAAGGAACTTTAGAAAAACAAAGGAAAACAGAAAAAATGAAATTGCCACAAGGGGGCACAGCATTCATCAGATTTGTCTGAAAGTCGTTGTCGTCCGTTGTTAACGTCATATAAATACACTAACTAAATTTAATAACGATCCTGGAGCGGGTTAAAGAGATACAGCTATGGGGCAAAACAAAACAAAACTGCCACTAGGGGGCACCACAGTAGTCGAAGTTGTCATCGTCAACCGTTCTCTTTACACTGAGGACATATATGCCGATTTTCATAATCATCCTTAGAATGGTTTGGTTTGTAGAGGGGTAGATGCCAAAAAATAGACTAGAGAAACAGGAAAAATGACCACTAGCCTAGTGGTACTAGGTGGCACAAAATACCTCAAAACCATGCGAAAATGGGAGGATAGTACCATCTCACCAATAGACGCTTATAATCCATATTTTATGAAAATCTGTTGAGGACCTTTGAAGATACAGAGGTAATTGTAAAAAACTAAAATTGCCACTCAGGGGCACACCAGTAGTCAGATCCATTCGAACGTCGTCATCCTTTGTTGTCAGCTCCATATAAATATACTTGCTAAATTTAGTAAAGATCCTGCAGAGTGTTTAAGAGATACAGCCATGGATGCATAAAAAACTGTCACTAGGCGGTGCCACAATACTTGAAGTCGTCGGAAAATCATTGTCAGCTGTCCTCTTCATAGTAAGAACATACATCCCAATTTTCACAATCATCCTTTAGAGCGGTTTGGTTGATAGAAAGGCGGACGCTAAAAAACGGACTTGAAAACAGTAAAAATGGCCACTAGGTGGCGCAAAATACCTTGAATCCATCCGAAAACATGAGGATAGTGTCATCCCACTAATAGACGCCTATATATTATGACATAATTTTATGAAAATCCGTTGAGGACCTTTGAAAATACAGAGGTAAATGTAAAAAACTAAAATTGTCACTAAGGGAAACACCTGTAGTTGGATCCGTCCAAAAGTTCACTCATGACGTCCCATTTATGAAAGGAAAACATGTACAAATTTTCATGAACATAAGTCAAAGGGTTTTGAAGATAGAGCAGCGGACGTCGGATAGATGGGGATGACAGCACAATGCGTCCACATGTAAATATGTGGGACAGAAAAATTATGAAAAGGGCGAAACGCTATCCCTAGTTGCTCCATGCTCTCGGGAAAACTTTAAGGGGAAAGTCGCAGGTAAACACCATTCAGAATCAATGATGCTGTTTCATTCATTAGCAACACGTGTCCCTGTAAAATTTACAGTGTAAATAATTGAGTGATCGAATATGGCGGTGTCAACCGAGAAATAGTGTGAATAGAAATTTGACAATAAAATAGTGCGGATACGCGGTAGGGGACCATTCACACATTTTTGGAATGAGAATGATAAGCGGAATCGAACAATACCCCAAAATCATGTGTGAAGGTCAAATATGTCATCATTATTATAAACAATTACTGACTGATACATGCTCTAATTGGCGGCAGGCAGACCTCGCGTAAGGCATCAGTTGATTACTGATGTTCACAAAATGATTACCCAGGCTCATGGCAGTGAGAAAAAAAACAAATTTTACAGGCTTCATATTCAAATCGCATAACGAGAAAATATAAGAGAACAATTGTCCCATTAGGCAAGGGGTGATCACAACGAAAACATCTTATAAACAAGGACTCAATCACACACACACAGTGATAACTACATCAGACCAATAACCACTCAACAGAACAAGTGTAGAGGAAGCTCGGACATGTCTTTGACAGAGTCAGACTTGATCTTGGACTTGGACTTGGAGCCAGACAGTGACTAGTAACTCACTGACTAAGAGGGATTGGCAATATCAGAAAGATTGAGCTTTTAGTAACGCTTAGATCACTTAGGACAAATCTAAAAAGCGCAGGGTGTAACTTTGCATCTAAAATTTCCATACAACCAAAACGTACCACAGATAAAGCAACCATTGGCTCACAAGGACACGCAAATATTCGATAAATGCTGTTCACAAAGCACAAACTGATAAATTCATTTTTGCCCCTACTTCCGTATTTTGAAAATAACGACATCTGATTGGTCTATCTCGTTTTCCCATAATTCCCGTTTAGAAACAAAGATGGAGGGTCACGCAAACAGCTGAGACTTGTTGCTATAGTCAAAAACAGTAAGTATTTTCCAGCAGATAAAATTGACAAAACAATTTGGTTGTCATAAACCAAGAAAGCCACCACACTGGGTTAACTTAGTCTGGTTACATGGCCCCACCTTGTAGACCAAGTAAACTTCTTCACCTTATTTGCAGAAGTAGATTCAGATTTTAACAGTCCTGTTAAAATCTGAATCTACTTAGTTTTAGTAGGCAATTACATCGCCCTGGACATGCCGTGTAAATACGCTTACAAGGACGTCATGCATTTCTACAGATATGCGAGAATTTTCACCGCTCTTCCATCCGAGCGGCTTTTTCCAGGATCAAAGAAAGTGTGGCACCAGAATCAGGTACAATTGTGATGACCGCATTGCCCGATGCGAACATTAGTCATTAGACCCAATTAAATGTAATGGGGCTATTCGGAGAATTCTCCTCGTGGTGTCGCTGCTGTGCTAGTGGTGATTGAATTGCGCATGTATCGCTGTCTGCATGTAAACAACTGGTAAAAAATGGAATTGTTATCAAAATACATCGTCGGGATGGCCTTATTACAGCAATTTTCCCTGGTGCAAGTCTTCGACAGGTGGCCACAAATTCCCAAAAGACCTAAGGTTACTATATTCATGGAGAATTGCGGTCAAAAGGGTTAACCAACTGACAAAAAGTGTGTGGATGCTGAAGCCCCTTGTGTACTCTATGCATTTCCAATTACTTGGTAAGTTTTTAGCAATCAGTTTCTGTCGACATCGTTCGGTGATGTTATCCCCACCAGTTACCCCACTGAATATCGGGTTTATTGAGTGGAGCTGAGTGTTTCTTTTCGGAAACTCACCCGGGACTCGGATGCCGGGTAGGCTAGCAGCACATATTCATATTGTACTGGGTAGGAGTGTGCCCAATATAAGAGGTGTACGTGACGCTCAGAAGTCAAGGGTGACTTTTCCACAGCAGTTTCTCTTCTAAACTATGCTGTGTCCAATAAACTTCTCTAGATGATTGAGTTTCCTTATTTTATAGCGGAAACCACCCCCAGGGCTACCAGATTAGTTACCGAATTAATATGAATAAGCCTTAATTCAGTAAATGTTGTAACATTGCATTGCAATAAAAATTTACACAAAGTCATAGAATGAATTTTGCTTGTTGAGATCAGAAGCACATTTTAAGTGTCATGAAAAATACACATTGTTAAATCACTTCTAGCCTGTTTCACTTATTTTAATTCAGATATTAAATAAGACTTGGGTTCAAAGATTATTAGTTTCTACATATAAACATGAAGATGAAACGTCAAGTATGTTCTGCCTTACAAAAGTAGTTTGTCTTGTGTTTTCTTTTATAATTTGCTAATATTTCTCCCACTATTCTGTTACAGGTGAGAGAAAACAACTGAAACCAACCACCTGACCATCTATTTTATCTTTGGACAAAATGAAAAGCAATCCTTTAGGAATAACCCGTGAGAAATGAACTTAATTCAGAAATTCAGCACTTGATATGCCCGATTATGGACTCCATTGCAATGTTGTTTCTTTGTATGTATGTATGTGCTTGTTCAGTTTGCCATTTTGTTTTTAAATACACTGATAATTGTTTATTCTGGAATCTTGTGCATAGCAGATTCTTATCCAGCTAGCTACAATTGAAAACATACTCTTCTTGCATGTGAAACTTTTGTTCATAGACAAGTTAACACAAACCATAAAATTGTTCAAAGGCCTTCTTGAAAAAGCTCTAAAAATAATTACACACACAAACAAATCAAATGCAAACAAAGGGAATACTTCATTTTGATCGCTAGACATTTCTATAGGACATTTCTATAGGACATTTCTATAGGACATTTCTATAGGTCAACAGGAAAATGCCAATTCGCAAGCGTATTCGGTAATCATTTCAGCTTTATCAAGAATAAGCACAACTGCTATGTATGGGGCTTTAAAACTGGAGAAACATTGTGGTTTCAATAATTAGTAACAAACTTGCCTGATTAAAAATTTATTTTATCATCAAAGTGTGACATTAACGGGCTTTCTACTGACAATAAGACAATCGATGCAGTCACTGAATGTCATTTACCCATAACGTGTACGAAATTGAAAAGATTTTACCATTAGTATAAAGCCTTTCTTCTGAAAGGAAAAGTTATTGTCACTGTTGTGTTCGTAGAACCAGTAAAACAACACAGATGAGAGTAAAATATAATACGTCTATTCACTTGGAGAACTAATACAAGAAGGGGATGAGCACGTGGCTTGTGGGCATAAATACCACGTGACTATATTCTAAGGAAAACCACAAGTAGCATTGCCAATACACAACAGTCACTCAGTGAGAAAGGACAGGTATTTATACCAGATGCTTTTGGTTTTCATTTCGCTGGGATCTAGTTTCAATGGCCTGTAGAAGCACTAGTTTCGGCATGTGGCTTTCTTTCACGTAACCTCATTCAGCCTCAATAACATCCACAATTTGACCCTTGAAGGTAAACACAACAGCATGTCACTTGAATCATTTTGTGCTCAAAATCAGACCCTGAACTAGACCAGAGTGTAACTAGGTCTTCTTTAGCTTCAGTCCCATTAATGGAAATAACCTATTGTCCACACACGACTCATTACCTATTAAAGGGCATCCTCACCGATGAGGCTTACTTGTGTCGCAGTCAGATATATTTCCTCTTCTTACACAAACAATCCAAACATTGTCTTATGGTAACTTAGTACTGCGATTCACATTTCTCCGGGGCCACTGACTTCTACGTTGTGCCATGCATCACTGCTGGTGTGTGGAAGTGCTGTGGAAAGAGAACGGAGTAACAAAGCTTGTCTATGTTGCGGCTTGAAGAGGCCTGAAAATATCACTGAACCTGGAACGAATATTGAAATATGAATAATTAAGTATTCCAGGTTGGGTCAAAAATGCTACCCCTGTTTTTCAAAAATATGAAAGGGTGACTGTTATACAATTTCATATAAAATTAAATGATTACTATTTTCAGAAACCAAGGGTGTTTATAATAAGTATTGCATAAAACTGCGTCTTTGTTTTTCATTCGTAGCCATAAAAATTCTTTAAACGCATCCCTTGTCTGCAAAACATACAAGTTTTTTTGCAACAACTTCAAACCTTTTTTATCCATTTTCAAGCCTTTTTATTTTTGATACTTTCAGCAGTTTTAAACTCCGATTACAGATTCATAGGTCTGTCAAGCATACTTCTAGTCTAAGGCTGAGGGAACAGTTTCTCAGACTTTATTTTTCTTTTAATAGAAGATATGAAGACTTGGGTCATTTAAAAATGATCGATAATCTTTCTGTTGTTTAACAGTAATTACAAATCGTAAGGCACCATCAAAAATGCAATTTTCACAAAAAATGGTAGTCATTTGAACTTGTAAACGTCTTGCACAATTTCAAGGCACGAGTTAAGACTCTTCAGTCACTGAGAATTCAGAAAATGTAATATATTTTTATGGGTTTACAATTGATAGCAAAACAGTTTTATGAAATAAACTTGAAGGAACTTAAAGACGGTTAAGAATTACCTTACCATGCTCTTTCCCCCAGACATGTATTACTTGTTACTTCCACACATTCAGTTTCACCAAATTTTACATCCCCAAGCCCCTATGCCAATCCCTTGTTAAGGACCTGAATAAGTAAATTTAACAAAACGACTTACTTACCTTTCTTTAAAAATAGCTGTTCCTTTTCAAATGTTTTGTTTGTTGTCCCCGATATAGAAATTAGGCTTTGACAACAGATCTGCACTGGATGGGAATTAATATCTTGCTGAGCTGCAGAAACCAATTTTTTTCAATTCAGGTACGGTGCAGCCCTCAAACCTAAAAACCAAAGGTCACATGAAAACAGACATGATAGATTTTGTATTTCAATGTGTAATAGATTTCCGGAAGACATGATAGTGAGTAAACAAATAGTCTAATGCAATGCATATTTGTCACGTACCCTTTGTCATAGGGCTTGGTTTGTAATCTTAACTCACTAACCAATATCGAGTTGACAGCATAAACATTCAGCATAGATTGATGTAACTGTCACTGATAAACCTGTTAGTAATCATTCCGAACAATAATAATGCTTTGATGTACAACCATTGGGTACGATTGAAGATAAACTACTGCGCGTATTGATATACTTGGTGGATTTACAAACGCTGATCAGAGTTAACAATATCACATGGATTCATTTTTTAATATTCTTTCAATGTTTAACCAGATTTTTGACCAGGAAACAGTTGTTGTGCCCACTTTTCATTTTTTATTACCGGGAAAGAGCTTAGAATAGTTATAATAGTCAGTGCCACTGAAATTGTCCAGAGATTCCAAATCTTCAGTTTGGTTGTCACCATATTTGCACTTTTGTATATATTTTATGATTTGAGTTCTAATAAAGATTAAACTGTAATGACACGTGAAATGTTTAGTGTACGTGTAGTGTGTTAGTTTAGGGATGGGCTCACAATGAACTTAACTAATTAAGTTTAGCTGGCGATCAAAATCTACCACTGTTTTGGTACTTCAAGTTCAAAACTTAGATACGAACAAAAGGTCCAAGGGACACAAAACTCACAAATTCCACCTGATGTCTTTCCATGCTATTTTGCAAGTGTCACGCGCCAGGTCACGCGCTTCGCTCAGTCTCACGCTAGCCTTTGCGGTTACCAAAAAGTCTTCAAAGTCACCTTGATTCTAGTAGATATGCTTCATCGAAGATATGTTTAGAAGCAGAAAGGATTACTGAAGAAAGTAAGCTCATTTTAAGTGATATTTTTGAGTGTAGAATGTATTTTTGACGAGGTGAAAACTCTTAATCAGTGGCCGGATTTGGCCTACCGCCAGTTTAAAATACATGGGACGAAATGCATACAGAAAGCGATGGGAAGTATTGTAGCCCCTAACCAGCCAACCGAGGGGCTGTGTGTTGCCTAGTTACTTAGTAGCCACTAGACAGTGATCACTGTTTAGCTGGCCCAGTAGAGACGGTGGAGTTCCTATAGGAGCTTCACACACCGAAAGCTTTCTGGCGAATTATGCCTCTCACTGACTAAAACATCAAAGTCAGGTTGTTATAAATACCTTTTGCACATAGAGGGACACCTTAGGAGGCCCTCTATGTATTTAATTCCATCCAACTCAAAGAAATACGGCACTGGTCGGACATAGCGGTCCCTGATTCAGAGAACCGCAGTTTCATCCACTAAGTAACGGGCCTGTTATTCAGTGATTGCCTGGTTCTCTAAATCGGGAACCTCTATATCCGATCTGTGCCAGAAATACTCCCAAGGCATTATCTGCATTATGAAACTTTTTGTTTGAGCAGTCCCTTGTTCAATTCCCAAAATGGGTAACTGTCCATTTTTACACTACACACACCAGAGGAAAAGACTTCATACCACCTGCCCTTTGGTGCTCATTTACTTGGGCATATGTGTCAGAACCATCAACAATTAACGTTGCCCAAAGAATAAGTTAGTACAAGCTGAGGACGAGTTCTAATTTAAAAAACAAATAATTAAAATGCGTTTTTATTACAATGATTATTAGTAATGTTTTAAACTTTATTTCACATTTTATACTTTGGCAGTCACATTTACTTATTAATTTTGAATCAGTATTCTACTTAACGCATGAAAACAGTTTTCCTAATACCAACAGGTGTCAAATACAAAATGCTAATCACTCCCTTTCTCATCTACATTGCTTACCATCTTCGAAGGGCAGTGAGGATTTTAGGAGGTTGTTTTACTTTTTTAACAAATGTATTGAAAAGTTAAAATCCTGGAGTATAGTCCCAGCATAGGCCTACCTCTGATAGTAAGTAAGCAAAATGTCTATTTTACATCGGTATAGAACAGGTTAACAGCAAAACAGTAGCACAGGTTCTAATGACTGATGTAAAATAAGAAATTAATATGTACAGAAGAGGTAAAAGGGCTATGTACAGAAAATATACAAACATACATGATGATTTCGTCCAAAAGGTCAATAAGTGCATTTTGATTAAAAAGCATTGAATCGGTAGCAAAAGACCAATATAGCTTAAATATTGCAAAAGTTTGAATTATTCTGAATTGATATCTTAGTCACAACAAATGATCTAAAACCAGAAATTCAGACCATATGTCCATCACGTACATCTGTCACATACGTCTGTCACGTGCATCCGTCACATACGTCCATCATGCTCACTCAACTTGCATCAAGCTGTCTGACAAAAATTTCTTAGAAGATATAAAAAAAATGAGTGTGTTGTACTTTGCAAACATTTCATCATATAAAACAAAAAAATCGTAACTAAATTCAACTCACTGAAAATTTGTTAAAACTTTTTCAAATATTCAAATTCTCTGGGTACATCTGTGACACCCCTTTAAAGGCAAATTTCTCTGTCGGGTAAATAGAATAAAAATTGATACCATTCTTTGATACCTATCAATGAGACCTAACAATTGATGTATTGATTATTTTCCTGGGATGAACATTTTTGTCATAATTGATCAAAATATTCTCTGGTTATACGTCTGTCACAAATGGAATAGCCACCATTCAAAATCTCTCATGTTAGGAGGTTATCATTGGCAGATATCAATAAATGAATCATAAGCCATGTGTCGAATACTTAAAAACAAAAATGTTTGAGTAAGGTGCTACAAGTATTATAAATTCAACAGTAGATGGACCTCTATGGTTTTTGAGTAACAATATGCAATTCTTGTGAGGCTCTAGTAGTGAGTGTGTGCCTATTTGTATAAGGAATGTAACAATTTTTATCATCAGATGTATGAATAAATGGGAAGAAAATTTTGACTTCTTTGGTCAAATTGCCACAGCATAGTTTATTTCAGTTGTTTATTTATACCTCTTTACCTAATGTTGCAGGCATTTTAGTTCCTCTTAACTGTCCTAGGCTATTAGACAGTCACTCTGTGCCCCAACATAAAGGCTTTTACCTCAGACTTGTCGTCAGATATTAGTTTCAAATTTAAATGGTTTTGTTTGTTTGTTTAATACATGTGTAGATTGTTTGTCTAATTTCTAGGTTTTGTAAGGGATGTCTTTCTTGCCAAAAGTGACCGGTGGCCAGAGAAAGGGTGATGAACAAGCCAGCAACAATAACACTGTGTATTTACGATACAATACCCTGAGCAAGTCTACCAGGCCTGGCTCCATTCTTCCAAGTATCAAGCCATCAATTGGTGCAAAGTTTGGAATCCAGTCTGCTGACAACGCAAGTCAGTATTACACACGTCTGTATAATCTGAAGACTGTCTTGGAATGGTATCAGACATGGCAACCTTGGCAACAGAAGGTGTTACTGGATGGAGTAATTGAAAGGTGATTTATTTTTTGTTCTAATGCTTGTTTTTTTCTAGTGGGCCCTGCTTTCCATGAGGGTCCTCAACACGTTTACTCAACATTCCCTCTCTTACACGAGGGTCCTCAACACATTCACACCACATTCCCTCTCTTACACGAGGGTACTCAACACATTCACACCACATTCCCTCTCTTACACGAGGGTCCTCAACACATTCACACCACATTCCCTCTCTTACACGAGGGTCCTCAACACATTCACACAACATTCCCTCTCTTACACAAGGGTCCTCAACACATTCACACCACATTCCCTCTCTTACACGATGGTCCTCAACACATTCACAGAACATTCCCTCTCTTACACGAGGGTCCTCAACACATTCACACAACATTCCCTCTCTTACACAAGGGTCCTCATCACATTCACACCACATTCCCTCTCTTACACGAGGGTCCTCAACACATTCACACAACATTCCCTCTCTTACACAAGGGTCCTCAACACTTTCACACCACATTCCCTCTCTTTTATACACTCAAGTGATGACCGATATCAAAGGGGCATGACACAATTAGTGTAATGCTCATAATCTGCCATCCAGCACGAATTTGAATTTCCTTTGCTTCATTAGTTGCCCTGTGTTTGTCACTTTTTGATATTTAGAGTACACAAAATGTCTTCATATAGTTTGGCATCAGGATGTCAGAATAGAGGTGGGTGCTGATTTTCCCGTAAATAAATTAGTAGTTATTTGCGTGCAGAGTTGAAATGTCATATGTGATTCAAATGAATTACATTTTTATGTGTCCTCCTTTCAGACTTAGTGTGTTGCAATTGGAAACTATATCGTCCACACTGGAGCCTGTTTTCCATCGAGACTTCCGACTGTCTTTATTCAGCCATTATCCACCATCAGCTCTGAAACAAGGTAGTTTGGATGCTCGAGTACTGGAAAGAAAAATATGGGATACATTCTATAGTGCCCTGATAGAGAAAGAGTGTGGTGGTGTCAAGGGACTGTATCCAGCTCTTCCGCTCGCTGCTATTGAGTCACAGCCTATTTCTTGTGCAAATACTGAAACTATTGGAGATGCAGCTGATGTAAAGGATGATGTCATCGACCAGCCAGCATCAGAGTTATTGACAAACCAGTTGTGTGACTCTTTCAAAAATTCTCAAGGAGCACGGGAAAGTTCTGTAGTTACTGGTGCTAATGGTGAACAGAACATAAGTCTTGCTGTTAAATGGTCAGATCAAGCCAACGACCAAGCTGAAGATGCCTCGACTAGTCAACCCATAGACAGCCCTATGAAGATTGACCTCACTGAAGAGCTTCCAATCTCTGCATCTTCAAAACACCGTGGGGACGGGAAAAAACAGCAATTGTCTAAACCCCTTGGACCAGAAATCTTGCCCGATACGTCAGCAGTCCTGACCTCCAGTGCTCCGGGCTTCATATCAATCAGTGGTAGTGATCAATCAATGACAACAACTACCAGTTTACAATATAGTAAAGGAGAGAACAGCAGCTCTTCAGGAACACAGATGACAACATCAGCAAGCATTCAGTTAAGTGGTGGAGAGCAGAGTAGATCTTTTGGCCATGTGTCAATGCATCCAGATTCTGGCATGAGAAATGAAAGTGTAGGCAGCCAGCTCTCTAGTGTTGGGAACAGGCTAGAGAATTCCTTTAATGATGGACAGATAGAGGGTGAAACTTCTGTGAGAGATAGTGAAGTTATATATGAAGTAGGTGAACAGTCGGCTGTCATCAGTGGATTGGAGGAGGAAGCTGTGTTGGGTCCTGCTCCAGAAGTAGTTTCAATGGAGCAAGATGGCAATAATAACACTGTCAGTGATTTGTCTGGGGATGAGTGCAGAAATAGAGACGTCGTCAAAGACGGTTCATGTTCTGTTGATGTTGTAGGGACTGACCCGGGATGTAAAGAGGAAGACAAGAATTCCGGGCAGTCGCAGGCAAATCTCAGTGTGACTCTAGAGAGTTTTGCCCAGCAGTATGTGAAGGGCATCATAAATGACGCTTTAAATCATTTCAAATCTCAACTTAAAGCAGCCAAGAAAAAGATGCCGAAGAATGCGAGACTTAAAAGAACAGACACAGAAACCAGTGAAGTTTTCCATAGAATCCGTAGCATTCTTAATTTAGATAGTAACCCAAAGTTGGACTTTTTTGGCCATGCAAGGAAATCGAGATTGGGTATGAAATTATTTACTTTGTTTCAGTTCTCAATGTTGCACACATATTGAATTGTAAATGCTTTTTGTTCTAAGTATGTTTAAAATTTTTTATAAATTTGAAATTTACATGTAGCATTTTTTGATAATTTCTATCGACTAGAGTCTGTAACCCTTATTCTAGAGCTTCAAATGTGTGTATAATTTTACTTGAATTATGGTTACTATAATGAAACGTAGATCCAATTGTTATGATCTATGTTTGCCTGATTTTGACTTTCGCTTACTGAAACACTGTAGGTTCTATGCGTCGTGAAGTTCCTTATAACTGTAGAAGGAGTCTGCTTGGATCTCAGGATATGCTAGTGCCTGTTCAAAAGTCCTTTAAGGCAGCCAAGTGGTGGACGCAGCCTGAAAAAGGGCATAAGCTAATCTCTGCCAATAAACGAGTGCTCAACAAGCACTTTCAAGCACAGGTTGACCAAGTGTATTCAGTAAGTATCATTCATGTTTTGATTTTCCATTAGGTGTTCTAGACTGATTTTGAGTGCTTGTATTCCAGCAGGTGTCAGCATTGCTGTTTTTATGATGCCCTCATCTGTTTCAGTGGCTGGAAGATATGGAGAGCCATGAGTGTTTGACTCTAGTCGTAGACATGGTGAAAAGTAGCTGTGCTGAGGTTGTTAACTATTTGGCAAAGTCTTTGTCTAAAAGGTAATCACTGTGATTAGTAACTGATTATTTCAAAACGTTACGTGAATGCTTCATTAGTAGTTTTAAATAATTGAAATAACATTGGAGAGGTTTAATGTGATAGTACTTTGTGATTCTGTTGACCGACATCTGAATGTGGTCATGACTAAATCAACTGCAAAACCCTCCTCTCATCTAACGCCTATATATCCCTCACTCCTTATCCTCACTACATGTCCTCTTTTGTTTCAGTTTCTTCACCCTCCACCCTTCAACCCCCTCTCATTCCAATTATGTCCGTCAATCACACTCCACATTCTCACTGCTCTGATACTCTCGTCCTCATGTCTTTCCTCCGGTTCCACTTGCTCTTATCCCTCCTCATGTCTTTCCTCCGGTTCCACTTGCTCCTATCCCCTTTCATTTTCTCCGTCCCACACCTATACTTTATCCGTTCCTTCTGCTTATTGATATTTAGTTGATAACTGATTTTTTCTCATTAGTTGGTTGTCATTCCTTTGTTAGCTTTTAGTAATTACTGTGGTTTATAACAATTACTGGTCTTTGAATGCTTCGTTCATTGTTTTTGTTCATTGTGTTACTTAGTTACCCAATACCAGTTAGCATTTAGTAAATGTTTTTCCAGACTTCACCAGGATGGTGACATAAACCTGTTGCATGATCGCACCTTGTTCTATATATTCACCATGCTCAACACAGAAGATCTCAAGTCGGTTAGACTGGTCAGTTTGGTTGATATGTTTTTGTAACCATGGTTCCTTCAATGTTTAAATGTGGATCCTTCAATGTTTAAAATGTGGATCCTTCAATAGTTTCTGTTTTGTGTTGTAACATGAAGTAGTCTTAAACCTTCTAAATACTGCAACGATTTCTTAATTTTGGACTTAATTCCCAGTTATTTCAGGTTGTATTGTTAATTTTAAAGTCAGTGTCAGAGTTATAACTAACCTCTCTTTAAATAACTATAACTCATCAATATAGCTGCAACTCGGGCGCTGAGTCCCATCAAATGTAATGATATGCTTGTTTTTTTACTTCACTTTCAGTACATAGTTACATGTCTTTGATGTGGATATGAGTTGGTGTGCAATCTATTACTGACAATGATTTTTAATTGTAAAGCAAAGTGTTTGGCTGTATATAGGTGTGAACACATCTTTCTAATTTACAAACTTGTTAGTTATTTGTTTCTGGCACTACTTTGGTGTTTACTTTATCTTGTTAGTTATTTGTTTCTTGCACTACTTTGGTGTTTACTTTATCTTGTTATTCTTGTTGCAGGTGTGTCGTAGGTGGAGATACCTGTGTGACAGGGAGGAACTCTGGATGTCAAAACTATATCTGCTGGGTAAGAGTTTTCTTCATACTGGTGATTAAACTTTGGCACTTGGTAATGACTGAAACAGATTGCTAAGAGATAGATAGCAGTAAAAAAACTCTTGCTTGAAAAGTGTTACATTATGTGATATGTGTAGCATACCAATTGTTGGATACATAGAAAACCTGTTTTTGTTTAAAAAACTGGCAAAGAGAAAGTCATCTTAAATATTAACATTTGATTTTTAAGCTACAATACCATGAAAAATTGGATAAAGGGATGAAAGTTGTTTTAA
Organism: Phoronis australis; assembly: GCA_002633005.1. Taxonomy (NCBI): domain Eukaryota; kingdom Metazoa; phylum Phoronida; family Phoronidae; genus Phoronis; species Phoronis australis. The sequence goes on along the minus strand of NMRA01000356.1, from coordinate 295,194 downwards.
CTAAGCCAAATACTTACGAAGTACCATAGAGCATATCGTCGCCATTTTGCAATTTGACCGTATTTCTTTGAATTATGACTCATTACTGGTTTTAGCACATCCATGTAGGGAAATGGTGTCAGCTCTGCGCGCTTTTCTTTGCGGATTTCAAGCAAGTTCAGAGATTGTATCATCGTAAAATGTTTTAGTTCCTCTCATCGGTGTTTTGCAATTCTTGAATTATGGCCAATTCTTGATTTTCTCTCATGCATATGGAGAACTGTTCTGTGTGCAACTGGTCCAAACCACCAGGTATGTTACCATAGTTACCAGGTCTGTTCTTCACATTTCTTTGGTCTCTCAAGTGATGTCATAGAGTGCAAACAAGCCCTCTTCTTATTTTGTTGATTTTCCATGAAGTGAAAACCAGTTTCCCGAATGGCTCTATATAAACTGGGTTCGTTTTTTTTCTCCAATTAGGCAAAGCTGAGGGAGTAGAGAACTTGCTCATTGATGTCCTTGACCTCCATGAGCTTGGTGGTATCGACTGGAAGCAGGCGTTTCTGCAGGCTGAAAAAGTTAGCATCGAAGCAAAGGCTAAGAGATTGGGAGCTACTGGTATGGTTTAATGTTAATCAAGCTTTGAACACTACTTGCTCTCTTTACATGTATTGCTCTTTACTAAGCATACATTATACTTCTGACCTGTGTATTCTGTTCAATGTAAAACAATTGCAGTGTTTATCTTGGAGTTGTTTGTTCTTTCATTTTAAGCTCATTGCCACCTGTTGTTTATTACTCTCTGTTAAGTGTTTATTGTTTTGTTTTATCAACTTTATTTTCTACTTTTGCATGAAAGAACTTTAATTTTTCTCTGTGTCTATAGATAGCATGACTTCAACATTAATGCAACTTTTATTTGTTAAAGTCATTGTCTTTACATTTTTCATTTCCCCTAGGCTGTCCCAAATTGTGAGTGCATCTTGCTACTCGGCTTGGTCTGGGCCGCATAATGCAAGCTGGGGGTCAATGCATGGAAGCAAATATTTGTATGCCATGGCTGTCTTTTCAGTTTGAACTAAAGTGACTGGTTGAAGTCATAGCCTAAGAAAAGATCACCTAATTTTGTGTTGTTGAATTTTTGTTTTGATTTGTTGCCTATCTATCATTTTGAATGGTCTTGTTTCAAACTGAAAAGTTCTAAACACAGCATAACATATTGCTTGAAATCATTTCTTTCACTCATTAACTCTTGCGCCAACACAATTTTCTGTCATGTACTGTACTTCTTAAATGCTGGCATCTGACTTTCCAAGCTAACTGGCAGCTGCCATAAGAACAAGTCAAGCTTTGCTATTAATTTAAAGAAACATCTGCTGCTTATCCATTACTGCCTGCTGTTGTGTAATGCTCAATCTCTGGTGTGACATTAACTCTCTTACCAGGCACTGGCAGTGACATCAAGTTTCAGCGAGACAAGTCGGTCCACTGGAAGGAGCGTAAGTCTCTTTACTAATACGCAAGACAAAACTCAACTATCTTGCACGGTGCATCTAATTTTATCTGTGCTTAAGGTTCATTGAATTTGGTGATGCAACTTGGTGTTTAATCATGTAACTATATATTATTCACTACTTTTATATACTTTTGGAAGGTTTTGAAAGTTCCTTAATGATTTGAAAAATATAACTTCAACATGTAAATTGTTGATTATATGTTATTTGTAATTACCTTATATGTAAATGAATAAGCTGTTTGTTTACATACATATTGTAAAATATACCATGTGTTGAATTGGGTACTTAGAATTTATTTTAAAAACTTGAAACATTTTGCATGATGTTTGATTAGTGCCAGGTACTGTATGAAAAGAGGTAATTATGTTCACAAATCTGAATTGTTTGATTAGCTATGAGACACAGTGCAGTGTCCTGTATCAAATAAATTTTAAGTTTCGTGATGATGCTGATCAAGAAGGAATGATCTCCCCTGTGCCACTTACTTACATATAGATATACTAACTATAGTGTGCAACTTTTAAGTTGCACACTATAGTCAAAACTGTGCTCTTAAAAGAGCACAGTTTTGACTTATTTTATTGGATGCATGCTTTTAATAGGCACTTGGAATAAACAAAATCAACGTGGTTGGTTGGTTTCATGTCAGCCAGAGGGAAGTAAGAGTTGTTAGTCCCATGTGACTTGTCACCCCTAATGGTGCATGTTGTGGCAAAGAGGTATTTTTGCTGATGTAAATATATTATAAATAGTTATCCAAGAGATTCTTTGTAGCTGGATTTTGAACAAAGATTTTTGAAAACTGTTCTTCTAAGGTTTTTAGAATATTCTTTTTTCTACTTAGCAAAATTCAGTAAGAGCTCAATCTAGGCTGCCTATTTTCAGTAGTTTAACAATGTGTGATTTTTAGCAAAAAGTGATGCCATAATTATTATCTGTTTGAAAGCATTGAATCTTAAGTCTGTTGTTCATTAAACAGCTGCTGAAATCTCAATCGTTTCATTTAATTATTCAAGATTTTCTGTTTGCAGGTGAGAGAAGCTCAATGGCAAAGAGCCGTACTGTTAGTTCTAAATCTCAACTCAGTAAGTCACTTATCTGTTCTTTTATTGAAGACTGGCCACTATTTAAGAATCTCAAATAATCTCAGAAAAGATTTATGTTAAAACAGTTCATATAATAATGTATTGAAATTAAAGTGCTTAAAATATTCATATCAAAAACACCAAGAAAAAACAACCCTACTAGTTGACCAGCTATCAAATTTGACCACCCGCATACAATGTTGATTAGCTGATCTCCTAGTTACGAGCATTCATTGGTCGAAACATACTTTATAAAATCGGGACAACCAATCACAGCACTAGTCATCCTCCATTTTGTTTAGTGTGAAAAGTCGTCAGATATTATTGCTCGTTTTCCCGTGGTTTATGGTATAATAAGGAAGGGCGTGGCATTGGATTTGTGGTGGGTGTGGCAACTTAGTGTGTAACCATGCTGTGGCTAGTTTCACTTTTCGCTTGACATCGGAGAATTGCGGATATGGCACAAGTTTGTACACAAGTTTGTGCACAAGTTTGTACACAAGTTCGTACACAAGTTTGTACACAAGTTTGTACACAAGTTTGTACACAAGTTTGTACACAAGTTCGTACACAAGTTCGTACACAAGTTTGTACACATGTTTGTACACAAGTTTGTACACAAGTTCGTACACAAGTTTGTACACAAGTTTGTGCACAAATTTCGTGTGTTGGTGGATATGTTAGGTTGTCATACATCACTCTCATGTCTGTGGAGCTAAGGAACTTTCCACTGAAGTCGCTTTTCTTCTATTTTATAGTTTTTGAGATATTAATTCACGATTGTGATATACAGTGCTATAAATGAAAGTTAAATTAATGACGCTGACAAGGTCGTCACTTATCAACACAATGTAGTCACTTATCAACACAATGTAGTCACTTATCAACACAGTGTAGTCACTTATCAACACAGTGTAGTCACTTATCAACACAGTGTAGTCACTTATCAACACAGTGTAGTCACTTATCAACACAGGGTAATCACTTATCAACACAGTGTAGTCACTTATCAAAACGAGGCAAATGGTGGTTTTAAGCACTACAGCAGTCTTTAGTTTTAACACTCAGTATAACAAACACATTATATAATTTGATTTTGTGTCAAATTTCTCAATTAGAATGTACATTTTAAAAGAATGATAATGTTTGGATGTTCTCCAAAGAACTTTTCAAGGTGCACTTCACTGAGTGGTGGTTATAGTTTGACTTGTTGGAGGACAGCTCTATATATTGCATATACCTACAGGTATTTATTAACAGTGCTACTCCGACATCAAATATCAAATATCATTTGTGTATGAGGATAACTTGGCTCACTTACTTTAACGCAGGTCCTTTAAAGCGAGATGCTACGGAATTTGCAGCCAATTTAGACAGTTCACCTTTGTCTGACCTGAACAAGCAGTAAGTACAACTTAGCTCTGTGCTAGGTTTTATAGACAAAGTGAACTGCGTTTTAAAATGGTTTTAGACTGAAATTTTTCTTTTGGATATTTGTAGTTTTTGAAGCTTTAATTGGTAGTTTTTTGCCGGCTAGACGTTTTGATCACACATTTTCATATTGACTTTACCATTAAATCAGTTTGTACCTTCCATCTTAATTTGTTGTGTTTGTTTACATTGTCAAGTAGAAGATTCTTGGTACTGTATTCGCCGTAATAACTGCCCATGCTCATATAAGTGCCCCCCCATGCATTTTCAGACTTTGCTAAAATAAGCGCCCAGTCCATAAACGTGAATGTGTGAAAAATGCCTTACCTACAGGCTTAAAATTCTACGGTAACATCTTCAATTTATCAATTATATCCGACAGTCCTGAAAAAAATCTTTGTGTGCAGAATTTGTAGACCACGAGCCTCACCGCTATGTCGGTATTTAGCCGTGACTATACACTTCAAACTTCCGCCATGCCTCAAAATGAACACAAAAGTTCTGCTGATATTGTGAGGACCAATGGTCTGGCCTTTCAGAACAGAAATAGTGTACTTGTCTATGGGATTGCTTTGAAGATATTTCCAGCTTTCAACAGGAATCCAAATTTCTTTGTAGGCCTTCACGTGAAAACCGCGAATCGAAGACTAATAAAAAGCTTGGCCAGTGTTAGTAAAAGCACGTGGCCAGGAAGCGCGCGCTACATACATGAACCTGTCATCAAAGACATTAGTTGGGAACTATCCATTCATGAAACGGGTAGCATAGCATCGGCAAGAAATGAATATTGGCACTAATTTCCGACAGTTTCTAATACTCTAAAAATATTTGCGTTATTTTTAAGATGAATTGTTTGATTAACCATAATTGGTGTTTTTAAGCCAAATATCTGATAAAATGACCACTGACAGTGAATGCTTACACACCCTTACACCGAAAAATAACTGTCAGATAGTCACGTACGCATCCAGCCACACGGCCACTAATAGGGCCTTACCGAGACAAATGTCAAACATTTTTAGCACATGAGACCGGCAAGTGCTGAATGAAACATGCTCTGGTTTAGGCCTACTACTTGTGCAAATTTCTTTAGATACAATGCACATCTAGCTCGTTAGATTGCGTGGCTCTGGCCAAAAGACGGTCTCTGCTTTGGCAAATGAACTCTGGTGGCACGCACGCGCTCGCTTACTCACAATCGCAGACAACTTTAAAAAAAAACGTCACGGGACAACGTGTGTTCGTCCAGACATTTTTCTCATGTTGCCGATCATACATGTAGATGGCATGATGTAGCACAGATTTGTACTTAAACCTGCCGTGTTCCTGACTCCACGGGACATGACTTAAAAATCTTAGGGACGTTACTTGGAAAACTTAAAGAGGATTGCAGGTATTTTGTTGAGTCGAAACTATTTTTATTCAAGCATTCAAGTCGCCATATCAACGATTGCGAGGCAGGCAGTCGGCGAATTTTCGCCCTGGGATTCAGCACAATTTTCTGTAAAATGATCGTAATTTAGCAGCAAAGTTTGATAGCAATGCACCATGGTTTTGTAGAGTCTTTAATAGATTACAGATAAGTGAAAGAGCGTAAATATGATGAATCTTAGCTTCCGATTTCACCTGTTTCGGAGACCGGGTTTCAACGGCCTTGGGTTATAATAAGCGCCTCTGAAATGAACTTTTCTAAGCACCCTGGGCGGTTATTACGGTGAATACGGTAGGCTTCCGATCATAAATTTGTGTAATAGTTGAAGTTTTTCTTCACATTTTAGTCACATGCAGTCCTTTCAAGTCCACCATTGGCATTTTGGTATCACATGTTTTTACACTACCTTAGGATTATGTAAGACTTTATTGCCAAGTCTGTGTATGTACTAGTCAAATATCAATGAAACTATACTATAGATTGAACTCAGCGAAGGTATATATTATGTGAAAGTAGAAAGCCTTAAGTATTTGATTTTTATGCCGCCCACATATTTATAATGTGTGGGTGCATATTGCTGTCATCTCTGTTTGGGCGTCTGGCGTCCATGGATCTCTTAAACAGGATCATATTGAAATTTGGCAGGTGTGTTCCTACGGGGTTGACAACGAGTTTCGGACAGACCTGAATACCGCTGTGCCTCCTAGTGGCAATTTTAGTTTTTTACGTTTGTCTCTGTATCTTCAAAGGTCCTTTATCGATTTTCATGAAATTTGGCACATAGGCATCTATTAATGAGTTGACTCTATCCTCGCGTTTCCGGATGGATTCGAGACATTTTGCGCAATCTACTGGCCATCTGTACTATTTTCGAGTCTGTTTTTTGGCGTCTGCCCCTCTATCAACCAAACCACTCTAAAGTTGATTGGGAAAATTGGCATGTATGTTCTAACTATGAAGAGGACGGTTGACGGTGATTTTCCAACGCAGTTTTGTTTGTTTTTGCGCCCATGGCTGTATCTCCTTAACCCTCTACAGGCTCTTTATTAAATTTAGCAAATGTATTTATATAAAGTTGACAACAGATGACGATGACTTTCGGACAGATTGGACTACTGATGTGCCTCCTATTGGCAATTTTAATTTTTTAAGCTTACTTCTGTATCTTCAAATGCTCTCAACAGATTTCCATAAAATTTGGCAGATAGGCATCTAATAGTGAGGTGACGCTAGCCATTCATTTTGGAATTGATTCAAGGTATTTTGTGCCACCAAGTGGCCATTTTTGTTGTTTTCTAGTCTGTTTTTTGGCGTCCATCCTACTGTCAACCAAATCACTCTAAGGATGATTGTGAAAATTTGCATGTATGTTCTTGCTATGAAGAGGACGGTTGACGATGACTTTCCGATGACTTCAACTACTGTAGCGGCTCCTATTGCCAGTTTTGTTTTTCGCCCATGTCTGTATCTCTTAATTCCTCTGCAGGATCTTTATTAAATTTAGCTCGTGGGTTTATATGTTGTTAACAACAGAAGATGACTACTTTCAAACGGATCCGATGAACACTGCCCCCTAGTCGCATTTTCATTTTTTTCCGTTTTCCTCAGTTTCTCAGAAGTTCCGTGACGAATTTTCATGAAATTTGGTAATTAGCTTTCTTTTAAAGAAACGATGACATGTTCTGGTTTTCAGATGGATTCAACGTATTTTGAGCCATCTAGTGGCCATTTTTGCTGTTTTCTAGTCTGTTTTTGGCATCCGTCCTCTGTCAACCAAACCACTCTTAGGATGATTGTAAAAATTGGCTCAATATATGTTCTTAGGTGTGAAGAGGACGGTTGACGATGAATTTCCAACTTCAATTACTGCGGTGCCTCCTAGTGGCAGTTTTTGCACCCTTAGCTGTGTCTCCTAAGCCTTCTGCAGGATCTTTATATTAAATTTAGCAAGTGTATTTATATGAAGTTGACAACGGAAGACGACAACTTTCAGACAGATCTGACGAACGCTTTGCCCCTTAGTGGCAATTTCATTTTTTTGTTTTCCTCTGTTTCTCTAAAAGTTCCTTGATGGATTTTTCATGAAATGTGGTAAATAGCTTTGTACTAAAATGGTGACATTTTTCCTGTTTTGTGATGGATTTTAAGTATTTTGCACCACTTAGTTGCCATTTTTATGTACAAATAAACACCCCTAAAAGCACACCGTTTGCAGTGCACTCGTGGGTGCATTAAAACGCTCAACTTTGCTCTTGTTAACTTTATACCAATCTCCTGAGTCACGTGACCATAATTATCTTTTCATTGAAATTTAAAAAGAAAGGTGCACCCATAGCTAAAGAACAACAACAATAACAATAATAATAATAGTGTCAAATTTTATTTGATGTAAATGTTCAACAGGGTATCTCAAAAACACTGTTAAAGTTTTCTAAATAACCCTTGGTTTTCATTTCATGCAAAAAATATAAAAGTCCTATTTTGATAACCCCTTGTGAAAAACTCATGTCACATATTCGAAATGTTTCCTAATATTGTTTTGGAGAAGAGTACATAAAGCATAGCATCTGAAAGTTCAATCTTAATCAGCCATATCTGAGAATATGATGTTCCGAAGTTAGCCAAATTTGGACATTTTTAGGGCCCTACGTAACATAAACTTTTGTGGTATAAAAACTAGGTTGTTGACAGTGCATGTTTGATTATCTGACTGTAGTGCGTTACCTTTCTACTAAACATGTATCTCTAACAACTCTATAGACCACTGAGACTGGATTTGGCCCCTTCGAACCTGCATAATTGCGAGAATGAAGCAGATATTGGACATGAAGAGCTCACCAACTTTAAACCTGCACGAGACTTGACTGTAAGCTAATTTGTAGAATTAACTTTGTCAGTTTTTTCCAACTGGGTTTTATTGTATGTTTGGATATAGTATTTTCATTATGAACATGATCTGGAGAAATACTAGTGAAAGTTATGAATGTTGAACGTAGTTGTCCTTTCAGCTGGGTTGGAAACAGATAACAGTTTTGTATTCTATCAAGTTTAACCAGTAGAATGCCTCATCAACACCAGTTCTGTGAAATTGACATGTTTAAACAATGTTTAGAACCTTTGATAGGTTCAGATTTCTTCAACAGCAATGTGCTTTGTCAAATTATGTTATTAGGGACAGTGTTTTGGTTTGATTGCATGTCAGTGATATTGATGGTCAAGTTTTACTTGAAAAGGTTCATTTTCTCAGAAATTTTGAATAAATGATTGCTAGGGGTTAAAAATACAGCTGTTGTTCAGTAAGTTTGTCTTTTGATGATGAAGTTACAACTGAAGGTACTGTCTGGGTGCACTGTAACTGAAGGTACTGTCTGGGTGCACTCTAACTGAAGGTACTGTCTGGGTGCACTGTAACTGAAGGTACTGTCTGGGTGCACCGTAACTGAAGGTACTGTCTGGGTGCACTGTAACTGAAGGTACTGTCTGGGTGCACTGTAACTGAAGGTACTGTCTGGGTGCACTGTAACTGAAGGTACTGTCTGGGTGCACTGTAACTGTTTGCTGATATTGCTGCTTATAATAATATAATAAAGTTGTTTTGCATAAATCTGTTGAAAGCCCAATGCACCTGCATTCAACAATATTTAATGTGAAAAACACCACTATTGAATTAGACTACTTATTATTTTAATATCTTCCTCAGTATGTATAGGGACTGAGAGTGATTTCTAGTCTTGAACAGAACTGAAAAATCGCCTCAATTTCCAGGTTGTCATTTGGTGTCTGTTCGTCAAACAGAAATGGGCTGGTTTCATAACCCAATGCTAAGCAGAGTTACTGAATAGCCCCGTTTTCCTTCTAGTCTCTAAAACTACTGAGCAACTGAGTAATTGTTTTCTTAATTTTGGGATGGCAGTTTTTCTAGGGCAACAGAACTGGTGTGAGTATTTTAAAATTTATAGAGCTGCTTTCCTTCTACATATTAGTGTCAGCTGATGGTTTCTCACATTGTATGTTTTCCTGGTGTTGAACATGGTTCACAGAACAGAATTTATTATAAGAATTTCTGTAAAATATACAAATCTACCTCTGTGAAGAATGCTTTTGCTTCTGCAGGGAAACTTTGAGACAACCTCAACGCTGGATTTTCAAGCTCACCAGGATCCAGACAAAGTGAAATTCATGAGATTTGCTGGTTATCTTTATCCACTCTCGGCTGTTAAGAAACTTGAGGTAGGTCATCAACTGCATGATTGTGTATGTTTGACACAAGCCAGTATGTGTAATTGAGTAGTGCTTGCAATGACGTTTTATAGTTTCTCAAAATGTAGTGAGCTGTATCATGGGATAAGATACAACCACAGTGGTTGAACGTTTTGCTTTACAACAAATTTTTTAAGAGACCGCTGTTTTTTGGGACCAGAAAGCAAAATACCTGCCTAGTTAAACCACATTGCTACATTAGTGTGGTTTGTAACATATGCGCCACAGTTGGAATTCTCTCCTTAACCATCAAAATGCTGCTCAAAATGGGAACACATGAGTGTGTAAAGTGTAGATATTTTAAGGTCATGTAATGAAACAGGTCACGTGGGTAGCTAAGTAGCTATGGCATTTGTTACTCAAGTTTTCATTGTGACAGATTTTTCAAATGAAAATATTTTTGTGACACAATCAACAAGAAATTTTTTGAGGTCAGTCCCAATACAAATTCAAACTCACAACTGCATGTCTTGCAGTTTGACACCATGTTAACAGAGCCAAACCTCATAACCTCATTTAATAAGGAGACATGTGTTTTAAGCATATTTAATGATAAAGTTACCAACTTACATTTCATCGAATGACTGGACGCCAATGTTGAGAATTGATGATTTTAATGACATCACAAAATCAATGGAATTTGTTTTGTTTTATAGCACTGGTCAAGGCTGATAACCTTATGAAGTCTATCCTATCCAACAATAATCACGAAAATGCATTTTCATTCCCAAAATGGAGTGTGTCCCTTTACTGTATGTTATTTGCCTAGATTTGCAATTTTCAGTGTAATTTCTTGCAACTTTTCATTTGAGCTCTGCAGGAGACATTTTCGAGAAACCATAAACTAATCACATGTATTAGAAAATGATGTTTGAAAGTAATGCAATCATTTTCATGCCTTTGTCCTGTTATGGCTCGGTGTTGTGCAGGTAGCTTTTGTTGCTTGTTGAGCTTGAGTGATATCTGGTTATTTACTTAACAAACTGCAAATAAGTTAGATGTACTGTCTGATGTCAAGGGAACTCCGTTATTATGCGCCCACATATTTACATGTTGGTGCAAATTGCCGTCATCTCTGTCTGGGCGTCTCGGCATCTGGAGTCGGCGGCTGTATCTTATAAACCCCTTGCTGGATCTTTTTGAAATTTTGTAAGTGTGTTCCTATGAGGCTGACGACAGAGGTCGACGAGTTTCCCACTGACCCAAGTACTACTGTGCCCTCTTGTGGCAATTTTATTTTTTATGTTAACCTCTGTATCTTCGGAATTCCTGGATAGATTTTCATGAAATTTGGCAAATAGGTTTTTAATACAGAAGCGATGATGCCTTTTTATGTTCAGATGGATTCAACTTATTTTACTCCATCTTGTGGCCATTTTTGTTATTTTAGTGTCCGTTTTGTGGCATCCGCCTCCTTATGTGCCACAGGCTCTACAGGTTGGCTTGTCACATTGTGACATTTTATGTGTGACAGACTCTACAGGTTGGCTTGTCACATTGTGATATTTTATGTGCCTCAGGCTCTGCAAGTTGGCTTGCCACATTGTGACATTTTATGTGCCAAGCATGGGCTCAGTGAAGAACAAACTGTCAGTTGTTGACAAACCCAGAAATTAGTGAGAAAGGAGCAAGTTTTGAGACCAGTTTTATGCTTCTTGGATGGAACGCAGGTTTGACGCCAATTCAACTGTATATGCAACTTATCTATATTCATTGTTTTTGTGGTTTATTGGACAGTGTAAACACAGTGATGAATTCAAGATGATCACAGTCTGAGTTCAATCTATTGTGTTTGCTCAGTGGAATAGAACGTAGAAACATGGTGGTAAGGCTAATTATGTCATGTTATTTAGGATGTTGCATGCGTAATGAATGAGTGTTAGGCGAACTGTAATGTATGTTCAGAATGTGTCTAAAACAAACGGTTATTAATGTTTTCATTAGTAACACCAAAAATATTTACCTAGCCCTTCAATGCTGAACTTGTAGTGATTTAGTCAATCAGTTGACCCATTGATATGGCTGTTGTGCTGTGTGTGCTTGCATAGCTATTCATGTTGTCATTGTTGGATAGGGTCACCATGATGTTGTGTCCTGTGTAAGACTGTGCCAACGTCGTATCTTCAGTGGCAGCCTTGATCGCACCATACGACTGTGGGACATCAGATCTGGACGATGCATTCACAAGTTTTATGGCCATAAGGTGGTGTGACTCATGTTGCTACAAAATGTGTTTTGTTATTTACAATTGTTGTTAATTGGATGTCATTGAGTAAATTGTTAATTTTCAGCTGAAATGTTAGTTCCAACAAATTTCGACTTGCTTTCATTCTACAGATTTCTTGCAGTTATGACAAAAGTAAAGCACACAGCTATTCAACATAAAAAATATATTGTGTTTAAATTGGTGAGAAATTTTAGAGAAAAATTGCGAAAGGTTTAATAACTAGCATGGATAAAAACAAAAGAGGTGAGAAAAAATTAGAAAAAATTGTAAGAAATTTGTGGAAAGTTTGCCAGTTTTCTAAAGAAGAAATGTTTTCATTTTCTGGCCGTTTTCACTTTTATCAGTTTATAATGCAGCTTGGCAATAATTCCTAGTTTATATTAATTGTATATGTACCAAAAGACAGGTCAGGTTTAGAATCCTTGTTAAACATTTATCATAATGTTTACTATAAAAATTGCATTTTCCAACATTTTAGGGTGGAATCCATTGTCTGCAGTTTGACTCCACAAACCTGTATTCTGGTTCTTGGGATACTACTGTAATGGTAAGGTTTGAGCATTGAAATATTTGAGTAACTAATATGTGCAGCTGCGCCTATACGTGTGATGAGACTATGCGTGAAGCCGCGCCTACATGTGGATCTGCGCCTATACGTGGAGCTACGTTGGCATGTGTAGCTGCTCCTGCACATGGAGCTGAGACTATGCGTGAAGCTGCGCCTACATGTGGATCTGCGCCTACACGTGAAGCTGCATCTGCGCCTACACGTGAAGCTGCATCTGCGCATGGAGCTGAGTCTGTGCATGGAGCTGTGTCTGCATGTAAAACATAAACCAGGAGCAGAACTTTTATGTGGGTTGAGCATGGCTGAGGTAACAAAATTGTAAAAGTTGATGTATATTTTATTGAATATTAACTAATATGAAATAAAAAGTACTGGTAGTAAACAATACATGCATAGTCAGGTGGTCTGTGAACCATTTTCGCCTGTAACTAAAGCTTAGGTGCATGTGTTTATGCAACACTTGAGTAAGAAATCTTGAAAAAATATTATTTTAGATATGCGTGGTATTAAATGTGCCCATAATACAGTACTCATTGGTGATTATATTGTAGTGAAACTTCACATTCATCAATCGATTCACGTATCACTTGACTTAAATGAAATGTGCAAAAAATCATTTGAGCATGGCAAAGGTAGTTTTAAATCATTTACTTGTGAATTTATTATTCAAGAATATGAAGTATATGCATTACATTTGGGAGGTGAAGCTAACTGATGAGGGAACACACTTCATTAAGTACTTAGTGTAGTCATGAAGAAAAATGATTTCACATTAAAGAACCTTAAAAATGTTCTGCATACCTCTGTGCCTTAATTCCATATGAGTTGTACAATCAACAACCAGCTTAAAGGAATAGATAAGATTTAGCTGTGAACCAGATAACATTTTCACAGCTGTTTTACTTAAACTGTGGATTTGTTGTTTTCTAGGTGTGGGATCTAGTCACCTTCAAACGTCGAGCAATCCTTACTGGACACAGTCGATGTGTCTCTTGTCTGGCTGTTGGGGACAAGTACCTGTAAGTGTGACAGTTTTTTTGTAGAGTTACCGAGTTAATGAGATGGTCATAATTGGTTTCTTCTGTTGATGGTCATTTTTCAGGTGGATAAGGGTTCACTGTCTGATTGTATTCATTGTCTGCTTGCTTCTTTGTTTGTTGAGCTCTTGACTGCAGTATCATGTTTCACCTCTTATGCAATAGTCATTCCTGTTGCTACCTACACTGCGTGTGTTGAGTCGTCTGCAAGCATGGATAGTAATAAACCGAGCATTCCCACAATTCAACTTTCTGATCTACATGTATTTATAATTTATGATTTTGTTTCTCTGTTCTCTCAACTTTGGTTGTTGCATGATACATTCTTCAATTATGGCAATGATTTGTGCCGTAACCTCGTATCCATTTAAAATGGTGAATAGATTCTTTGACTGCCATCCTGTGATGAGCTGTTAAAAGTTTGCCAATGTTCAAAACAACTGTACATTTCCCTTTAGGATAAGTGGTTCCCATGACAGTACGATCAGAGTATGGTATGCACTTACCTTCACAGTTTACTCCGTGATCACCACAGAAGCATCAATCACGTGTCTTGAGTTTGACGGCTCGTGTATTATATCTGGTGATACCAGCTTGTAAGTCTGCTCTCTCATTTTTATTGTTTTTACCTCCGTGTATGAAGTTATATGTGTGTTTGCGAATGGTTTAGCTCAAAATATTATTGGTGGATTTTTGTGAGATTGTTTGAAGATGTTAGATACGGGTAAGGGTGAATTGCTTGTTGAGAGTTTATAGGAGCTTCTCTAGGCATGTATCCAAGGATTGTGGCCCAATAAAAAGATTGTGGCCCAATAAGCAGACGATTAACAGAAGCGTCCAGTCTTTGATTGCTATCCTAGTTGCACTGTGTAGTGGTTATCAATTACTTAACAAAGACTCTTTGAAGCCATCAAATTATAGCAAATAGCATGAACAATGTCAATTAAAATTATCTGCAAAATGACCGAAAGGAGAGAAACATTTATGGGCAACTGAATATTTTGAATTTGACTTTTCAGTCAATTCGAAGGCCTCCATTGGGGCCTACTGACTTGAGTATAAACTGAAAGATACAATGTCAAAACAAACCTATTACATTCATGCACTCATGGTATTCATGATAAAGTAATGCTATCGTCATTTACTTGATCCCTTCATAATAGAAATCTATGTTTTATCCTTTAGTCCCACAATGCAAAAATCCATTTGTTCACTCTTCATGGCTCTCAAAAGTAGTGGTCATAGGATCCAAAATGACGTCATGCTGTTGAATAGCAATTTTAAGAAATAATAGGGCCTGCCACTTGTTGATTTCACAATAAATCTGTAGGATTCCATGACATATATTCCACTTCACATTTTTCAAAGTTTGTTGGAGCTCTGTTTCAGTTAATCTTTGGAAACTTGGTGACAAAACATTTAAACATTGGCATCAATTTGAGAAAAAAGTTAATCCACTAACCCAACCATATTCTCCTCTATCACTTAAGTAATTCAGGAAGTAACCAACATATTGTTAATGTGCCATCATTCAGGAAGTAACCAACATATTGTTAATGTGCCATCATTCAGGAAGTAACCAACATATTGTTAATGTGCCATCATTCAGGAAGTAACCAACATATTGTTAATGTGCCATCATTGAAGATTTTAGTAGGCTGAAACTTTGTTGTTAAACAAAACAAATTCTGACGACACTGTAAATATTTTTTCATTCATATTTATGACGCAAACGAGGCAATAGAGAGTCTGTTTCATATTTATGACACAAACTGACCAATAGAGAGCCTGTTTGATCATCCAATTGCCTTTGATTTGTGCTTGTGAAAGTTTTGTGCTTAAATAAATAAATCAGTTGATCTAATACTCGTTGCATCAGACGTGTGCAGGCTGCTCAGCCAAACATGTGAAATTATTTTCATTTATTAATATACATAAATTCAGACTGAGCTGAAAAGTTAGAGAACTGACTCAAGGGTCTTGTAGTGGGGTCCAGTGGCATCTTGTGAACAGGAGGCAGACACTACACGAACTAGGTCACGTTGCCTCTTCTGCCTGTTGAAACTTTGTTTTATTCTACAACTATTTGAGAATTTTTCATTCCATGTCTTGTAAGTTATCTCGTTGTTGGTAATAGAAAGCTGTTGATTCTTTTCAGCATGATTCACATCCATGATGTCAGTAATGGGAGCTGCCTCAGACGACTGGTTGGTCATGAGAGCCCCTTGTGTAGCATATTGGTGAGACTTTTGGTGGACAGGTCATGATCTGTTGTTGGTTTAGCTCTAGCTTACATTCATAGTACTGTTGAATTATTATACAGCTTCTAACTTGGGGACCGTTCACAATTATTGCCAATATCACAAATGTACAAATCGTAGGCCTAACATGTGAAAGGGTCAGGGCTTGTTACTAGCACACCAGTTTTCTCTATCGTGAAAAACAGTACCACTTTTTGTTCAAAAAGTGCAAATTCTTTCACAAAATTGCAGTGCATAATTATCTGCATTTCACACTGTAGTGCATGCAGGGATTCGCTCTTTGAACTCCGTAAATGGTACACTGGAGATTTGGACCAATAAGAAATGAGTCGCCTTAAATTCTAACCTAGTACAGCATTAATACTGTATTGATACAGTATTGATACTGTATTGATACAGTATTAATACTGTATTGTTACAGTATTAATACTGTATTGTTGCACTTTGGACAGAGATAGCGACTTCGTCTCAGGGATGATGTGTCAAAATGAACAAAGTGTCAAAAACAAAAATTGTTGACTTCTTAAAACAAAACCAAAGATATGGTTTATTTCACTACTTTTTAAGTATTTTTAACCACTAATTAAAACCAAACCATCTGTTTGCCAGGATATAGTGGTTTACTGATTGGACATGAAATAATCTCCAGTTATCACTTGTGGTCGCTTCCTAGCATCCTTAAAATATGTTTGTTTCCCCTCGCCTTGCCCCCATATCTCTGAGATGTGTCAGTGAGTTGGTGAGTATTGTCCACTTTTTATTGTAAAGGCACGCTCATTTGTGTTGCTAGCAGATTTTGCTTTTACAGTTGGAAAAAGTTGTTGGATTGTAACTATTAAGGTTAACTACGTAGTTTTCAAAATGAATCATTCTAATATGCTTTTTGTATTAAATTACACAAAATGAATAAATGTTTGAAATAATTGTTTTATTTTGTCTAGTCATTGTAAAGGCACATATCAGTATTTACCCTTGAATCATACTTGCAGTTTAATTCTTATAATGTAATATGAATACTGACCTAGTATAAAAATTTCCATAACATTGTACAAAAAAATATTTCCAGGTGATCAGTGCAATGGGCCCACATGCGCAACCTGCGCACGTCTGGTACCACGTATATCAGACCGCCTGTAATTATTTTTTATTTACCTTTTCAGGGGGTGATGGGTGAGGAAAAGCAAATAATTGTGAACGATCCCTTAATTTTGAGGTCATAATTACAGAGTTCCTGTTTCATTCTAGAGTTCTTAGTATTCTCGTCGACATTTTTTAGTTTTCAAAGTTTGATTACCTTTACCATATTATATTTTCTCATATGCAGCCTAAATCATGCTAACCATCAAGTCAGACATTCGTACTATTGATTTTCGTTGAGAGCTATAAAAATACAATTCTAGTTGTGTGCCAAATTACATGCTTAATAACAAGAGTTGCTGTACTGCATGCTGAGGTCATCCTAAAGGTGTCGCCATGTGACCAACTGTAGTACCTTGCAGCTTGTCATTACTGTTTCAGTTGTCCCATAATCTTGTCATCAGTTCTGATGATGATGGGATGTTGTTCTTCTGGGACAAGAATACAACAGACGGCCGCCCAGCAGCTGCTATACAAGCTCACCCCTTGGCGGTCAACGGTCTCGACTTCAAAGATGGTCGCTTTTATACTGCCTCTAGGTAAGAATAAAATTAATGAATGTGATAAAACTCCAAACCCAAGATATTACGAAATTTAATCATTACTCTACACTAATTTTGTCCATCTTAAATTGTTCAAAACCATGTTTATAAATATGTGGACGCATTATGCCGTCATCTCTGACCGTCCATCGGTCCGGCGTCCGCTGCTGTATCTCCAAAACCAATTGATATATGTTCATGAAATTTTGCACATGTGTTCCTTTCCAGGGCTCAACACTAACGGTTGCCCGATTGCTCGTGTGCATGTAGATTTTGCGTCGGGCAAGTGGAATTTGAAAAGTACTTGCCCGATGGGCAAGTTAAAAAGCTGGCCGCATAGGCAAGTAGATCCTAAGATTGTCTGCTCGACATTTGCTCCAAAATAACGAACCCCGACACAAGCCTAAAAACCGTCGAAAAAGTCCCTGTGGCCGTCAATGAAACTCCCGTTTTCGAATGAGCACCGAAAGGAAAATAGAACGAGTGTGATGCAGCGTGCACAGATGACGCCCGCGGTCAAATCCTTTCGATTCTCTGAACGTGTCATGCAGTTTCTGAATAAGTTGTCACGTGATACTACTGATCGTCTGCACTCTGGCAAAACGTCCAAACAAGGAAGCCGTCCAGGCCTGTACGGTATTGGTTTAGTTGCTAAAACGAGTTCAGGAAGAATCAAAGCAACAGTATGAAACGAAAAGTGTGCGGGGATGGGTTCCGTCATGGGAAATTAGGTTTCCTGTCCTGCGAGACAGTGAACAAGGGATAACGTGTGATTTTTGCCGGCGTTTACCCATGTAGGGCAAGGCCTACAGCTGGAAGCACCGTGTTTGTCGGCGTGTAAGTCATACAGATAAGCCCAAAAGCTAAAAAGTGAATGACTGACTACATATTTTTTACACTACACAGCAATTTTAAGTGCCTGGTATTTATTCAGGGGGAATTCCAAAGGAAATTCTTATGAATTCCCGGCTCCCGGTGGCTACTCCCGAAAGAAGAGGAATACAGTCTTCAAGACTGTCGCTCTGAAGAGTCTGAAGGGTGACTTTTTCGCAGTCTATCTATTTTTCAAAAATGTAATTATTTATTGAAAATAAAAGTATATGTGGCATTATTATATGTTAAAATTTGATTTTAATTTAATACAAGGTACCGATGACCAAAACTGCAAGATTTTTACGGATAGCAAAAATTCAAATTCAGGTTAAGCAACAACTTAAGTTCAATGCATGAGGGCGTATAAACTAATGAATACACAGAAGTGTCAGTTCATGTCCTAGCTCATTTCGGCGCCTGTGAACGTGAGACAGTGGTTCAGATACCATAGTTACTGTTCTAATTTGTCTCTGTAGTGTTTTGACACACCTTATAAGTAAATGCTCTGTAAGAAGAATCATTAAAAAAATAGCAAGTTATGTATATAGCATGCACAACACTAGGCAATGACCATCGCCTCTGTTGGCCCGAACCAGAGGCGATGCAGAGGCTATAGGCGCTCTGTACGCCGGAAGCTTTTCGGCGAATTATGCCTCGCACCGACTAAACCATCAAATTCACGTTGTTATAAATACCTTTTGCGCATAGAGGAACACCTTAGGAGGTTGTCGATGTGTTTAATTCCTTCCAACTCGAACAAATACTCCCGTTATGAAACTTTTTCTTCGAGCAGTCCCTATTTCAGTTCCCAAAATCGTGAAATCAACTTTTTCATTTTTTTAACCAGGCCGAAGGTCAGAAGTTGCGGACCTACCGGCGAACTTTGAAAGCTGAAGTTCCCGCCCTTCGCGTACGTGCTGCCGGGAACCAGCCGTGCATTTGCCGTGTTGTTAAACATTAAAATGTCAAATATGTGCACAAAGACTATTAAATGTCATATCAACAGCATTTATTTTTATCAAATACAAACAATAATTCATTGAAATACAATCAGTTTCAAGTAACGCCAATTAAAGACAAGTATAAGTGGTGGCATTTTGGAAACGAACATTTGACTGACAAGACCGCAATGGCTCACCTTTGGCCTATTTAAAGATTGAGGTCATGAAGTCACATCACCTAGCGAGCGCGGTAAAAATTGGAGTGTGCACAGTATAAAAATGGTGAGTTCACGATTTTGGGAACTGAAATAGGGACTGCTCGAAGAAAAAGTTTGATAATGGGAGTATTTGTTCGAGTTGGAAGGAACTAAACACATCGACAACCTCCTCAGGTGTTCCTCTATGCGCAAAAGGTATTTATAACAACGTGACTCTGATGGTTTAGTCAGTGCGAGGCATAATTCGCCGAAAAGCTTCTGGCGTACAGAGCGCCTATAGCCTCTGCATCGCCTCTGGTTCGGGCCAACAGAGGCGATGGTCATTGCCTAGCACAACACAAGAGGAGGCTCAGCACAGGCAGCCCTGCCGTAACAAATTACCTAGGTGTGCACATGCACGGTGCTATTTGGGATTGTACTTGGGGCAAGTGAATTTTTTGTTCGGGCAAGTAAAAGTTTCAAGTGGCTTAAAAAGTTAATGTTGAGCCCTGCTTTTATGGATGGGACAGCATGAGTGAAGTTTCTTACGGGTTCGACTACCGGTGTGCCCCCTAGTGGCAATTTTAATTATTTACATTTACCTCTGTATCTTCAAGGGTCCTCAACATATTTTCACAAAATTTAGTATGTAGGCATCTATTAGTGAGACGACAGTATCCTCCCGTTTTTGGATGGATTCGATATAGTTTGCGCCACCTAGTGATCATTTTTACTGTTTTCGAGTCTGTTTTTTAGCGTTAGTGTTAGTTTTGTTGTTTTTTTCGCCTATGGCTATATCTCCTAAACCGTTTGGAGGATCTTTACAGAATTTAGTAAGTGCATTAATATGATGATGACAACAGACGACAGCGACTTTCGGACAGATCTGACTGCTGGTGTGCCACCTAGTGGCAATTTTATTTTTTTTATGTTTACCTCTGTATCTTCAAAGGTCCTCAATGTATTTGCATAAAATTTGGTGTACAGGCTTCTGTTAGTGAGGTGACACTATCTTTCCATTTTCAGGAGGATTCGATCTAGTTCGCACCACCTAGTGACCATATTTACTGTTCTTGAGTCTGTTTTTTGGCATCCACACCTCTATCAACCAAACCACTTTCAGGATAATTGTGAAAATTGGCATGTATGTTTTTACTATGAAGTGGACGGGTGACAACAATTTCTGAAAACGTTGACTGCTGTGGCACCTCCTAGGGGCAGTTTCGTTTTTTGTGCCCATGACCGTATCTCCTAAACCGTTTGCAGGATCTTTTAGTAAATGTGTTTATATGATGTTGACAACGGACGACGACGATTTTCGGATGGATCTGACTACTGGTGTGTCCCCTGGTTGAAATTTTAGTTTTACATTTACCTCAACGGATTTTCATAAAATTTTGAATACGGGCATCTATTGGTGAGATGACGCTATCCTCCCTGTTTTGGATGGAATCAAGGTATTTTGCGCCACCTAGTAGCAATTTTTGCTGTTTTTGAGTCTGTTTTTTGGCGTCTACCCCTCTATCAACCAAATCATTCTAAGGATGGTTTTGAAAATTGGCGTATATGTTCTCAGTGTGAAGAGAACGTTTGACGATGACAACTTTGACTACTTTGGTGCCTCCTAGTAGTACTTTGTTTTACGCCCTTAGCTGTATCTCCTAAACCCACTGCAGGATCTGTATTAAATTTAATTAGCAAGTGTATTTTGATGAAGCTAACAGACAATGAAGACTTTCAGGCGGATCCAATGAACAGTGTGCCCCTAGTGGCAATTTCATTTTAATCTGTTTTTCTTTGTTTCTCTGAAGTTTCGTGACTGTTTTCTATGAAATTTGGTGTATGGCTGTCTATTAAAGAAGCATGTTACATTTTTGGATGGATTGTACCTTTTTGCGCCATCTAGTGGCCATTTTTATGACACAAATAAACAACCCTAAAAGCGCACCATTTGCGATGCATTCGTGGGTGCATTTCAATGCTCCGCGTTGCTCTTGTTTGGGTAAAAGTTAATCAGTAACCATTTAGTAGCAACCAGTACCTCTTAAGTGGGTCAGTGCTCAGCAGTGCACAGAGAGTGCGTTTGTGGTGGGTGTTACCCTCTTGTGTCTTCTGCACAGTATAAACCAAATGCAAATTCTCTATGCTGTGGTATTGTTGCCATCAGTACCTGTTTTGTTACAGTAACCATGGCGATGGTTTAAGGAGAGAGCCATGTACTAAACAAACTAAAGAGCATCAAGTTGGGCATTTCTGTCCACATGATGCACTTAACGTTATGCCATAACAAATGTGCAGTTGTACTTGTTTTCACAAATAGAATGACATCAGCTGCCTTGAAACTGATCAATGGCAGGAATACCATACAATGACATGAACTAGAGTTATACAGAAATCAGCCAGATAAAGCTGTGGACTAAAGCAAATAAATATTACGCACATTATTTCAAAATCCTTGGTAATCACAGTCTTACTATGTGCACTATAATAATGCCCAGATGTTTGTAATCATGTGTTTACATTTTTCCTAAAATCTTGATTTTTGATGGAGGTGAATGTAATTTCCACTAACAAGAACTTTTTGCATGAAATTTGCAAATTCTGTTCCTTTATTTTATTTGCCTCAAAGGCATGTCTGTGATTTTCTTTTGAAGATATTTATGCCCGAGAACTTCTCAACATTCCTTGGAAAAATGGAAGTCTTGGCAGCTGAGCTCTTGGAACTAAAAGGCCTTAAAAGAAAATACTGAACACACTCTTGTACCAACAGAATTTGCAAGTTTTGTGTAAAAAATGTGAAAATTAGATCAGTTATCTTTGTAAAAATCATGACTTATGAGAAAAACAAAATCATGTGATTGCAACCAGCTGGGCTATGTCTTACATAAGAGCTGTATATAGTTCTTACTCAAGATATTGAGTCTTTGGTAACAGAGATAATCTATTATCTTAATACCTGAAGTTACCTGAAGTTACCTGTCATAGACAGGGTGATAAACTTGTCTCGTGAAACATGAGAAAATAGAATTGGTGTTTAATGTGCCGTATTTGTTTCAGTGATGGCGTTGCCACAGAATGGGACCTAATCACCATGACAGGCTTGAGACACCTTGTTGGTCATTCTGGAGCTGTAAGGGACATCAAGGTCTGTTTGAAGCCTGATTTTAATGCATTAATTCCCTCGCAGCACTCTAATAGAGAACATTAGACATAGAGCTCTTAAGCACTGTGAGAGTGAGAAAATGTCTTTTGCTTACAGGATGGGCTGAGTTGAGAGGGATGAATCACAATTTCTTTCACTCGGAGACACTTTCAGTCACTGGACATTTTTGTGTGTGAATCATTTTATTATTCCACCACACAAATGTGCAATTTGGTAGTTTGACAGCTGCGTTGAATTTACAAAAAATGCTGGGAAATCTCACTGCATTAAATCTCCTGGCAAGAGCACTGAACGCTGTCCGTCCAAGTACCCTATTGCCATCTGACAACCAGACGTATTTCGTTATGCTGTTGTTATATCAAAAAATGAATTGTTCCATCAAGCTGAAATCGCAAATTGTAATAAAGCAAGTTGGCTGGGTTGACTTTCCACTGAAGCATTCAGAATATTTTTGCAGCTGTCCTTCATGTACACAAATGTGGTTGAAGATGTTCTGTCAGTGTATGACAATGTTATACCTCATCTCAAACTCCCCCTATATTTTTTCTACCTCCTAAAGAGTAACAATACAACAGATCTCCAAGAGAACTGTCGTTTTGTGTATTCTGTTGTGTCTCTTGGTGATCTTGGCTGTTGTTCTGTGGATGAATGACAAGGATTCCGAGAGTGAGGGAGTCGCTACTGAAGGGGTAAACTGTCACCACTGTCTTGTCTTTAAACAATTCTATTGAACCAATCAGTTAACTTCTGTCAGTCCACAGTGCTATCATGTGTAATTTTGAATGCTAAGTCACCGTGTTGAAGACAAATACAAAAGGTTGCATGATGTTTGAAAGGTGAGGCAGATATGGCAGATATTTGCTATCACATGACTTTGTATACCTGGGGCAGTGTGGTCATCTTGTGTGGAACTGAGTGTTATGGAGCATGCAAGCCATTGGGCTAAAAGACTCTTAAGTTAGAAACTGTTGGGTCAACATTGATGAAAAAGGAACCAAAAGGCTTGTATTTTCATACCCTTTCCAGTGATGTCACTTTCGAGATATTTTGAACTTAAAATGAAAATCCTCTTTTGTCCTTAATCTAGGTTTCTTGCTAATAATGCGTAGTGTATTTTTGTTTTAGTAGTTCCTTTGTGGCATTATTTTACATTATCCTCATAAAGTCACACTGCTTTGTTTACAGTAAGATTCCACACAACAATGTCAGATCTCTCTCTATGCATCTGTGGTAGTGATCTGCCTTCCAAAATAAGCTAACGTTTGATTAGACCATGCACCATTTTGAAATAGGTATCAGCTTGTTTTGCAGATGATTTCTCGTCTTGTTAGGAACTGACATTTCGTTATTTTTTGAAATGAGGCTCTACAAGTCAGCTTGTCACTGGGTGTCATTTGGTGCACTGAACATGGTCTGAAGCAGTAAGAAACTGTCACATCTTTCCAAACTTTGGAACAAATGACAGTGTCAGGAGTAGACTGACACTGTTCTTAGTCTCAGTAGGTCACCCACAAGTCAAGGCTTTGCAGCTCTGGCCGGAGCATAAAACAGACATTACGTCAGACTTTTTTGTTTGAGAATGCTAGTGAATGTACAGTCGAGATTAATAAAGTGATTAACTCAAACCAGTCTCCAGTCTGTCATCACACTGACAGCTATTAGCACTGGTCGGTGAAACCTGCGCCCACCCACACATGGGGAAAAGTGACCGGCAGTTTGTTATTGCTTAGAACTAAGCTCATTTTAGCGAAGTGAATTTGAAAGTTGTGTTGACAAGCTTTTCATTTTTTGTATCAAAAGAATAATGACTGGAAATCAGTTAGTGCCATGACTGGAGCTCATTAGAACTTTAGTTGGTGGAATTCTGTTGGTTACTTGCACTGTCTGGTTATGTTGGCAGGCTTTTTTCAATAGGCTCATTTTTAGCAAAAAATATTTCAAAGTTATGTTTAATCGAGTAAGTCAAGTCTAAGGTAATTTTTCTGCCTAGAAACTGCACTGATTAGTAATGTCTAATGTTCTGTTCAACTGCACAATATTGAACTGCATTGTACTAAGCCTCGACGTGTGACAGATTGTCTCCCCAATTTTGTTTCTCTGTTATGATCTGATGATTAGGGAAGTGGTCTCACAGAAAAGTGAAGCAAAAATTGTTGTTCAGCCTTGGTTGTCTCAATCTGTCAGACATACCTTTTGGCCTAAGCCTCTTCGTCAGTCTGACCCCTGAAGTATACGTACCTTGGTCTTATAGGTAGTTGTCCCGGTGCCAGGCTAATCAAATGTTTATATAAACTTGCTTTGCCAAGTAAATGAATTATTGCCAGTTACTGTTAATTGTTATTTTCATTTTAGGTCCTTGGCAAGCGGATGGTCACCTGTAGTGATGACGGATATGTTCAAATTTGGGAGGCCAAACCAGTAGTCAGATAAATGGTGACACTGGAGTGTCTCTCAGCCAAGTACTGTGGTGTAGTCGTGTAGGATTTTTGATCTAGTCATAACATGTCCAAATTATTTTAACCTGGGCTTTATGGTACTCTTCTGTATAGATTGAGCTCTCTTATGTAGCCCTTTGTGTACAGTAAACTGTGCTCAGTTATATCTAGTCATTACCAGGCGGTTTAGGTTGTTTTTAGGACTGAAACAGTGTCCAAACTTGAGGTTTAATCCATAACCACATGGCAAACGAGAGGTTCATGAAGTCATTTATTGTGACACCAAACTATAACTAGAAGTGCACCTACAATAAAACATGAAGTGTCTAAAATGAATGCAAATTGGGGTACACTTATGTGTATGGTGAAAATGCAGAATACATCTCTTATCAATTAAAGTCTTTTATATTTTTTAAACTTTGAGTGTTTTTGTGTGAGCCTTTATCTTGCTGAAAGATATTTATTTTCATTTGTGAAATGTTGTGTATTTAGACTGCTTTTGGTTGCAACTCGTGATAATTTCCATATGGTAAAAATTCTCCAATTTCGAATAGTGTCTAGCATTTGGGACATGAAAACTGCAAAAATTGAATTTTCTTGATTCTGGTATTTGGGATATGAGCAATTCTGACGTTTACCATACTTCTCAAGTTTCGAACAATGTATTTTCAATTAACAGAGTGTAATTTTGCAGTCTTTCCGGTGATTCTTGAATTTGGGACCGCCAATACAGAATGTAATTTTGCAGTCTTTCTTGAATTTGGGACCGCCAATACTGCCTATTTTGTAGAATTTGGGACAAAATAATTAATTTTTCACTATCTCAAACTGGAGAATTTTTAAATTTTATTTTTGTATTTGTTGAAGAGATTGTTTGTAAATATATTTTATTGCTCTATTTTAATAAAAGATTCTTGGTTGAAATGACTGCCTTCCTTTTTAAACAATTGAATTGTTTCTGTGTTAATATCAACAGTGCAAAATTAAAAAGTGATAATTACAAGTAATTCATAGCTTAGTTTTATATTACAGTACAGAACAACAAGTAATTCGTGGCATAGCTTTGTATTACAGTACAGAAGAGCCAGTAATTTATAGCATAGCTTTGTATTACAATACAGAACAGCAAGTAATTCATAGCATTGCTTTGTATTACAGTGCTGAACAGCAAGTAATTTATAGCATAGCTTTGTATTACAGTACAGAACAACAAATAATTCATTGCATAGATTTATATTACATTTCATTACATTACACTATTTGATGAAGTACTGTTGAAAACAGGTGGACCTTTTCGAAGACACAAATTATTGAATTTCTAAATCAATGGTATAAAATGTTTCAGATCCATGTGTTTTCTGAAAATGAAATGCTGTTTCCAAACAAAACTGAAGGCTCAAATGTCGCAAAAGAAGAGTGTCTTTACAAAAGGAAGTTCCATTTGTTGCAGTGGCCAACTTTAAGCTGACTGCATCAGAATTTTGCGTTTTCAAGCCTGTGCACCCTATGGGGTCAGCCTTGGAATCGTCATGGGTACCATAGGCCTAGTTTGCTGGTGGTATAAATTCTTTGTTGCATATCATATGCATTTGCATAATTTCTTTAAATAATTAGAACAAGCGTAGGTACCTTTACTTTGCTTAGTGACAGTCTCGCTCTGTTCGCAGTTGTAGATGATGTTCTACCTTCAAAGGCACTTCAAATACTTGACCACCGAGTCTACATAAGGGGCGCTGGTTCGAGATTGCTTCAATGGACGCAATCGATTGATGGTTCACGACAAAAGATGTCGCTGCTAGTTATGGGACATTTCGAAACGGTCCAGACTGACCGTTGCTACTTACGAGTACATGTCCGACGTGCACGTAGTGGTACGCAATGGCCCTTGAAAATAATGCCATTGCCCTTCGGCATGTTTACTTTATACGATTAACTTGTTGACATTTCTCAACACTATTGTGTAGCTGTCTTCAATATTGGGCCTCAACTGAAACATTTATTGTATTCAATTATACTTTCGTTCTTCCTAATTTCGGCTTGTGCTTTCAAGCGAACACGGCTCTTCCGCAGGCTTTCAAAATGTCGTGATCTGATGTGAAAAGCGAAGTTTGCTTAGGGCTATTCTATTCAGGGCTTCACGAGAGCACAAATTAAAGAATGAGTAATTTTAAATAGCGTCACTTCAAGGCGGTATCTTTCATGCTTCCATTTTGGTAAAAAACGCACAGCTATGTCTGACCATAAAAGTTTTTGCCAAACTAGATTATAGGTAAGGAACGGAGCAGGTTTCAACACCTGCTCGTCCTGGGGCAATTTCTAATTAACCTCCACAGGTGTACAACTTAAATCAGAATTTTAACGAAGGTGGGACGTTGACGTGGGCGATCTTGCGAGTAATGCTTGTCAGACGAGCAGTTGCTGGACATAATATGTACATCGGAAATAATTTCGAAAACATGTGCTCGCTATTGTCGTGCTGTACGACATCATTTAATGATTCATGTTCAGGTATGCTGTGAAACAAATTTGATCTGCATGCCTGTTTCAATGTGACCTGCGTTCATTGTCCAATTACTTGAAAGCACTACATGCAATCCAAAATTTCAAGTAATTTTTAAGAATGACTTATTCGTGAATCTAGTTTTAATACAAATTATAAAAATACTCAAGTTGTTAATTAGCAGTAGTAATTATATAGTAGTAAATTTATACATCACCAAAAATTATCACACTAGAGTAGTCTATAAATTTGTAAGATCTCGGTAACCTACCTATGATTTAATCGAGGGGTTCTACCGACTCATTCTCATGACACAACGATAAAAGCATTTTTGCCAAAGATGACCTTTGTTGATGATGTCTAACTCGAAAAGCCAGTAGATCCGTCAGCGAAACCATTTCGACTCAAATAATCCAAATCCCGTATTTGAGTATTTCCGCCCTGTCAAAACCGACGACCAAAATCGAAGGGCAATTACCTCAACGGTAAGTGCAGGGACACAAATGTCTTTTCGCCAAATCCAGGCACAGTGTGCAGGTGTTCCATTATGTCAAGGACCTGATTTTAAATTAAATTGCTGTGAAACTGAACACGTCTCATAATAGACGGTCTTGAATGAATTGTGTTTTGTTGATTAACTAAACTTTGGTCGACATTTGAAATATTTTGTTTGTTGTTCAGTTTGAGTTTTTTGCGTTAATCGACCTATGTGGATAGTTTCCAAAAAGACTCCCGGCGTGTCGCTGAATTACACTTGGCGGTACTCTGCCGAAATGTGCACAACTCGTACTTTTTACATTATGACACGAATACTGCAGTGTTAAACATCACAGGTAGGGTTTTACAACCTGGTTGTAAGTTTAATCTCGTGAAATGTTTTTCATTAAAAGAAGGACACAATATCAATTCAGTACGCTAAACCACTGACGTCATTAGCATTTTTGCTGATGACGTCTGAGTTTAGGATCACCAATGTTAAACAATTCAAATTTATATTTTTGATTGGTTGACCAAGGTACCAAGGGCGATATCTTTTCTGTCGTGTCTTCTGACGGAACATATTAGATATAACTCCTTCAAATGAGCAAATGCAGACAAACTACATGCACAATGCAGTGAGTCTGATATTGTCCGCCCTTTTCTGCCTGAGGAACGTGCTCTTTACGTCTATCTTTGAATTTTGCGGTGTCAGTCACTTCATATAAAAGATAGTACTCAGACTAGGGATTACTCTAGTTATTAACCATAGTATTGGAAGAACTGGTTAGCTACAGTTCTATGGTATAACTTCTGAGAGTTGGACGTACTCATAAAACGCTCAATTTTTATTTTAAAAAAACTATTTTTTGCAAGTTTATTGAGAACACAGTTTCATCAGTCGAAAGGCGTTAGTAAAATAACCTTACATTTTAAAGATAATATCCGTGAATGCATTTGCGTTTTTTACTGGCAATTCATGAAAAGTGAATTTCAATGCCGTTCACTCGAGGCGACCACTTTAAGTTGCTACTGCAACAACAGAAATTCAAAAACAATTTTGAAATTTCTATAATCAGTTCTGGTTATTTTGAAAACATTTGCATAATTTGGGAATAAGTTTAAACTATATTGGCATTGCAGTCAAATTCCTTTTTGTGAAATTTTCACTGGAAAGAAGCGCCGGAAAGAGCGTCTTTCAAAGAATATTCAAATCGTTGAAATTCAACGTTATATCCCGCGTCGTTCGAGTGCGACGGGCCCATTTGGTTTTACTACTTTGCTTCTACGTCAGATTCTCTGTGCTACCGTTGTACGTCGGCAAGTGTAAATCGCCAATCACTTTAACCAGTCGTGTGAAGATAGACAGTTGTAATTGAAATGTCTTCCGCTCAATGGTCATCGAGACATAACATAATGTCTCAGATATCGATAGTATTTTAGTCAACGTAAAAGCAATTACAAGTCGAAAATATCTAAATTGGTGCTTAACTGGTGCAGAGGGTATTGTTGAGTAACATCTTGCACTAAAATACACACGGCTCTTCACCTCATTCGAAGAATGCGCGTAATCTCTATTGAGGTTGGAGAACGTTGGCACTTTGATAGTAGGGGCACCAAAACAGTAAAGAAATTCTTCGGAAGCAGTTATGATAACCAATTTTCATTCTCTCATGGTCGCAGTTAGAAAGGAAAATAAAAACAATTGTGACGACTTAAAAGCTTTGCAAGATGGCACCGGCCCTTTGCCGTCAGTCGCCAAGTAACCGCCACATAACCTTTGAACGTATAGCCCATCCTATAATACTAGTTACATGGTCCCTTGTACCTTTCACCCCAATCGTGACCAAACGTTGATATCCTCGTTCCTCCCCTCCCCCGTTTCGTACTATATCATTATTTTTCAACAGTCTCTGTGTTTCCTTCTATGGAACCTCTGTATGGATTGGCAGCGCAGCCCCTACATTGCGTCGCCCATGGTATGAGATGAACCCATGATGAAACCAATGGATAAGATTGGCGTGCAAAGATGTTTTACAGTACTTCATGAGTTCTCGCGAGGTGTCAACCCAATCGCCACAGACCCATCACTCACTCAACGAGAAGTTTGCCAAGCATGTTCAAAACCGTGACTGGCGTTGATGAGTAAAACAGTGTTCTGTCAATCAGCCACGTGGGTTTTGCCTTGTTTGTCAATGCTTATAATAAGGTATTGAAGAGCAGTAAAAATTAAATCACTAATTAAAAAATAACATTTTCGGTATAGGTGCACGTGCACTTGGCGTTTTTAGCTCCTGTGAGTAAATTGTCGGTACATAACAATCTGTTTTATAGCTTAGGAACTATATTTCAATCACTTGATTCGTTCTCTGCATGTTTTTTAAGCCTTTTTGAACGATTTACATTTATCGTCATAGGAGCGGAAAGTTAGTGTGCTAATCGGTATCACAGTTTAAAGCGGATATGAATTGAATTTCGCGTTCCGTTAAAGAAGCCAACTTTGATTTAGGCCATATTACCCCAATAAAATTGGTTTCAAATTGCTCTGTCTTCAGGTGGGATTTCTGGGCTCGGAAAGAACTGATCGTTGATTATTCCTCGAGATTGACGCAATGAGACGCCGTGACAATACAACTTATAAAGCCTCGTCTCAAGGCAACTCACTTCTTTCCAAGCTCTAATTTGACTAAGTGATCTAAATCAAAGGTTTCTGTGATGAATGACAGTCAGGTTTGTAGCCGCTTTAGCGAAACCTTTGATTAATTAGTAGAAACGCTAAAATACAACACAAAATTCGAACAAATAATTTTGGTGAATATTTATTATTGCTATTTTTATCAGTTTTCGTGCAAGTAGGGTCAAAACCCTTAATTGTTCTTTAATTAACAGAACCACTGAATTACAAAAAGTCACAATGGTTGCGAGAACACACACATTTGCTAAATAAACAACGATTTTAAATGTGTTGGCTCCGAAATCGTGGTTTACTATTTAAAAATAGGTTTTACTGTGAATTGAATATAATTATATTCCAAATTTAGAACGCTTCAGGTCTGAACAAACATATAATTAAAGGCAATTCGGTGTGGGAAAGAGATTTAACGAATCATTGCATCTGTCCCGCCTTGGCTTTCTTCCGTTTTTCTTCAAGTGACGTCCGTAAACACGCGGGCACACACGGGCTAAATTTACGACCATCCATAAATGACCAAACCTATAAGAATTTCATGTTTTTAACGACCCGAATCGTCCCGGGGAATCGTTCGTGACCGAGCACGAAATTAAGTATTGTTGACTCCTACAGGTGAACTAGAAAGGTGCAGTGACTCAGTTTAACACGGCTTCTGTTTCAATGTTTTGATACAAGTTCAAGGAAATGTCCCCCAGGTTCCGTACATGATAGTGGACAACGGATGGATACGTCAGTCAGCGTGCCCACATCAATAGAAAGTGGACAAAAATTACTTCAAGCACAGGAAGTCACATTGTGGGCTATGTGGCACAGAACACTTTCAACATATATATAGCACTAAGTCATCCAAGACTAAAATAGAAATAAACATGACCTGTTTACCTTACACTAACGCTTCGGTTTTTGATGTATAATGTATCCATGATTATCACTTAGTTTTTTTGCAATTATTATCATTCAAATCATGATGATTATGAATGCCAGTGATATTTTCGTTATCATTATTGTTTTTGTAACCATTGTTCTTGTTGTCGAAGTTGCTACTACCGCTTGTCGTTGTTAAGGATTTATTTTACTAATGCTAGCGACTTATAGTAATAACATTTAGAAAATTAGGAACTTATTTATATTTTCAACATGTCCAGACTCCAAGTACTTGGACCTGATTCACTGGACAGTTGACACTTGTTATAGATTAGAATATCAGCTCTCTCAAGGGCGATAGTCCTAATCCATCTTCTGCCAGATTTAACTAACTTGTAGTAAAGCCTGGGAGTGTGATTTAATTACTGCACATTAAAAACGACAGCGAGTTACCAAGTTAATTTGTACTTAGCTGCTCGCTTGTGTGAACAGAATCCTAATGACGTGTCTGCTGTCGCGTTACCCACAGACTTTGAACATGACGAATACAAATTGAAGGCCTTTTACGTACTTTTGCTTATATACTGACTTACGAAAATGTGATTTTCATAAATTGACTAAAGTACAAAATATTAGTTAACAATGTGAAATTATTTTATTACACTTTTAAAACTATTTACCACTGCACGATGCTTGTAAAAACTATTGTATAAATAGTTAAACATTTTTAATATAATTGGTTTAAGTACAGTGAACCTTAAACCCAAATGAAAAAGCGCAAACAAATACGTCATTGTTCCTATTATTTCGATGGTGATAAATTCACAGTGTCGGAGCCATGGTAAATTACGAATAGTGCTTACGGAAATAAAAGAAATAAATTTTGACATTTTTATGTTGAAACCGAGTCGCAAATTGGTCACTTTAATGGCTTTTTTATAATCGCAAACTATCCCGGCTGAGTGGATTTCCTGTAATTAACGGTGTTTTTTACCATCGAACGCTAAAGGCTGACATCCGATAGCTTGCCAACTTATAATTTTACCTGCTTGTACGTCTTACATAGTGTTCGTGAAACCTGAGCTCTCTTCACGTGTGTTCGTGCATCAAAACGACCGCCCACTGGGAAATCCCTTGAAGGGCGAACAGACTAAGTTTTCTTTGCCTAAAAAGTCTAATAAACGTAGGCAATATCTGCACTGGATTTCAATTGTGGCGGAAAGCGTTGTGATTGACATTTTGCATGGGCGTGGCTTATTGAACAAACAGAATAGCGTCTTGAGGAATGTAACAACTTTTCAGTCATTGAAAACTTTTATAAAATAGTTCTTATTCGTCCAACAACACTCGTGTTAGGATAAAAAGCCTGGCACGTTTTTTTAAGGAATAAAATGGCTTTTTGTAATCTTTACGAACACGTTTTAATCAACATGACATTGAATTGAGCACATTTTTGATTGAATTATTATCTTCATTTACATCCATACGATTTCTGCTATGGTGTTCGTAATTCCAAGATTCTTACGCCCAGTGGCGTTCTATTTGGCATTCAGCTGGTTTGCTAGTCAGTGATCTGAACTTTGGGCTAATACTTGGTGAAGTAAATGCAGTCGCTCAAAAGTTGAAACCGTTCGTACTTAATTGTTAAATTATAATAGTAACAATCACTACAATTTTATGTAAATAATACTTGTTTTCTACAGCGAGTTTTATATAATTTCCTAATACTTTTAAATGTCAGTTAAGTTGATATACACAAGGACAGCTTCGCTTGATAACTCTTTTTTAAACGTCGGTAAATCTATTTATTACAAACAAAAGCAAAGAGATTTTCATCTTAATAATAAATGAAAGGTAACGCGAGTGCACGAAAGCCTTGTTTACATACATTCTGATTTTTCGTGTACGACAATAACGTGAACGACTAATCGTAGTGTGTAGACAAATGTTCGAACTCGTCATATCGAGCTAAACGTCGCATACGAAGTCGCGCTCGACTATCAGTGTTCAATCAGGGCTTCATATTAACGTTGAACAGCACGTCTCAAGCTTTAGACCACAAGTTGAATGCCGTCAGATAGAATAACGCATTTTGCTTCGCTAATTGCACTGTTCTTCTAATCACAGTGTACACATAGCGAAAGTTTCATACACGGCAGACGAAGTGACTGGCGTGTTATCTGCAGTGTTAATGTGACATAATCGGCGACAATGCACCATGAACAATCTCCACACTGTTAAACGAAATTTTCTCAGATAACGTTTCAACATTTTTCCGGAGCTTTTAAAACAAAAACACTTCTACTTCTTTGCGTGAATGCTTTCCTTTTCCTGTTTTCGCCAAAAGTTTGGAGGCAAATGAGCGCCGACTTCTCTGTTGAACTACATAACCTTGTTGCGACATACATGGTGACCCAAAAATGTACTCACACTTCAGTACAACGCCGGGAGTTCGGTGGGGGTTGGGGGGTGGGGGGCGGGGATAATGACAGACACATCATCAACAATCGACTTGTGTCTCTCTCGGACTGGATCTGCCCATGCGCAAAAACTGATAAGCAGACTAGTTTTCAACATAAACTAATGGCGACTCTGTTTGTGTCGATTATTATAGCACACATTGTATTATATTAAGGGGGCAACACTGTGTGCCGGTGTTCACGGCACATATTGTCGCACCCGACGGCGCGTCAATAGCGTGGCCCGACTGAGACAATATGCGTTGATGTTGACGGCATACATCGTTTCACTTGGCATATATCGTTTCACTTGGCATATATCGCTTTGGGAAGAGTGAGTTGCTAGTCTGAGATCATTCGAAACATATATTTGGAGACTGGATCGGTTAATTAGTCAAACACTGCAAGCATCAATGCTGCTCTTCAGGTTTATGTTTAAAATCAATCAAAAGTAAGCATGAAAGTCGAGCTATTTTTGGAAGACGAGACAGGAATCCAAACCAACTACTGAGCAAAAACGAGGAACGATCGTGACAGGGTGAGCTAGACATAATTGGAAATGTTCATCACTCAGCTTGGTTTACTGTCCCGACAGGGTGAGCTAGACATAATTGGAAATGTTCATCACTCAGCTTTGTTTACTGTCCCAACAGGGTGAGCTAGACATAATTGGAAATGTTCATCACTCAGCTTGGTTTACTGTCCCGACAGGGTGAGCTAGACATAATTGGAAATGTTCATCACTCAGCTTGGTTTACTGTCCCGACAGGGTGAGCTAGACATA
Source organism: Phoronis australis (assembly GCA_002633005.1). NCBI lineage: Eukaryota > Metazoa > Phoronida > Phoronidae > Phoronis > Phoronis australis. The sequence goes on along the minus strand of NMRA01000356.1, from coordinate 260,333 downwards.
ATTGGAAATGTTCATCACTCAGCTTGGTTTACTGTCCCAACGTGCATCAGATGTTCTCCTCTTCTTCTCATACACATACAGGAAAATGAATATCCAAGCGTTTTTACGCCGACAGTGTTTCGTGGACCACCGTCGGCGTCCTCGGCCATTTTGTAGTGGACAACTAGCAGCTGATAAGGTCAGCGCCTCGATTCAGTTAATTCTACCGGGGGTACCAGCCAGTAGACAAGAGGCCAACGTCAGGTCTCAGCCACTTGTAGTAGAAGAACAACAACACAACGTATTATGCTGCGACCAAAGCTAATTACTTCTAAAACCGATTTTGTCCAAGAAATCTCGTGAGCAAGCATGACGTCAGAACGGGAACGTTACTTCAGAGTAACGTATAAAAGTCGTTATTTTGTTAACAAGTAAATCTTTCAAAACAACTTCTACATGCATACATTCGATACTCTACATTGAAAGTGGTTCTGAGATTAAACGTGGTCTTCTCAGTCTCGATGTAAATCGTCTTAATGATGGCCAATTTAGTTCGGTTGTTCAATATTTCCTTCTCACCATTTCTGGAAATCTTAATTACTATTGGTCTTCAAACAGACAAATCATTGTGTATTCAAAGAATGCTTGCATTCAATTGTAAATGTTCGCGTCTCACTCGGTGCATCTTCCTCGTTAACGACTCGCTGTTAACAAGAACAGCAAAGGCAAGATGCACTTTACACGAATTCAAAGTGAATGAAAAGGTCTGAAACAGAGCATACAGTTCTGAGATTTTCTTCACTGTAGAAACGCAAATGAATCCTTTCGAAAAATAATTAATTTTGACAAGATAAAATGGCTGAAGACAAACTTAGATGAGGTGCAGCAACAAGCAATACGGTCGTCAACATCGAGATTGTTTCTTCGAGCGCTTAGTTACGTTTTAATGTCAATTGTCATTGGCAAAAGTTATTCGAGAAAATTGAGAATGCAAATTCATCCGTTTTATTCGAGACCAGAAAAATACACCTAAGTGCTTAACCCTTGCCTGTCTGCAGTGTTGCCTGTGATCAATGCATAAGCCTACACAAATTGCGGGTTTACACGTCCAGTCCTTTATTAAATCGTATTTGAACTGTCTCAAATGCAAAGTGTGTCAAAATTTCATACGAGTGTTTTGTCTTTCTGTCGTATCGAGAAGTAACCTACATTTTGTCACTTGCAATAGACCTTTAACCCTTACTGATTCGTGCTTACTTTTGTTAATATCCCATATAAATTTGTTGACAAAACGGGTTACTATATTATCAATTTCATTACAAAAACATAACAATTTCTTCGTTTACGTGTAAAAACTGATCATTCACTACGGCTAACCTATTTTCTCCTGTCGGCAAAAGCACCATTCACAATGGCGTACAACTCGAGTAGACAGCAGACGACAAGACAGTCTCGTCGGAGCCAGCGTTCATTGTTTCCTGTTGCTACTACCGAAATGTATGTAATTGCCTGCTCCTGGGAATTCTGTGCAATTCTTTGCACAAACCAGATTAGCGCGCGTGTCGCGAAGGCGCGATGAAACCGGGTCACAGTGGTGCCTGCTCTCAATCTTCTGTTTCTTCTGTCGGGCTACCGTAATCTCTTATTTCATGCCAAAGCTTGTTTTCCTCATCAGTTACCGATGCGCTTTGCAGCGTTGAGTTCCGTAGACGCATGCATCTCGCGAAAGATGCTTGTGTGACCACCTGCTTCCCTTGTAAAACACAGCGAAATCTTAAGAAATGGTTTTCGCGTCTGCGTAACACATGCCTGGTTGTTACGTTGCTCTTTCCAGTGGTTATGATTTACTTAAAACACCATAAGTACGCATACGATGGACATTTCAAAGCTGTCACTATGCGGATTGTTTGTTTACCCATATGCACTGTTGGTTAGTAGCTTGATGAAATTTTAGTACATATTCGTAAATGTACGCGGTATAATTTTTTGACGACTTTTGCAAAAGATTAAGCAATTTTCTAAAATACATACACCTGTGCTTCTAATGATAAGCACTGGGATTAGGATTCAAACAGCAAATCCCTTCTGACACTCAGAACTCTTTGAGATGTGCGTCAAAAGAGATCTGTGTCTGCAGACTTCAAATGAATTTCAAAAATGGTAGGCCTATAGTCAGGTCGTGAGCAAAACAACGAGTTGCTGACATCTGCAGTGCACAGTTTGTTCCCAGTGTTCTTGATCACTGGTGACATCACGTGGCGGGAATTTTCAAAATTGCCTCATTTTATTGTTATTCCCATAATTTCTAGATATTCCAATAAACCGTGAGTGATCTAACTTTATCTCTTCAATGAAGACAACGAATAACGTTATCAATCTATGAAGCAAAATGGACAAGCTTATGTTCAACAACTATGCAAACTAAGAAGGTCAAGCATCACCCCATCCTTTGTAATGATTGAAAATAGTGTATTTATGTTACAGATGGCCCACACGGAACACCTCGGTTATTGTCGCAGCCTCGGAGGCATCCGGAAAACCTCGGCGGCGCAGCACTGAAAAAAGTTGGGGGCTGAAGGCCCTTCACTCACCCTGTGGTGCACCGCCTATAGACCATGTGCGGCGTAGCACTGAAAAAAGTGGGGGCTATAGCCCTCCCCCCAGCCCCCTATGGTGCGCCGCCCATGTTATGTCATGTGGCAATGGAGAATGATAGGGCGCATGACTGAAATTCGCCCATGCGTAAATAGCGTTCCCATTCCTAGGTGAAATTTGATGCGTTTCGGATGCGTCGAGATTGATTTTTTCTGTGCAAGTTGGAACTTCAATCACGCAGCAATCATTCTCCAGTTTGAAAGTCACGTGACTTGTCGTGTGACTTAGTCCGAACATGCGTAGATAACGTTCACCTCATTCGGCATTGGAGGACAACTCGGGTTCAGTTCTGTCACATCAAATGTCTCTCGGTAGTCAACGTCTTCTGTGCATGTACGAACTTCTGTGATAGGACAAGTCACGTGATTTTCCAACTTTAGGCTAATTGGCCGAAAGACTGAAATTTAAGGCTTTGAAAATACCCGATTTGTTCTCAGATGCTCTGGGGGAAAATTAAGGCTACGAAAATACTTGAAATGACAAATGGTCAAATAAAGATGCTGTCGCATCAACGAAGACGACACTGAAATGAATCTACCGACATGACACAACAACGGACTGTGATCACTGGAAAATTTTATGCTCCGTAATTCGCAGTTTTTCGGTATCCTACTGATATGTATACTAGGCCTACGATTATTGGTGAGTGAGTGTCGATACAATCCTATGTTCCACTTGATCAGTTTGGCGTGGATTTGTACGAGCGAGGTGACACTTGCAATAATTAGTTTTGATAATTTTGGTCAGAATATTAGATTTCCTGGTTTTGCTTGACTGAGTCGATGGACATGTGATAGGCCTACTACAGTTGTCATCACGTGATTTGCTTTTAGAAGCTTAGGGGAAGCATCCAACGTTGTAGGCAAGTGATATCAGCCTGTGGATGGTTGAAGCAGCAACACGATGTAAGTGTTTTTTAAAATTTTAGTCCTATATATAAACACGGCATGTTTACGATTACATTATGTAAAAATGAAACCCAGGGAGACAGGCATGTAGATTGTCAGAGCTGTATTCAAATTGATCTATTTAACGTTTGCTTACAACAAACTACAATAAAAGAGTAAGGAAATTTGAATTTTCACCAAAAAAAGAGTAGCCGTGCAGCTTTCAAATTAAGTATTCCGATAAACCCGAACGCGAGAGTTCACAATCTTTAAACCGCCATTTGTGTAGGCGTCAATTAAACAAGATATCTATCTGTCGTTTTAAGGAAAAATAAATTACTTCGAACCGGCTACTCAGTGTAAAACGAACCAAACAAAAACGATGCATAAGAATGGCATATTAATATGTTGTGCTGAAGTATCATTAAACTAAGCAACTATGCAGCTTATGACTGCGCACAAAATAGGGGCCTCGCCTAGTAGCCAGAGGGGCTCCTAAAAAGTTTTGTCGACCAAGTGAGGGGAAACAGTAGCGACCAGGGAGCAGAATTGCTGGAATTTCGTAGCGGAGGGGGTCGGAGGAAGGTAATGCCCGTATGCCCGTAGCCAGTAACTGCACCGGGTAGGTGCAAAATTTGTGTGCTTGGTGGTCCTCAGGCTTTTTGATCTCCACCCTAGTCCCCGAACTGCTCAGTGGTCGACTCCTCCAGTGGACCGTAGCCGCCGGTAGGGGGAGGGGTGTATTCGCATCCGTCATGTCTATTTTCGCAATGAGCATGGAGTGGCTATAAAGTCTTGGTCATTGGAGATAGAAAATTGTGACAACGAGTGGGGCCCACAGATTTTTGATAGCTTACACCTTGCAGTAGATTACATTGGTGAAAGATTAGCTGAGCTTAAGTTTGAAATATTTATTACATTACTGTTTCAGTGTGATCCACCGAACGTGGCTTTAAACAATCTTATTGAAAAGTGATATCATTTTGCTCACACCCGAAACTACAAATAATTATAGCTGGTTACTTAAAGACACAAACTGTGTCTCAAATCCTTCTCAATTATGATACGTAATGATTCCCATCTCCAAGCATGCATGTCATACAGGGCGTCAGGAAATAAAAACGAGTGCCGAAAAACCATCATTTTTACGAGGTTAACACGCCCGTTCGAAATTGTGCCCATCCCTGTTAATGGCAGGTTGAAACCAAAACCTGTCATGATAAGGGAAAATTTGAGACAATTTGCAACAGCAAATTCTAAGATTTCAACTTTTAAGTCATAAAACAGAGATAGATGCGCCTTTATATATCAAAGTAAAGCCATCTTTATGAAACATTGACCCACTGTAAACTACTCATTTCGTGATTTTTGTTTCTGAGTTGCGTTTTTCCTTGAAACCATTTTCTTTCATCGTAGGACAAAATGTGCAAGACAAAAATCAAATTGCTAAGAATTTCCTGTCAATTTCTTAAATTTTGCTTGGGTCAGAAAACAGAAGCCAGGGCAGCCTACATTTACTTTTTAAGAAGTTTAATTCTACTGAAGTCTTCGTGCACCAACATTCTTGTTTGGCGACTCAGGTATAAAAAAAATAATTGCAGGCGGTCTGATACACGTTGTACCAAACGTGCGCAGGCCTCGCATGTGGGCCCATTGCACTGATCACCTGGAAATATTTTTATGCTTTATTAATATATGGTTAAAACCGAGCTGAGGAGCTAGAAACCTGGCTCAAGGGCTTAGCAGTGTGACCTGGTGGGACTTGAACCCACGACCTCGAGTAAAGAAAGCGGGCAGTTATCAACCAGGCCACACTGCCTCCTCTCGACTCAGGTATACTTCTTTATCCAATACTTTGGCGATTCAGTACTCCCTTATCCAATACTTTGGCGATTCAGTACTCTCTTATCCAATACTTTGGCGACTCAGGTATACTCCCTTATCGAATACTTTGGTTACTCAGGTATACTCCCTTATGCAATATTTTGGTGACTCAGGTATACTTAGTCCCCTATTCAATACTTTGGCGACTCAGGTATACTCTCTCATCCAATACTTTCATGATTTTCATATATTCATTTGGTTGGAAAGATCTTATGCATTGCACTTGTATCTTTATTGTCAGTACAAGGAGCCTCTGGTTCAAAAAAAATATAACGATTACATCCAATGAAATGGAGGGAAAGTGGACCATAATTAAAAAAACCAAGTTGTTTTTATTTTACAATCTTAATCCTCAGTCTTTAAATTGTCATTGTTCTCTGATAAACATTTATTGTATACTACAACGGCAGTTACTTGATTTATCACGTGTCTTTCACCGCCGGTATTAGTTGTCCATGGTCGAAAGCTCGTTAATGACAATACCATATGAAAGTAATTGCGGCGTAAAACAGTAACGATAAGTAAATAAATCATTCTCTCGGAGTGACATCTTACAATAATGTTTTTTCTTTTTCAAAAACACAGCTGTGCTCTTAAGAGACTTACTCACCGCAGTGCGCAGTGCATTTGCTATTGAAACCTAGCTAACGGTTTGGGAGAAAGGCGATACGTGCGGTTCGCTTTCTTTCGTTCCATCAGCCTCTGTCAAGTACCCTGTCTTCACGCTAACGGCTTTGCGATGGGGGTAACCCGGAACTCACGGGGTCGTCACCAGTGTGTAAAAAGAGTGTTGGACTCATTTTATTTTTTTGTTAGCCAAAATCGGCTGTATACGTTGAGTAAAAAGTACACAAATAATTGTAATGTCGAGATTTGCTGTGTCAACACTACTTGACGTCAATGACAGAAAGCAGTTCACATTTGTTTCCAATCCTACAGGAATACGTTGGCGTGTATTTCTACGGATGTAAAATATTTCTTCAGTCAGCAATTATCATCAGTCATTGTTACATTACTATCTCCGAGACGCTAAGTTATTTATTTGCACCATTCCTTGACAACCATTCCTTATGAATATATATTTTCAAGATCATGCAAATCAATTTGCTGTTTCAGTATAACTACTTTCTTGATTATCGATCGCGTATGTTCTGTGGGAATGTCTGGCGCCAGCAGTAGAGCGCCACCATGTGGTCAACTTGTGTGTGGTCTGAGCAGACGACAGGTGAAGCAGTGATGGAGAGCAGACGACTCATGAATCATAATCAAAGATGTCATAAGTACAAATGAAAATGAAATAGCGTCTGCCGTGTTCGCAAAAAATAATGACCAAGGCGTTCCTCTGGCGTTCATGGGTGACCAATATGATAAATAGGTTCAGAACTTTCATTGACTTAAATAATTTTTGTAGATTTTGACAGCTTTCTTTTACATTTCTTACGCGACTTTTAAACACAGATAGTCGACAATTACGGTCAAGCCATATTACTAAAATCTTTATCTCTAATGTGAATACGAAGAAGGGTTATCTCACACGTCACTAGTTATACTTCAAGATGGCCATGTGGTTAAAATGTATTCATAGGTAGATCTGTAATTGCTAATTGAATAACAATGTTTTAATAACGTCACGAGTGGGAATGAAACTGCGATTGAAAATATGCCTATTTCATTTCAGGAGTAATTGATGCTCTCAGCTGTAGAAAAACTTCTCTGAACTAAGGAAACAAAACGTAGAGATTTTTTTTCTACATAATTACGCGAAATTGAAATGATTGAGCTAATGCCTGAATACAGAAATTTCGTGCAAATAAATCAAAATGAGCAACGCCTTTGTTATAACACCCATTCACAACTGAGTGCAGTCTCCTAACCTTTTTATTATAATGCCACCTTTCCCACCAAAGACCGCCTCTGACTGACACCGTGATCGCTCAAGCTGGTGTAGTTTGAAAAGATACAAATATGATAAAAAGTTCTTTTCGAGACTGATGGTTATTTTTCCACCCAGCATCCACTGGCCAAAAGTAAAAGCTTAAGAATAATATCGGGTGAATAACAATGGCAAGAAGCGGCTCGTATTTTGGATGTAGTCAGGGCAAAGGGATCCAGTCATAGGGATTCATAACACAGGTATTCGCACGCATCATAAATGGTACATTCGTATTCCGAAGATAATCTTTATTTATCGGACAAAATCAATTTTAAAAGGTAAGGCATTAAGAAATGTTATGTTTAGCAATTAGGCCTAATCATTTCATTAAAACGAACATAAACTCGCTTTCCGTCTATGAAGCAAACTTTTGATTTTTATAAATTACCGCTACGAAATTGTTTCTAGTTACTCAGATGGGAAGTAATTTCTGAGTTTGCAAAAAGTCTTAACAGTTCGTTATTCCGTGAAACCATGCTCAGAATGACAAGCCGACTTGCAGAGCATGGTCTCACGCCGCAACGAACTGTCAGTACTTTGAAAGTCCTGAAATCACCTCCTCTTTGACTAAGGGACAATTTGAGACCAATTTCATAATGCCGAGTTATCGAAATATATGCTTCCTGTAGACCATTTTGAACATGTAGCCTAAATCTGTTAATATTTAATCGAAATACTTTTCCTTTCTACACCAATACGAACCTCATACTCTCGATAGGAAAAGTGGATCCAAAAATGCGACGGACGGACGAGAAATAAGTTTGACACAGTTTTGGGCAGTGGATTTGCTAACGTGCTACCGATATCCACTTCAAAAGCTGCATTGGCTGCAACTTTGTAATGGCGTGCCAATAACTCACATATTTCTACAATCCCGTTCTTACATTTTCACGTCTTTACTTAGCACTTTGGACTCGTCCTTCCCATCGGATGTCCGAGCTTCATATGGTGATGAAGTCTGTACATGGAATAGAAATGTAATCCTTGGGAAAGTAATGTCACGTTTTTAATACGTGTAATAACCAAATCTTCGGAGATTTGTTTTAAATGTCGCAAGCCCAGTCGTAGCTAGGATGGTCGTAAGCATGTAGGCTAATTGCAAACGTGACGCTGCGTTTTTCAGAAGAACGAAAGCGTTGCAACTGGTCAAAAGTTGATAATTTTCTGTATCCAGACTTGTAGAGCATTGTCTCAAACAATAATGAACTGTCAGATCTTTCGGTTCCCTGAAATCACCTCCAGTTTGACTAAGTAACAGTTTGAAACTAATTTCATAACTGTAAGTGGTATAGATAAAAATGTTTTTGTTTATAGACTCTTGGAAAGGAAAGGCAACCGTTTCTAGTGTCATCTTTGGTTAAATTGAGATTTTCTGGTTATCCTAGACAAATTTTTGTAGGTCAATTACATTCACCCAGGTTGATAAATTATGCATTCGTCACTCCGGAAGTGACGTTAGTGGTCCGAATCATTCCCTGCCAGCTTTGTTTGTGTGACGATTCATTGTGGACGTCTGCTTATTCTGCGCTATTTTCCAACATACGTGTTTGCCTCCGACGAGTATTCTCTGACAATCGCAGATTGAAGTAGAACTCAACTGAGTGAAATTCAGCCATTGCTTCCTCTGTAGTGGGTGGAGTCGGCGACCACAAAAACACGAATCACGCAGACGGTTGGGCTATTCGGTTGTTGAGTTTTGACGCATCAGTCATTATTATGACGTGATTTGGACCCACAGATAGGAATAGAAATGCACAGCCACCACATATTCAAAATTTTTACAGGTCCCGGATGTTTTACGCTTCAGGCAAACAAGATGGCAATTTAACATATGAGTTTTTTTACAAAATTATGTGCTTGGATTAAGCTGTGTGTTCTGACAACGGGCAGTTGAGAAGGACTAAGATTGATCAGGTCCATAGCCAGGCAATAATTTTCCAAGACCATAGGAATTCATAGGGAAACGTAAATCTGGCCAAAGTATTATTGTTGTTTTTAATTTTAGCATTTTAATTTTGTTTGACTGGGTCCAAAACGTCAACATGATGTCACACAAAACAAGTAAATGGTGGTTGCTGGCATTAGACGCCGCGGTGAAGCGTTCATAAACACGAATGTCACGAACTCCGAGGTCTTGAATCACTACAGTGGCTGCTTCTCGCGACGTTTCGCGTTTCAAAAAAGCACTCCTAGCAGGTGGCGATGAAGAAGAACGTGTAGGATACCGACAGTATGACACCCTTCTTCAAGACAGTTTAGCTGGTACCTTAAGGATATTTGTGTACACATCCTTTTCGTAATCCGATAGTAAGAAATATTTGTCGCACACATGGTAGTTTTGCATCGCTTTAGCAGTGACGTGAATGGACTAGGCTACATACTCTGACGAATGTTGTCAACCACTAGAAATCGGTGAAATGAGAGCTCAAGATGCTTGCATACCGGTACGCAACGACTTTCGAGCAAAGACTCAGTGAAAGGCTGATGTATACAATGACGCATCCTATGACAAACTCAATCCAAAGGGCATGATTGTAAACATAGCTAGAGGGGAATCGCGACCGTCACTTCCGGAATGACAAATGTATTAACTTTAAAATTTATCTAGGATAACAGGGAAATTCGCAATATAACTAAAATGATACTAAAAACGGTTGCTTTCCCATTTAACAGAAATCTATGGAATACAAGCCTGTGACATGTTTTAAACGTATCCGGATATAATTCTTTTACTCGTTAATTTATGTCTGCATGTATTACTTAACGTGTTAATTCACTTTGCTGATGTGCGTAGGATGTCTCTTGTCTAAAGGAACGGTAGTTTGACATTTCTAAACTGGGGGTCTGGTGCTACATGTGTCACTTGACCCAAATCAGTCATTAAATTCAACAACAGCAAATGCAATATTAACGAATTCCATTACTTCTGCCAGGATCTGAATCCACTTCACACGTAAATGAAAGAGTCAAGCGGCTGTATTTGTTACATCTGTGTGCAAATCTAAATAATTAACCCGTTCTCGGAATCCATGACGTCCCAACTTGTGAATGTGAATGTTCAGTGTCTCAGGAATAGGAAGTATCTTCAGTTTACGCGTTCACCTAACGCGCTAATAAGCAAAACCCGAATACGCGAACAACCGACAGACTTAGAATTCTATAAAAATCAGCTGTTCGATGTCGATCTCAGTGAAAATGATCTATGTGTGATGCTGATCAAAGCCGTGAGAAAGAGAGGTGAAAAACGAAGCCCGGCCACTGGAGGAGTAACCTCGCTAGAGTAAGCATTTGCGAACGAAATCGAGCACTGGACTGCCGTGCGAGAGGAGTCGTCTTTTTGAGAAATGGCGACGTACCTCGCCCTGGTAGACAGCCTGGGTGTGTTTGCATTCCTCTCTCCTCTCCAGGAATGCACTGACCTTGACATTTATGCTTAGTTTTGATTGGTTTTAAGCTTAAGCATAAAAATTGTATTTGAAAAGCTCATATGGTTTAAAGTGTCCCCCTGGTTAAATCGATTGAATTTCTTGACGAGCCTCAAAAAATTCGAATGATCCCGGACATTGGTTATAACTATACAGATCCACTACGAAAACTAAGAGTGCTGTGTTTGTGGACTCCACGCCTGAATTCTAATATTACGTGCCGGGGAAGTAGGCTTGACCTTTACCTCGCGTGATTCACGGTTAGCCGAAGACGGCCGAGGGTCACTGGCCTCGCAGATTTTTGCGAAAATGAAAAGAATAGGAAACTCCATTCACGTAATAAAACCGAAGTATTTTTGAAAAAAGTCCTAAATAACTGTTGAAGTGTTGACTAAGATAAACTTGTGTAATTCTGGTCAACTTTGCGCTTTATTCATGAGTCATTGTCACCGATGTTTCTAACCCCTATCTCAGAAAGACAGCAAAACTGATGCTAAGTTGCAATTATCGTGTTTTGGCTCAGGTATTTCTTGCAAGTACATTTTTCGGTCATTTAAGCTGCCAATTCTATTAAAGACCTTGGAAATAGCGAAATTTCTTTTGACAGCGAATGGGTTATTTCTTTTTGGAAAGTCCACTTCCCGAAGTACTGAAAGTGGCGTTAGTAGCTCGATATACCGGCAATTTCTCTTAAAGAGAATGAAAGCACTATCTGTGACAGGAGCACTCCGTTATATTACCCACTTTTGTGATTTCACAAAAGTGGAAAATTCTTAGAATCGGAATGCCAAAGTAAGCGTGAGTATCCCTAGTAAGCATTTTGCACTCTTTCAGTTTTCATCAATTAGAAGAAACACTATTTCGCACACTCTAGATGTCCTCAATGAGGTAATTGAGTACATGTACGAGTAGTGTTTAGAAGGTTTGTGATTCAGCAACGATTCATACATGTAATTTATGGGCCATTTATTGTCCTGTGTTTTATTTTGTTTAATTATTTTATGGTGATTGATACAAACCGGGCAGTGCGTTGTTTACAAATACCGGCTCGTCATCATTCCGTGAATCGAGAGAAATCGGAGAGCTCGGAAATGATTTTGTCGTTTATTGTAAATAACATACATCAACATATGTGCACATGTTTGATAATACATCAGTAATCATGTAAACCTTAGGCCAAGTTGTGATTCACAGAAGTCCTGAAATTTCACGAAATTGTTTCGTATAATTTAAAAATATAGGCCTGCTACTCTCTATCTAGCTTATTACAAAAGCAGCTCTGGAGTTGGAATAGATGTAAACGAGGAATTATTTTATGTAGCTACTACTGTTTCAAAAGTTCGTTGTAGTAATTAGTCGAGCAATTAACTGTACAAGCATTTGCTTTCGATCGCGTGATTTAAGCACTGACATTCTCCTACTTTAAAGTACGTCCCTCCATTGCATTGTACAGACAGACAGAGCTCATACATTTTACCAAGTAAGCGCTAAAACATAGAGTCAAACATGTGGGTCCTGTTAGCGTAAAAAGAAATGGATGGGCAGAACTGCGGTTTGTGAGAAACGAACTGCGTTGATGAGAAAGGTTATCTGTTAATGATAAGGCCAGTATAGAAAGTGAGGGTGCATGGTCCTTGCTGTTGCAACATTTAGTGTATGTATGACTTGTTACTTGTAGATACTAGCAGTGTTTTAGTGTGCTGAAAGCTCTAAACCAAGCTCGTTTTCCATCACAAATCCGAAATTTTGATTTGGACTAGTCATTACCGTAATAAATTGGTTTCGAATTGCTCCTCAGTCAAAGTGGAGGTGATTTCAGGTATTGAAAATTGGCGTGTCACGGCGTGTCATTCTGTGTGCCGAGCATAGTGTCAACGAAAAACGAACTGTCAGTTTTTTGCAGACCAGAAATCATTTCCCAATTGAGTAGTGAAAAAGTTATTGCTAATTTTATAGCGGTGAGTAATCTAAATAAAAAGTTCGCTTCTTGGACGAACAGAACGCGTGTTTATAACGGAACGCGTGTTTATAACGGAACGCGTGTATGGCTTTAAAGAAGTCTTAGTGGGAAACATTTAACGTCCATGCATAACAAGGTTCTTCTGAAAGAAATATACAGTTTTGATGGGACAGTTCCGATCAGTCCCACGCAATTAAAATATAGGCTGTACTGTGTAGAACATCGAAAATATAAGCTGTACTGTGTAGAACATCGAAAATATAGGTTGTACTGTGTAGAACATCGAAAATATAGGTTGTACTGTGTAGAACATCGAAAGTATAGGCTGTACTGTGTAGAACATCGAAAATATAGGCTGTACTGTGTAGAACATCGAAAACATTTCCAGGTGAAGTTAGAAGTTTTGACCTTGACCTAACCGCTGGAGTGGGGCTTAAAACATTTCTCATAATCCGTCTTAAAAAGTTCTGCTGCAGAATAATTGAATTAAATAGATAATTCTTTCATTTGCACTTGGTGTCCTTTTGTCAATCAAGAGATGCAATTCATCGGTGTTAGTCATTTTTTCGATTTCATAATAGTCGAAGGCACCTGATTTTGCTATGATTCATACTTTTTGTTTTCGATAAATATCTGTTTACATTGTCCATATGCTGCTATAATTTGATGTACTGCCCTTCTTTATTCCATTCTTTGACGCCCTGGTGTAGACTATCGAAATCACATTGTCTGCTAGGTAACACTTGATAAGTAAACGTTTCGTAATGCCAGTAGCGCCAAATCTTTAGGGACTATTTGAACGCTTCGTGACACGTACGCTAGTACTCAGAGCAGACGATACTGAGTCAATATTTTTGCGCCAAATCATGTCGTATCGTCTGTAGCATTGTTTTGAACACTTCGTCAACCATGTAGGCCTACAACACTATCGGCACAATGTTGCCTTCTGCCGCGCCACAATATTAACACATATTTTTTACAAAGACAAGACGTCTTAATTTTGATAAAATATTGTTTAATTGGTGGCTATTTCTGTTTTTTTTTGCTTTCGTACGAGTTTCGTTGAATTTGCTAATCAAAACGGTCCAGCCAGACAATAGTTCTGATAAGAACTCGGTCACTGGCGAGTCGACTGGTCTGCGACAAACATAGATAAATCGTCTTCGCTCAAGTCTTCAGCCAAATCGCAGTCACAGAGCTGTCGACTCTACGACAGAAAATCAATTGAACGAGCCTCAAAATGTAATGGAACACCACTGAAATCAGATTAATTCTGTCCAGAATCAAAATGGTCTCCTCTATTGAATCTTGCGGTTTCCATAACACAAATGTCTACCGTGTACTGCGGTATAGTAAGAACGCATGTACTTATCAGGATACGTTTTCCAATCTCCATAACTTTTCACTAGGTGTTTCAAAATTAAATGGTCCGAAACTGTCTTCTTACCCCTGACTTTTTTTATTCCTTTAGTGCAAAAACGCACCAAATTACAACAGAGATGGTAAATCCGTTTTGTTTCAACATATTCACGACGTTTGGTTCAGTTAACTTCAGATTGTTTGCAGAAAAGTTTCATTTAGAGTTTGTTTAAAGTAAGCATTACACCACGTTTCATCATGTTTCGCTGCTGATATACTGCAAGTGTTGCAATTCAGACGGTATGATTATCAATAGGCAATCATTTCATCAGTGTGGATGGTTGAATGTGCGAAGAGATCATTTTGTTTAAATTAATGCGAGAAATATAATGTCAACGCCGAAATACTCAACTCTTTTTAACTACAAACATAATTTCGTCAGATCAAAAGAGTTCATCGTTTGATTTATTCTGTTCGTGTAGAAAATTTATGTAGCCTTTCAAAGTTCAAAATGCATGATTCGTAACTTAAAAATATACTCCATTATTGTGTATTTATATCACTCGTAACACGTGGCTCCCACAATGCAGTTTTCCGAGGCATCTGTGTAGCACTTTATGGTATAAGATTTACCTTGATTTTCATTCGATCAATTGGGCCTTTTAGTGCAGTGATATTTAGGTCAGAATCGATGAACATTTTCACGTCTAATTAGAAGGTTAATTAAATGAATAGAAATTAATTAGTATTCTAATTGCAATCAATATTAGCATAATTAGAAATTATTAGGTTTACACCAATCAAAGTCAAAATTTTAATTCGCCCCGATTGTTAAATCTTTTACGCAAGGTTTAATTAATAACAATGCTTAATTAAGGTAATTAAGCAAGATATGATTGATTATTTAAGATAACCTTTCAATTGTGAGGCGGCTGTTTTGTATCGGTGATTGATTACGATACATCGCAAATCAATGATAATTCCATACGGGTATCTTATTGACGACTTCATTTTTGTTTGTCCGGTCAAAGCTAATTACTTACACAACATTGTTGTCTACAGATTTCTGATATATAATTAACTCATTAAGTCTTGAGTCAATGGGCTAATTACCGCCTCATTCACATATTTAAGTTTTGATCCGTTTTTCCTTGAACATAATTAAGGAACGATTATGTATTAATTAGCGATTAATTAGTTGGGGAAAGAGACGCACCAACTGTGACGTCATTGTTCCACGTGCTCTTGGGAAATGGAGACTAGAACATTCGAAACTTCAAAGCAAAACGACACAGGTAGAAACCTCGTTAGCTGGTGCATTAATACGGAGGCGGCACAGGGAGACCCACGGCGAGTACCGCGAGATTTTCTGCAGTGTATAAAGACGGCACGTGAACAATTTATAAAGAGACATTCTGCAGGCATGTCACTCTCATGTAGATGGAGAGTGATGACAAGAAAACACGTACATTATCAAATACCAACCCAAAAACAACGTGTATTTTACGACCTGCTCTCTCTCCTGCTTTGCTACATTTTACGACCTGCGCTCTCCTGCTTTGCTGCATTTTAAAGTCATCAATTACATTTGTCTGATTTCATAACAGCTTACAGTGAATCGCATGAAGTTACGAAGTTTATTGTTCTAATACACGAATATTTGTTGTTTGGTCATTAGTCAAGGTCATCAAATGAGGGCCGTTAAATATTCTGTTATTGATGTCGCTTTGTTTATGAATTAGATTCGCAGAAAGTGTAAAATGTACTTGTTGACCGCAGCCGCGACCTTAGAGACCTCAGCACCAAGAAGATTGAGTTTGAAAAAAAGTTGTCCGAACACTTCCACAGTTGTTTTCCCTAACAATTATTCACGCTTCTCTTAAATGTTTAAGATTCAAACTAACAGATGTCTCCTCTAACTACAGAATTTACTACAGCATTTCCGTCGTCACCAAAACGATAGAGATAACATGAAATACAATCATCGTCTTCTGTACAGCTTATGACAGAATTGTACAGTTAGCTCTGTCCTATTTCCGTATCCGGTTCTCACGGTGTTGCTTGAGTTTAAATTCCTTGGGTAATATTTAGGTAGCTCGACATTAAAGTCTTTTGACAAGCGAATGGTTTCTTTTAGTGTCATGGCCAATTTAACAGAAATAATGCACACAGACAGGTGTTTAAAAGACCTGCTTCTGGTATGACAACATCCGGGCCCAAGTAAGCAAAGGGGATGTATTAAATTCCGTTTCCAGGCTTAAATGTGTCTCGTAAAACGCGTATAATTTTCAGTAATAGTGTTCGCGTCTCTTAAATATCCATTGCTAAGTGGGTTGGAAACAATTCCTCGTTATCATTCCAGATGGCATAACTACGTTTCATAAGTAAATCTGTTGAAAGGATACAAGTAAAAAGTTTGGTTGTTTTATGCCATTATTATTGGTGTATTTAGTTTATTTTGTAAAATGAACCCACTGTAAATCAAATTGTTTAAGCCACAAAATCCCACGCTTGTTTAAAGTTTTGAGTTTGTGAAAACGGGATGCGTACGCACGTTCCTATACTACCGTGACTTTTGAAGAAATCAAAAATAGCTTACAACTGAAGGTATCAGCGGATTTAAATGGCATATTGATGTAATTATAAATCATTCACAACATTTCTACTCACGTTTCAACAAACATGAAGGTATAGCTCTCGTGTCAAAAAGCAACTTTCTTCACAAGAGAATCTGACCTCCCAAAGCATAGTCATCGCGTTCGTATTCTGTGTTTGGTTTTAACAGAACGCCTGAAAGTCCCATCGGCTGACGGCTTTACTTCATGGGCGGCTGAAACTTACACAGCGTTACAAGCTACTAAATGAGAGATTGGTGTGAAGTAGTAACGAATTGTCAGACCGGTCAGTTCTTTCTGACTCTTGAAGACATTTCTAATGTGAAAAAGGAGCAAGATGAGACTGCTGTTGTAACGGTAAATGTCCTCAGTGTTTTGACACAAGACGTGTGTTTATTGCGCCTCATGAGGAAGACTGAATCATAACAAGACGAAGTAGACGCCTCATACCTTCATCAAAACTGGCAATCGTTTTTCATACCTGCACATTGACTATGCAAATTACTTATTATCACGCCACTTTTTGGTAATTAACATCTCTTCATTAACATACAAACACCTGTTATTACAATCAATGACTAATTACGAGACAATGAATAGACAAAGAATGCTATAAAGGTAAACATACGGTAATTAGAAAAAGATTCAATGACAGTCACGTGATACTTCGACCATTCCTGCGTACGGGTTAATTACAAATTGATCGTATGACAAAAAATTAGATCATTTGTATTATGTGGAGAGGTAGCCATTGTCTACTCTGACTGGTAATTAGGCGAGGATTGATTGACTGTTGTTTTGGATTAGGTGTTGTCAAAACTAGGTATTTAAATAGCAAACCAAATTTGTTTGTTTAATCATATTAGTAGGTATGCTATTTAGAAAGCAGGTCTTTGATATCAATAAACATGCCGATTTGACTGTCGGCGTTCGCAAGATTCTACAACTAAAGAAAAATATTTATCAAAGTATCTCAGTTTTAACGTTATGCATTTCAAAAAGCTGACATCCAATTTTGATTATTCAAGTCCAATAAATCGTTGGCTTTTATGCGAAGACGTCATTCAATGTTCTTGCCAACCAAAAGTGTTGAAAGACAAGTCTTATGCTTTCTTACCTTAAAAGCAAACATCACGTGCGATTGCATCAAATTCGATTTCCTGGAAAAGGCTTCACTGACGGTTCCTCCTACGACAGAGATATTTTTTCTTATTAAATGCAAGTGAAAAATTGTACTCTTAATTACGCGCCTACTATTTTGAGGCGGATGTGGCAGGGTAATAACCAGTTGATAAAGCACATATCCAGTCATTCAAAAACACGTGAAACCGATGATGTAGATAAATTATTGACAAGACATTTCGTTCCTTATTAGTGGGGTATTAGATCGCTTTATTTACCGTGTAAGTATTTTCCAACGTCGCTATGAAACATAAGATCTCCAAGGAAATCAAAATGTTTGCCGTAGTAGGTGTATTACTGAGGAAGCAAAACCTGATGTTAAACGCATTCTTAATAAAGGCATTATTCAGGCTGTGAAATGTAACATCAACACCAAGTTAATGTTTAAATAAAAAATACGAACTTGACAATGTTATTTTTTTCGTGGAGCGATTAATAGTTTTTCATAAAAATCGGTGTGACACTAATAATTATAAACGGAAGGCGGAATGAGTCACAAGATAAAAGGAGACATCAACCACTCGCCTTTTAACAAGAACATCGAAACTATCAGCGACTCAAGAAAACGTGAGTTTATTGAGATTTGTCAGCCCTAAAATTCTGAATTTGAAAATGGGGCATGTACGCATTCATATATCGGTGTCGTGACTTGGTTACGGAAGTAGAGTCCAATCGCAGACTAAAAGGCCTAATTCGATTTTGGTTTTTCAGCCAAATAAGCAGGGCGAAATGCAAGTTTAACACAGGTATCGATGCATGAAAATGAAAAAAACGCTAAGAAATCATTGGGTTGTCAACATGCCCAATATCCTGTCAAAATCATCCTCATCAATTTCAACAATGTCTAAGACAAGATAATTTCTATCTTGATATCGTACTGATTGACAGTTTGCGTTATTACGACTTGATCGTTTCCTGTGGCTGGTTTCAATACAGCGAGGATTTCTATTTTTTATCACTTGTAGTTAATCAAGTGATTGTACAATTACCAGTGAGATTTTAATGAAAAACATGTCCAGACTATGAAAATTACCAGACATGCATGCATAACTCAAAAATACTCTTTGGTTTCTTATATGGAAGTTCGTGTGAATAAGGTACAAATTTCATTCCACATTTTTGGCTTAGGAGTTTCATGAATTCCAAGTTTAGATAACTTAATAGATCTATGCATTCAAGACACGTGGTTTGTATTTGTGTTTCTCGTGTTGACATAAAATGTCAACTAATTACAATTTGTGACCGAGGCGACCAAAAATGCGACGAAACGTGTACTTCCAGTTTGTTATCTTACCACTAGGGGGAGACTGTAAGCTCAGGGTACGATAGCCACGAATGCTGTTAGACTTTGCTGGCGTCTCAACCAATCAGGAGCTCTGATTCATACAAAAGCCAATATACACCGTCTCATGAGCAAAGCTAAGTCACATCCATCGTATATAAATTAGTCGTGTGTGTAGCCCATCACAGTATTCAAACAATCAGTGCGTAAGAGACTAATTCGTCACAAGGGGAATGCAAGGAAACGTCTGTGGATTTTAATTCGATTTGATCTCAACAAGTTAGCAATTTGTTCAACCCGTTTTGAGTATATCTAATTAATGGCCACTACTATGTGAAGACATTTTATGGACAAGCAACATGTTTTCTTTGGAGGGAGGACATTTGTTACAAATTCCAGTGCCTGTGTGTGGAAAACAAGTTTTTGTTTAACTAGTACCCACCTTCGGAGTTTACTGTTGTGGCTCATACAGCGAGCCAAATAAACGGTAAGTAGTTCTGGCATTTATCTACCCAGGTGTCTGTTTGACTGTCCCCATTTAAGCCGGTGGGGATTATCATCAACAATAGAACACAAAATAAGGTGCTAATCCTCGATTCTGACCTACCGTTCCACTTATTGTAACTATTTAGTGTCAAGTAGTCATGCTACACGACTGGAGTGGTTAAGATGGTGACGGGAAACACACGCCAAACTTTGAATATGAACTTATGGGTAAGATAGTCTTATCAGTGTTTCTTATCGTAATCTGAATAGAATTGTTTATCCGAGGTATTCACGGTAGTGTGCTAAGCTTACTACGAGTTATTTCCAAACATTAACGTGATTGGAACTGCTCACTGGTGATGCCCTACTGCCACTCTGAATATTAAATGGCTCGCTCGGATGTCTCCACCAACTGGGAGTTTTCGGCAAAAACAAGTTTGCTGTAGCCCTAAAAATTCCAGTTCTGGCTCATGTCGCTGGCTTATCGGATTTGACTTTATTAATTTCTTTGCGATTCTTCTATGTTCCTTTGGATCAGTCGTCGGCCGCGTGTCTCCCGAGCTCGACTCACAACGTGGATATGGTACTTTTGTAGCGAACTGTTGAGTGTTTTCATTCCTTAAACCCAATTCGCATGCAATCGGCGGCAAACAGCCCGAGGCTGGGTTCAGATTAGCTTTAATGGGAATTCCGTTGTGTAAATTTATCAATGTTTTGAGATGGAAAGTTACTGTTAAAAGAAGTTAAGTGTGTTCCTTCCAAAGCCAATTTTATCACAAAAGAATAACTTGGGTGCGTACACCGGGCGACCGGGTTTGTATTTCAATGCGGTTTTCACAGGGGATTTTATACATGAATTTCCCACTGAATTGACTTGATCAAATTGCATGTGGAATTTCGGTAACACATCTTAAGCGGTAAATGCTCGATCTTTTGCCACTGAACATTTTCTCATTTACTGAAGTACACGACGTTTTGGCGTATTCAAGCACAGGTGTTCCACACTGCTGAACTAGGCAGTCTTCAATGTCACAGCGGGGCCGTAGCTCGGATATTGTCAACAATCTTCTGTGCAGAGATACGCCGAAAAGTTTGCTTTTATTTCCCAACACTAACAAAACACGATTACTAAATGTACGGCATATTACACAACAATAAGTAAAGTCAGTACTTCCAATCAAACCCCCTTGCTCTTATCCTTAGCCAAACCTGCACAGGCTGTTGTACGACCTCGTGCACTTGATTAATTTGGATTGCCATTGATTAGCAATCATTCTACTCGGCCAGTCGGAAATTCTCGAATATCGATGATTTACAAATGAAAAGTGCTCGTATACATTTCTAATAGCCGTTCAAACAAAGCAGTCGATAAATATTGTCCACTCGAGAGCAGACCAAACAAGACTGAGTTGTCAGTTTCTTCTTAAGTCTTTAAATAATTCTTTTGTGCTGTTCAATGTGTGCTTGAGACTCCTCTTGTGTTTAATTATTCCAATGCTCGTTCAGGCTGTCATGTCAATCTCAGTAATCCAATAAGTTCTGCTATAATACTAAAGTAATACCGTATTTGTATTTCTTTGCAGTACACAAGCCATGAATGTCGCTAGTTTCATGAGAGCTGTTCTGCTGTTATTTAGCGTTCTGTCGTCTGCCATATCACAAACACTGTTGCCGAAACAGAGTAGAGACAGTCTCCGAAAGCATAGTAAAGAAACTGGGGACGATACTGTGAAAGCCCTAGAAACCAGTTTGCTGAAAATGTTTGGTTTAAAAAGTCGACCACAACCGCGTGGAAAAGTAACAATACCACAATATATGTTGGACTTATACAAAGCACAACTTGACGATCCGGATAATATCGATTTTAAAGTGAAAAAATATGCGACGTCCAGTGCCAATACAGTACGCAGTTTCCATTCAGAACCTACATTAGGTAAGTGATTTTATCGGATGAAGATTGGTAACAAGCGCTTGGTCATAAATAGGCCTACAACACAACTAATTTAAATGCCCAAAAAGATAACCAATTTTTTTTTAATTTTAGCGCTCATGTAAGTGCATATTGCTGTCCCTATTCGTTATTTTCTGTCTTACTGCACTTTATAAACCATTTAGTTTTTACCCAAGGTATCAACCAAGCGAACGTTAGGCATATCTTGCCAATTTCGCACCTATTAAAATTGAAATGCAGCATTCGCAATTGTGTCTTTGATTGGTTTGTAATTTTTCTCGCCGTGTAAATAGCTTCATCCTCCCACACTCAGATTTAGTATCCTGACGACGTATTCAGCTGTACACACATACACACACACGCACGCACGCACGCACGCACGCACACATACACAAACTATCAAGCTCGGAATAACTGCATTTGATTGTGCAACCATCTCTAATAGGGAACGGGTGGTTTTAGATGATGATGATGAGAGTTTTGCGTTCACATTTTCATTAAAAAAATTCAAACATGTTAATTTTACATTAACTTCATTTTCAGATCTTCCCGAAACAATTCTACAGTTTAATGTATCTTCAATACCGGACCACGAGACAATCACCGCAGCGGAGCTGCGGATAAGCAGACAACAACTACCAGTCACTAATGGTCAGAAAAAATACAGACTTGAAGTGCACGAAATAGTCCGACCAGCTAGTCGGACGAGAGAAGCTATTACAAGACTTCTTGATACGCGAGTTGTTAATGTTCGCAAGTCTGACTGGCAATCATTCGACATTTATCCAGCAGTTCAAAAATGGCGGAAAAGTCCGCACAAGAGTTATGGTGTGCACATTCAAATGACAAGCCTCAATGGGACTCACGTGCACGAGACAACGCGGGAACACTTACGTTTAAAACGTTCCTCGGAATTTAGTGTCAAACCAATTTTAGTCGCGTATAGCGACGATGGTCGCGCTCCAAGGACTAAGAGAAGTTATCGAAGGAAAACTGCTAATAGACGCAAACACCATAAGGACCAATGCCGTAGACGCCCATTGCATGTCGACTTTGCCGACGTGGGTTGGAATGACTGGATCGTTGCGCCACAGGGCTATGATGCCTATTACTGTTCTGGGGACTGTCCGTTCCCGTTGGCAGACCATCTCAATTCCACTAATCATGCCATAGTGCAAACATTATTGAACTCTGTCAACCCGTCAGCCGTGCCCAAGGCTTGCTGCGTGCCCACTGACTTGAGTCCAATATCCATGTTGTATTTAGACGAAGACCGAAAAGTCGTTCTGAAACAATACCAGGATATGGTGGTACAAGGTTGCGGCTGCCGGTAGCCCTGAACGATTGGTTCGGGATAGAATAGGGAAGTTCCATGTGCAATAAAAATCTAGTCACGATACAAGGACGTGATTGTCGAAGGGTCAATCTTAAAGTTCTAGTCGCCCACTAGTCTATAAAGCTTGATTTTATTAATCTAGTCGCTGAATTTCAAGGAGGTAAATCTTACACTGACGAGAAATTACCTAGAGTCAATCGACAGCCAGCATTCCAGCATGCTGTGTTAGGTGACTGTCCAGTGTGAGGAACGTTGACCGCTGTCCAACGGTTCTCTTTATTTTGTCTCTGACCTAAACAACAGGCGTGCAATAGGCTCATGCATGAGCGAGTCGGGTACTCGAACTATTTTGGACACGATGTCTAGTCCAATTTACGCGTATGAATAGTTGTAGCTATTGGCGAGAATAAGCCGACGTGTGTGGCTGAAAGATCATCTTGAACATGCCAGAAAGTTATAATTTAGCAGCGCAAGTGTATAAGCCAAATGTCCCTCTTGTCTGTAAAAATCTCGTTATTATAATATATGATTAGGGAGATCACTGAAAGCACAGCCATTTTTCTACGGTGAAATTGTTATCCACCAAGTTAAACTTGATTTTGTAAATACATTGTATTTATATATTTTATTATTAATATTATTAATAATATTATTATAAAAGTGTAACGAAAGTTTTAGAATATTTGTAAATTATGCTGATTGCTAAATCTTAATATAAATATTGTAATATAAAGAATTTTACCAACATCTGTATTTTTGATTTTCCTCTAGGAAACGCACGTTTTTTTTAACTAACTCTTAACTATTTTATCAGACAGAAGCCATACAATTGCAATTAAGTCGCAGGATAACGCGATTACCACTATTTCGTTTAGTATGTCACTCAGAAATACTGACATTGTGTGTTTTTCTCATTCCACCTAAGTGAGATGTTCTTTATTTAAAATAAATCTAAATTGCAAGACTATCTGGTACTTTTCCATATTTCTTTCAAGTGCCAGAAAACAGCAGGTACATATTTTGCATATTTCCACCCTCTGCTTACCTGTTGACATAACGTTGCTTTGCATTTCCTAATCGCGCTTTTAAGTTAAAATCTATTGCTTTGCCACATGTGACGAAATAAATAAACTGAAGGGTAAATTATCGTGTCGTCTCAAAAATAAGAAACACGTGTGTTGCACAAATTTGAAATTCTCTCAAACGAGCCTTTGCTTTTGTCGCAGGAGGCAAAATTTCGATTGATTTGAATCAATTCAATTTAAACTTGGACTTCAAATTATTTTTGTCATATATTTATAACCGGAAGCCGCCGCGCCCGTGCAAATGTTCGAGGGTAGCATACCACCGTTGAACTGCGTTCTCAGGTCTTCCATGGGGTGGCAAACAAGAAGGGAATAAATTTGCCATTCGATACACTCAAGTTGACGTGTTACGGATGGCTGTGAGTTAATGATGGCAGCAGGGAGCACCTGTTTTTAAATACGTATACACCAGAAAACTATTTCCAAGGTATTTTCAATTAATTTCTCGCCTCAAAGATCCAGCTTGTTTCTTTCTAAAACTATGACGTCACAACCGAGGATATTTCTTTGGTCGTTTGATTTTTAGCGGGCCAGCTGCGTCGGAAACCAACCGGTAATGTTCACCCTAATAAATCAGCTAGCCTCTTACGAATGCTCCGTTTATATAAACATTTATTTAGCCGAACCTAAATTAGCCTCATTTAAAAAACTGGATACAGATGAACGAAGTCTAATATCGGTTTCAACAGTGGATGATACATGAACTTCTTGTATATTCTTATTGTTTTCTAATAAATAATGAGAGAGGACAAAAATTATTTTGATAAAGCCCGGAGAAAAAGCGAGTGTTGTCTTTCTGCTCCCCTCGAGAACCTCGTGCATTTAGGCCAATGTGCATGTCATTTCCTTTGTATTCATTTTCCAAAGAGTCGCAGTTCATTTTAAATGCTATCTCCGATCATCTGCCATCTGACACTGAACGTGGCGAAACTCTAAGAAGAGTTTGTTGCCATGTTTCGCCTCAGAGATAGCTATCCATTTGTCTATTTGTTCCAACTCACTCTACACGATCGCTTTATTGCTAGTTGTGTTCTGTTTAATGCGCTGGATTAGTGCCATTACCTGAACGGCTGTGTAATGTTAAAGAGCCTGAGGCCAGAGCCAAGTTAGGCCAACGTTTCGGCCCTCCAGACGAGTCATGCCACACACCAACAATTTGTGAATACCAACCAGTCCACGGGACTTCTAAATAGTTAGCAAACTTGTTTTCGGTGCAGAATTTCACATCATATCACGTCAGATGGTTTGCGTCACAGTCACATTGCATTTTTATTTTTTCATTTCCAATTTTATCTTCAACTGTTAATCGAACTTTTTTTAATAAAACGTTGATAATTTTCGATTCCCGTTCAGTACTCTCAGAATAGCCGAGACTGGCAGCGCATCAGTTGATTCAAGCCAAACTGCCATGTTTAAAGGACGTTTGTTAATGCTTTTACCACAGGATTTTACACGCTAAATCTTCCTTGGCGTGGCTCTCTACAGTGACTTGATAAAAGAAGCCAACATGGAGTCCAGATGGTGTCAACCATAGATCGCCCGAAAAGGGCACGTTCTGTAGGCCTATTCCTTCTCAACTTCCGCATTTGTTCTGTAACTGAAGTGTAGTGATCACACTAGAGCGTGTCAACCACTCAGACCAGGCGATAGTTTCAAGGATTTCTATTCGCTGAATTGCTTACGAAATGCGTGTGGATTATACACGTTCAGAAGACAGATTATTTTTTACACATATGGTCGAGTTCTCACAGTTTGTTCGTGTTCGGCTTACAGTTTTAAAACAACCGTTCGCCGCATTACTACTGTCGTCTCAATTCGTCAAACAGACGGTCACAAGTATAGCAAACAGAGACCTCAAACTGTGACACAAATTAACATCAAAAGTTGTAGAATTAGTTTTAAAAACAACACGTTGAGGGAACTCGGTCTGGATATTTTATTTGCGCAAGTGCTCTAGTGAACAACCTCGGGCCAGACTCGCTGGTGGTGACGTTGTTTGTACCACGACCAAAGGGATATCAGCCGTCTAAACGTCTAGACACAAAGTGAACAACTATCCAATGTAAGGTATAAAGTCGAATTAAACGTCACTCTAATAGAAAATATAGCTAAAACAGGTACCGTTCTTGCTTTACAGAAGTGAAACTGACACTTTGAACGAAATAGAGCGACGTGCAAACATTTCTTCTCCGTTTCTCTTTCGGCAGCTATTCACTGGCGGAACAATTCTGATAATTTTGCATATAATATAATGACCATAACATCGTTTACTTAGGTGCTCCGAACTATTTTTCGAATATCTCTTCAATGGCTACTGGCATCTATGGGTGGCATGGGACCAGAAACGTATTCATGCTAGTAACGTGACGTTCACTGAATGGTGGCTTGTTTTCTTCCGAAAGTTCAGAAATGCCTACGTGAAAATTGTGCACAACATATTCATAGAAAACATGTTTCTTCATATATCTGGTGTCGTCGTAGATTCCCCTGTTCAACGAGAAGTTCATGGGTAACCCAATCCAAATAGTAGGACCATCTCAACATTGGTGTCAGACGCCCGCCTGACGACCACAACAGTCTCTCGTGAGTCTTACAGGTAGCAGACGATTCCATGATGTATGCGGTAAACACTGAGAATAAACTGTCGAGACAAAAATATGTAATTGAAGGTATCCATGACAACATATCTATGCATAAAATATCACATAGCTTGGCAAGGTAAGTCCTGACCGGCTACGGCTACGTAACCGCTCGTCTGTTACTGCTCTCAAGCCCACAAACGGTGGGTTACGGTTTTATGACGCTCAAGATTTGCAGACTTGGTTCATCCTTTCCCGCGATTCATCGCAGTAGAACTGAAAGCAGACAACAGAAATAACGCTTGCACTGACTGTTGGATGTCAAGATTAAAAGATACTAAAAGAAATCTTTCCGACCGCATAACAAAGATTCCGTTGCATAAGCTACTGGACTGGCTACCGCTATTTAGACAGTGCATGCGTAATTTGCTATCACATTCGTACAACGAGCTGATCTATCAAACTTCAGATGCCGACATTCCTAAATCGTAAAGCCTTCACCGCGTAAACAACGGGTACCGCCCAAATGTCCGTAGATGGCCTAAATCCAGCCTTTGTGCCGTCTGCAACGACCACGATTATCAGTCCGCAAATAACTATGTGTCTTTTATATGCGTGATGTAAATTTTTACCGAATAGTAACGTTGATCAAACAGTTCATTTTGAAATATTTCGACAGAATATACTCTGACCATAACTTACATTAGAATTCAAATGTATACCGTGGATTTGCCGTCTCCCACCACCCTGCCTGACATGATTGACTGGAAAGCCCACTAGCAGCTACACCGTGGCGATAGTACATGTGAGGTATTCGAAGCTTACAATTTCATCAAACATGTCAAGCGTTTCGTCAACAGGCAGATGTCTGAAAAAATATTGAAGTACTTCAATCGTTTAATAGAAGTCTTGCCTGCCTCTAATGAACCCTAATGAAACCTGAACCTCGATTGGCCTCTCCACGTTCTATTCATGCCGGGGTTTTAGGTAGAGGGCCTGAATCCGAATTCCGGGCTTCTGCAAAATCCATTATGCGATGTTACTAAAACACACGCTTTTCGCATTGACGATCGAGGTGGATCATTCTGAAGAACTGTCACAGTTTAATATCAACATACATAAAGCAACTTCTTCGCACTTTATCAATCAGAACATAGAGGCTACTATACGCACATCAATATAACCCTTGACATAAGCGGTAAAGCAAATCATTTATATAATACGTGGTCATTTTTGGAAGAAGTACCCATTTCTCATATGACAAGGACAATTTTTTAACGGGTGGGCGGAACAAATGCAAACGCAACGCCCCGATCAATGCCAGATCGCACCCGCTGTTGCTACCAGTTTCTTCCCCCTGTTTGTATCGGCAACGGTCTCGACGCCCATTATAGTTTGATCATCAAGTTTTCCCCGTCACCTCACAGTAGATCATAATCTGCAATGTGAGCGATTCAACCCGACAGGGGGTATTAACGCAACTATTGAGTAAACCAGGCGTGTATTTTAACGCTAGGACCTACGCTAGGACCTAGCTAAAATCTAGCCAAAGTCAGGTGATCTCATTTAAAACACAAGGCAATATCTCACGTAATCTCGCGAAGTCTTGTTGTTTAGCGAGGTCCTAGCGTTACTGAACGGGAGGCAGGTGTGCGTTCAGTAACGCTGGACCTACACTAGGACCTAGCTAAAGTCTAGCCAAAGTCACGCGTTCTCATTTAAAATACACGGCAATATCTCACGTAATCTCACGGAGTCTTGCTTTTTAGCGAGGTCCTCGTGTCACTGAACGGGAGGCAATGCTGCGTTTCGTTGATGAGAGAAAAACGAGATCACCACTCGCGAATGTCTTGCGTCCACGGAACGCAGCCCAGGTATGGACGATGTTTTATCACGAAAGGTATGATAAGGAAAACGGCACCATATCCCAATACAAGGCCATGATCTTATGTTCAGAGTTGTTTGCATTCTGGAGTGAACAAAAATTCACAACACTCGTTATTGATTTTTTATTAGTTACTAAATATTTTCATGGAATGTTTCCTAGTCAACCATTTTTTTAACTGTGACAAAAGAAACTAATAAATGTGACTGGCCAAAGAAACAATATGGAATAGTATTCGAAAATGCAACGAATTCAAATGCATTATTTCGCTTACAATATCATGGCCTTATA
This sequence comes from Phoronis australis, assembly GCA_002633005.1. Classification (NCBI taxonomy): domain Eukaryota; kingdom Metazoa; phylum Phoronida; family Phoronidae; genus Phoronis; species Phoronis australis. The sequence goes on along the minus strand of NMRA01000356.1, from coordinate 231,559 downwards.
CACCAGCTTTTATGATACAGTTTCTGTTTTCGTTTGCTGTATTTTGACGGAAGCATCTGCCAAATATGAAAAACGCAATATTCATGCAAAACTCAGTTCAGAAGATAATTATTACAATAAATAGTCCTCTGTAATTGCACTGCACTAGTCGTGAGTCAACTACATAATTTGCTCACAGTTTTTGTGGAGGTATTTAGTTGATGTTACTTCAAACCAAAACAAAACTGGCGGGCTCCATTCACTAATTGGCTTACATTCTTAAGAGGTGGTTGTGTTAGGATTGATTACCAGCTACAGGTGCAAGGAGATGACTTCCACACAAACGATACCTTTACCTGCAAAAATTTTTCCAATTATACGACTTTTAAATCGACTGGTTCAAAATATTGCAATAGTCTTGGGCGGTTGGTGACTTCATCTCGAGCTGTGAAGCTCGAATAAAAAATTGGACTTTTGATAAAATTCGCATATGTAAAATAGTGCGCAGGACTCTTATATTTCAAAGCGAGAATTGAATTTTGAGTCCACCTCAACTGTCTACAGAAACTCAAGAGTAATTTGCTTCTGTGTAACTGAGTCATTATCAAAATAGTCACTGATACCATGATGCTAAATGGATTACTTTTTGATAAAAGTATTACAGGTGATATCGGACAAAATACCAATGTGTTTTTAAACGCTCAGGTGTATGTCCTTTAGTCTCCGCTCGGTTCTGGAAGCGATAAAGGAGAATAGAGGGCGCTGATTTTTGAAACCATTCTAAAATGATTTCGATGAATTTATCTTTCAAAAATAATCGGCAATTTCAAAAAATGCATTAATAGCTCATTAAAAAATTCTTGAAATTTGAATCATGACGTCACATGTTTGCATCTCAATCGCAGTTGTTCTATGGATCTTTTGTTGATTTTTTGTGAAATTCGTGAATGTCCTATTGTTTGTACCTTCTCATGCACAAAAATGACACATTTTAAAACAGTGCATAGAATATGTTGTCTGAAAATTTCATTTGAATCTGATCCGTCATTTCTTAGATACGACGTTTCGAAGTTAGTCAAATTTGGACATTTTCAATCGTCAGGCAACATAACCACTATAAACTATGTTTTGGTGACAGAAATAACTTGTTCACAAGCATGTTTACTCCTCCAAATCAATGTCCATACTATACGTTCTTATCCTTTACCTGAATTGATAGCAGTGAAACGCCTGGAATTATTCTGAATATTGCATACTATTCTGAATACTACTCATTATTGAGAATATTGTATACTTTCCCTGCTCAATCTAACCCGCCATGAAGAACACGAGGTTGGTCTGAAGCAGTAACGGAAACTGTGTGTTCTTTTCAAGCCTGGAAATTCAAAAATAGTTAAGCGATAGATGAGCCCTTAAAAACGAAATTTTTGAGAAGTAGGGGTGGCGCTTACCCACACGAGTGGTCGAATAAACGCCTAGGGAGCCATATTGTCGTCGGATTTTATATGCAAGAGTCAAATAAAAGATGGGCGCATTATAAACCATGAATTGTATCGCGCATAGCGGAGTAGGCTCCGCTGAAAGTGACTAATCCATTCTTAAAGGCGAGGGAGGGGAAGGGGGGCGGGGCACTGCCAGACATAGGTATATAGCGTCTGCGTGCCCAAGAATGTTGAAAACCCCCTCCTGCGGGTGCCATGTGTGCTAACCCCCACCCTCTTTAGTGGGTAAATTATTCTGCCCCAGCCCCTATTGCAGGGTTTATTAACAATTCACCCCACTTTGCTCGGTGTGCTATATTTAATTTAACCATTGCACAAGGAAGATGTGTTACGTCAATAAGAACAGAAATGTGTAGGCCATGCAAAAAAGTGTAAGTTTCTGTAACTTGATTGAATTCGACCATTTCTATATAGATCTGACTGTTGGCCGAATATTCGGTTCTCGGTTATTTCCGGAATGTTTACGACCGTATAGGAGTAATTGTCATAATAACATGAGAATCACTAGTGATACTTATTGGTAGGTAGCCGATCCTGGCTAATCCAGTGCACCTTCTGCTAGGACGAGGTGAATCCAGTGAGGCTTTTTTGGAGCTGAAGTGGAAGTTAAAGGAACATATCGAACCCCGCGCGGACCCCGCAAAACGTGCTGAAAAGTATCGCCTACCCACAATTTTTGGTACGCTGATGTAGTACCCTTGTCAATATGAGTGACTCTCCGGGCTCAAAGGTAAGCCAGCCCTGCATACTTTTTGGAGATAAACTTGTGATGACACCGGCTTGCACAAAGACACCTGCACCTTTACAAAAGTCTCGGTCCTGTGAAGGTGGACGGTAAGCCTAGCATGGGTGCATAAAAATGAAAAATTGGAGATTTCGGGGGCAGGCAGCAAGCCGAGCATAGGTGCCAACACGGACGAATGCGGAAAATAAGTCCCACTAAATTGCATTTTATTTTTAATGGAAAATCATTTACGTGTATTTTGAAAACCAGCAATCTCAAAAGGGTTTACAAAAATAGCGATGGCCCGTCCTGTTTGAATTACAGATTTAACGTTTGCATTGACTACAAATAGTGTTTTTATGGGCGTGTGTTTAACAAATTCTTAGGACAAGTGCCAATTGTTTCAATGCACAAACACCAGAAAGAACTTCTGTAGTTTAATTTCTACACTTGCAGAAACACACAAAAAGTTTTAACATACCGTGGGTCTTTTTCAACTCGTATGTATTTACTACAAAATCGACAGCAATCACATCTCACGGGACAGTTCATTACAGGTAGAACATCCACTGCGATGCCATGCCAGATGTCCTTCTTACCATTGTGGCGACTCAAGTACACCTGGTGGTGGTCCTGTGAAGTTACGTTTCAATGTCGTATTGGTTTGCGGACACAGCACCAGGACACTAACTACGGAACCATTCATTCATTGAAGAAATCTGGATAATGTTTCACAAGTATGTTGAAATTTAAAAAGCACCAGTTCAAATTTGAGGAATGTTTTATTCCAGGTCATTTTGTGTAGTACAAATAATCAAAAAAGAAACATTAGCAGTTTGAGTCCAGGTTTTTCGTGCTCCAATGATATGATCACTTCTCTTCTCCAAACCATATAGTAATATGTCAAACGTTGATATGCCTCCTCACATGCACCAGTGACACCCCCTTCTCTCGAAAATCAACTGACCAATCACAAAATACCAATGGGGATCATCAAAATTGAGAATAATTATGGTTATGAAGTAGCCTACCCTAGAAAAACGTCCAAATTTGGCCAACTTCTGAACATCCTATCTCAGAAATGATTGATTAGAGTCATACCAAAATTTCAAATGCTATGTTTTTTGCACTATTCTTCAAAAGACTGCAGCAGATTCTTTTTGTTGATGTTTGCATGAGGGGCTAAGGAAAATAGGACTTAAATATAACTTCCATAAAAAAACTCAAATTTTTCATAAAATGAAAACAAATTGATAACAATTTAGTAAACTAACATCATTTTTAATATCTCACCTTGAAAATTTATATCACATGAAACTTGGTCACGTTATTGATACTTGTTTTGCTGTGAATGTACCTTTCTTTTTTTGCTAAATTTACTAAAGACATGGTTACCTGACCAAATTAATAGCAGATTGGTAAAAAATCAAATTTTACCAACTTTCTTACTTTCAGAAAATACTTTTACTGAGTTTAAATTTATAGTTTTGTAGATATATGGCTAAAAATACACACTTGTGGATAAGGTCTTAGATAACTTTAAACAATTAATTTCTATACAGTTCTTTCCCAAAAGAAACATTTCAGCCAAATTATGGATTGAAAAATCAAACTTAGGCATTGTCCTCTGCCTCATAAATTACAGCAGTCACATTTTATTAATATTTTTTACTCAGTTAGGAAAATGAAAGCATTAACAAGAAAGTCCCCAAATAACTACCAGGAGGCACAACAGACATCAGATTTGTTCCAAAATTAGCAGGTGCTTGTCCTGACAGAAGGTAATGACAACATCTGCCAGGGAGGAACATCAAGAACTTAGTTGAAAAAGAGGCAGACCAAAAGCCAGTAAAATTGCCACAAGGGGGAGCACTAAAAATTGGCCGACATTCTGTTTTAGAACAACATTCATGGGTGTGGCAGATGGAAAGGTGAAGAAAAATTTCAAATCATCACTGGAGGGTGCAACAACAGTCAATTTGGAAATCGATATGTTATATCTTTCTCAAATGTAACAAAAACAGAATAATTACTCAATTTTAATTTAGAAAGATGTCTCAAGGAACTGGTCCATGGATGGAAATGACAGCAATCAGCACCAAAATTGTTGTATGCAAGTGCATAATAACACACTAAAATAATCACTCATAAGCAAAGTTAGAAAAATAACTTTGTAAATCAGCTGCTGCTTCTAAAAGCTTGTGGAAAACATTTATGTAACTATATTCACATTGTCAACCACACTAACAAAAAATATTTGTCATAGTTATATGTAATTAGCTCATGTTCAGTTTAAAAATACATATAGCAATTTCACCATCTGAAATTCAATGGACATTTTGTAATTGAGGAAATTTTTACATAATTCACTCATACAAAGTACTTGAGAATTTTGCTCATGCGATTATGTATGATATCAAGTCTATTACATTTTTGTGACAACAACACCATCACAATGCATCTCTTTTCCAACAATCACCAAGTCAATACAGTCACCATCTCCATAACCACTATCAACTGCACTGGTGGCATCATGCAAGAAAGCAGGTGAACAGTCTTGCATCTCTATTGAATGCTGAAGGTGGCCATCTCCTGTAGTCCCAGAATCAGTCCACACATTACAGGAAATTGTTTCCCCACTTGCATCAAATGCCAAATTCAGGTTCTCTCCAGATGTTTCTTCTTGTGTCTCCGTTGAATTGTCATTACGCCTGCTATTGGTTGCCTCAGAGTCATTCCAAGGACGTTCTTCACCTCTGACCTCAAATGCCATATGCACATTCTCTCCACTGCTACTTTCTATGCCTCCTTCCAAAGTGGTCCAGACACTGGCAGAGGTTTCAGTGCTCTCCGAGCTGCCTCTCATTCGGTAGTAGTCTTTATCAATGTCCAACGTAAGATCCAGGTAGTCGGCTGGAGAACACGCTTGCAGCATTCCATCAAAGATATTGCGCAGCTTGGTGAATGTCGGTCTCTCATTTGGTTGGTAACACCAACAGGCAACCATGATGGAATAACTGTAAAATAATACAAAAACAACGACGTCAAATGTTAGATCTCCTGCTGTTGGAATTCTCTGTTTGCCAATAAACACTATCTCACCAAATTGCTCATGCTATGGAGTCTATCCCTTTGGCCATTTCTGTAGGTTAACTATCAATATTCTGAAAGGAAAACAGTAAACATACTGTGAAAGGGTCTTTTTCTCCCCCTCTTCCTTCCAAGCCCCCTCATACTTTCTGCCTTACCCTTGAAAGTCCAAGTCAATCCACAAAATTCACGTTTGCACTAAAGAACCAGATATGCTGCTGTAGATAACTTTTTAGGATGGAATTTATTTATAGTCATCTTAACGACTTTAAGAAATGACCACTTGAGCGACAATCTGTTGAAACTATGGTTGACGATAGTTTGATAAATGTCCAAAAGGCAAATACGTTCAAAACTTATCGGCCACACATCCAAAAATATTTTCAAGGACAGACAAACTTTCTTGTTTCTCAGTCAAACTTTTATTCAAGCACCAGGCATGCATTCAAGTTTCATTCTCCGAGCTCAATCAAGTAATTCCTTATTGTAGACAGATTGTGACAGCCAAATCCAGGATCCCTAGGTATCTAGCAAAATGCCATGGAACGTCTTGGTGAACCTAAAGGATCAGTCATTTTTTAATCAAGTAGGAAAAAGCTTATGACACAGTACAAAAGGATTTATCAACGATGGAGAAAGAAACACACTACAATCTAACATTTTTTTTCAAATGAAGTTCATCTTTCTTTTGAGACCATGTAGACACAACACAAAGTGAATGAAATCCCTCCAACCACGATCTCATATTGTGATGATGTCATATTGCGCCAAATTGTATGTTGCATAACATACCTTACACCACACATGTCTTGATACGCCCATTCCGCCCACTCCGTGCAATAACCGTGCAGTAAACCAAAAAATAATTGTAAGGTTGACATCATCCATATTTAAACACATGTAATTTAACACATACCCAGTATATATCTTGTATCCTATATTTTGTGATATCACTTGTAGTAGTTTGACGAAGCTAAAAAAGTGAAATATTACAGTTGTATACCACATAGTCTTGATACACAATGCAACAACAGTGTCACGTGGCCGTGTAAAACCCCAAAAAGTTACTGTGTGGTCATGTCGACACTGTTATTGTATAGGAAAAAATTAGAGTCGGCAATGGTATGAATGTGGAATAATATGTTAAACTTAATGTGTTTTTATATGAGTGTATCATTACGCTATCGATGTTGCTACACCACGCAACAAGTATTTTCATGAGACGGAAAGTTAATAACATCAGCCATATAAAACACGCATAGTTTAGAATATATTTATTTGCCTTTTGGCTATTCCTTTCCATCTGTCATTTAACATTGATTTACAACTGTCTGCTCCCTCAAACTCCTCTCATCTTTATTTCAATTTGATTCTAGTATGTTCTATTCTTTGTTAAAGTTTTATAGAAATTAGGTAATAGCATTACAAATGAGAGATTGCAGCTGTATTTTAATCAATATCACAGTGAGAACTAGTCCCTTCAACATTATAGTAAAGTTACTAAACAATGAAGTTGTCAAAAGGGTCCAATACTCCAAAATACAGATTTGAATTATATTGGTCATTCTTTGACAGTGTCATTTGTTTATTTTAAACAATGTGAAATGCCAAAGCAGACATGTTATCCATAAACATTTTTGGAAAGATTGATAAACTCCTTGTCAATGTTGCAAACACTGGAAGCAAAACACTTTCAGTCAGAACGCTGCACAATCTAGAAAAATCCAACACATATCATTTATGTGAGAATGCAAGCTAAAACTTACAAAATGATGAACACTTTAACCAGTAGCACCAATGCTCCAACAGACTTCAGAATACACAAATCATATTTTATCATGCCTTAAATGGTGTCGCACAGTAGTGACCCCTCTAATTATAACAAAGCAGTGGTTTTCAAAGAAAAAGAAAAAAGTCAACAGTGAAGAGGACTATGTCTCAATTTAATCACCGACAGCACAAGTGAGTATTGCAAAGTACATACCTTACAAGACAACAATAATTGTCAGACCGCAGATGAAAAATCCTCAACAGGGGATCACCCATGGAGCGACATAATTCCTCTTGGACAAGTTAATATATATGTTGGGTTTTTTAACAGCCGCTACGGCCCAACAGTCAGCGTGGGTTTTGCATTATAACATACCTGGCACTGTAATTATCATCGCCCATTGCCAACCAGATTAACAGGCGATTACCAGGTTTTTTGCAGGCGTGCTTCACGCTGGAGTGTTTAAGGATGTGTTCTTTACCAAATGGCTCTTCTGCTAAGCACTTTCACTAAGCAACAACAATGTTTAAACTTTGAAACACTTTTACAGGGGCTTTATAGCCCATCAAGCAGCCAGTAAAGCTGGTTATGGCCTAAGTACACTTTTACCCAGAGATGGCCTACAGCTGTGAAAATGAATGTCTTACAGCTTGTCAGACCAATTCAGTAAATTTTATACCCCAACTTATGTCTTTGATCACACTAGACAAATTAGCGTTTTTTTTTTCAGAGGGACGCATCAAAATGCTTGACAATTCTGAAAATTATTTCAAATGCTTTATGGGTCTGAAGCTAAGATAGAACATGTGCAGCGATGTATAACTATGAAATTGTAATAACTGTACAAAGAAAAAATACTTGTACAAAATTTGACTATTCTATTGTAGCAAATAGCAACAGTAATTAGGTTACTGGAATGAGGAAAGCAGCAAACAAACATGACATTCCAAAAATTGTATTTACCTACATTACAGGCACTTGCTTTTTGGCTAATATAAGACACAAAGTGTAATTGTGGTATTCATTCAGATGGCTAAATGGTAAAGATTTTGGTAATAACGTGATGTTAAAACATAATCATACAAGAAAAAGTTTTAAAAACTAAAACTGTATTATTTTTTTGAAGAGAAATTTTCCAAGTGAAATGATTTCACAGACGATTTAAACACTGGTTTGCACTTTTGAGAACAAGTCTTTTTTATTTTTAAATTACGAACATGGACCTTAAAGAGGCATGGAGCGCGAAAGGTCGTCAAATATATATTTTAAACAATTCCTGACGAAAGTACTCGCAGCTTCTACTACAGAGTAATTCACATTCCTCTGCGAGGAAATTTCCAAAAATAATCACAAAATTCACGATTTTTTAAATACGCGCGAAGGAAAAACTGTGTGGTTACCACAAAGTTTTAAATCTCCCTCCCCGGCCCTTATGATAAATGCACGCATGCGATCACAGTCAGTAGCTTGAAGTCACTTGAGGTCAAACGTCACATTTTCCATACAAGGGAAATGTGTAAAGTCTGTCTTGCCATACCAAATAAGAAAGCGTACTTTGCCTTGTGGGAGAAAAATCGACGAAGTGGCAAGCAGTTTTTGAAATTTGAAACTAAAAGAATATGCTTTGATATCAGCAGAAATTAAAAATCTTTACGAACAAACCCTAAAACTACCTGGAGAGCAGGTTGAATTCTGTTTCAGTGGCAATAATGCAATTTAATCTGTTTGTCGCGTTCCAAGCCTCTTTAAAATTTAGAAAAATACGTTTTCAGCAGATGGAATAAAGGAGTCTTTACAACAAGGCTGGATATGTCAAGTGTCTAAAATTTCTTGAATTCCTAGAGAAGATTACCCTGAAACTAGATGAAGTGCTGATCAACAACATGAAGAATCAAGACACCTGGTCCAATGAAACGGTCACTTTGTCATTTGTAGTGCACCTGTTCTGTGGGAATAATACAGTTGCATCACCAGCTATTCACCACTAACAGTCTGATGCTACCACTCCATCCAACACAACAATAAACAGTGAGAGCTGCCTTCATAACATTGTTATTATATCTTGACATTCGTTTTCCTCTGATTGTCTGCTCAGTGCAAACAGCCGTGAGCAATAGTGGAACAAGTGGCAGAGTGAAAACAACTTCAACTACTTAGTTTTGAATGATGTCCGTAGAGTTTAAAAACAATTGTACTGGAAAACTTGTTGGAAGATTGGAAGGCAAGGCATGTCCATGATTACATTATAGAGTTCAAGTAACCATCACATAATCATTATGTCAAAGCAATTTTAAGTGGTACTTTTCTGCATCAATCTAAAGTTCTTTCCTTGAGGAATAAAAGGTGTAACAGTAATAGACACATTCAACACTAATGCAAGATTTCTGTCAAAAAATAAAACAGCATTAAACCTATGCTTTCAGTCACTTTTTTTACTTTGGGTCCTTACTGTTACAAAATTAGCTTTGTATGTTCCCTACTCAGTTTAGAAGTGGCCTTTGGCTTTGGACATGGCCTGGCCATGCCGTGGCCTGAAAGCTTAAGAGCTTGGTCTGAAGCAATAACAAAAAGTCAGTAGTTTCTAAACCCAGTAATAATCACACTTATTTGACAAAGGAACAATTTGAGACCAAGTGGCCTAAATAAAAACTTTTTTGAGGAAAAGCACAAATTTAATAACACTTTGAAGTGGTTATAAACCCACCTTTCATCACAGAAAACAACTTTTGATTAAAACCACTTACCATGACATTATTTGTATCAAATTGTTCCTTTTTCAAACTGTGATTTCAGGAATTCAAAAGAAGTTGCAGTTTGTTATGATTTTGAGATGAGGCTCTGCAACTTGGCTTGTTACGGTGTGTCATTTTGTGCCCAGCGTGTTCTCAACAAATAACGAACTGTCAGAAATCACTTCACATCAGAGAAAGAGAGGAATACAAGACCAATTTTTTAGCAGTGACTTCAATCAAGTTCGTTTTTTAGATGGAACATGGGTTCATAGCCACTTTAACGTTAATTCTACTGTATGTCATTTTGCTCAGGCACTCAACTGACTTCACAATGGTAAGTCAATTAAGATGCTGGTGCCCGGTTTGTTAATTAAATTATGAAAATTACAGAAATTGAAATAAGCGAATGATCAGGCATAGTGCTTGACAAGGCTGCTCAAAATCAAACGGGAAGCTGAAACCTATAAGTAAAAATATTATTTGAGATTTGCATTCTTGTAATGTGGCCGTCCATGGTAAAGGTACCAACTTGTGGACGACGAACTCACACCCTGAGTGGAATGTGTCCCCTCTGTTATACACAAAGATACTGTAGAAATTTGTTCCTCTTACCTCTACTGTTAGGTTGGGACAAAAAGTTATAAGGCCGACTAAACCAACAAATTGAGCGGATACCCGTTCCCCAATGTTTTTTCTTGTAAGGGAGGAGAAATTTACTGTGTAATTATCTTTTAATGGATAAAAACAACGAGAGTTAGACAATCAGTTTGAAGCACTGAATTGTGCACACGAATACAATTTCATATTACTCTTTCAGCTGCCATACCTGACTTCCAGGAGCAATAAAAACGGTAAAAATGCTGTGAAGCAAATCGAAGATATTTAGAGAAACAGTGAGACTCGCAAGTAAATTCAAAACATTTGCACCATGCGATGCTGGTGTCAGGAAAGTTCAGGTGAGTTTCATCATCTACGATCAGTTTACAAGAACCTGTTACACAAATCACAATAGATTACAACTAACTGAAGAATTTTATTACATGTTGGCCTGTTATGATAACATTTCCAAGACATATGCAATGGAATATTTCCACATTTTTCTTGAGGGCATTTGGCAAACATTTTACTGCTCTAAGGAATGAAAACTATTATAACCTGTATAGGTTACCCAAGGCAGCACCTGCTGTACTAGGTGAAAAACAAAACAAAATAAAATAACAACAAACCATCAGTAGTCCTTTTACTTGGTTTCTGAATTTATAACTGTTTTTAAACAACTTCAGGCCAGCTGATGTCTTACACTAGAAATGTTTAATTGTCTTATTGTCTGGGTGAATGCTCACATTTGGTTAAAAACCTAACTCACTTTCCAAAATGTTCACATTAAATGCCTGTGATTGGCAATACACCCAAGGCCTAATTAAAACAGGACTAGATCTCAAAAGCAAGCCAGGGGCCGGGTTCAATAATCTCTGTGCACGAAAAGTGACCGAATACATAGGAATCTTTGAGTAAACTTATAAATTGTACACAAATAGTGTGGTGTACTTAATCTTTGGGTCTGAGCTGAGCTAGGTTAGAGCCTAAGTCCAGGTGTGTGAGCACCGTCAATAATTTCACCTTCACGCACTTGTTGCATACCTGCAACCAATTAACACTAAATTGTGTACCTTCACTGGATGTTTATTTGACCCCCAATCCGGTTTTGAGTGTATTATGCATTTATATTGCTAGGCACCCAACCCTTTGAAATGCACTTGAATAAAAAAAACTGAAAGAAAATAAGGATTACAACAATATTACTAACGATATTACTACTAACAATACTACTGTTACAGCTACTGCTGCTACTACTAATAATAATAGCAATAGTATTACAACAAAATGTCCGGCACACGTAAGCCTGGTCTTCACTAATTAAAAGTTACGCAGTATGATTGCTTGAATTTGTGCACTCCTTCAGATAACTTACATTTAGCCTTATTCAGATAAAATCTCTTGAAATGATGTTTTTGACTGACGCAAACTTTACTCAATACTTTTAACAGCCAGTGGACTGTGTATTACCCAGAACAGACCACATACTGATAGAGCAAGGCAAAAGCTATGGATGATTGCTAACTGGGAACCAGCTCTGGTAATGAAACATGACAGAGGGTTCTTGTAACAGGCTGTGAACTGGGTGTGAGCAGCAGATAGGAGCACTTGTCTAATTGTAAAACAACAGATCACTTTGTATAACAGACTGTTTCAAGCTTTCTCTCACTGTCAAACTGAGCTGATGTTGGTCAAGAATCCAAGTCCTTAGGCATCTGCCAAGCAAAAACATTGAATTTTGTCTTCAGGCTACAATCAAAAATAGGAAACCTGACAAACAGACAGCACTCAATTTCTTCTTCTTCACCTATTTCATTCTTTGTTCTTGTCTATAGCCTATTCCAGTAAATACAAACCTTTTTAAATCTTGGACTGATTCTTCTAACTGGACTAAAACCATGAAAAAGGCTTTGCCAATTGCACACAAAATTTTCGATCACAAGGCAACTCTTAAGCTAACAGGATTTGCATACAAGTCGGCGAGAAAGCATGCACTGTACATCCTACAGTATTCAGTAAATTCCTTGGAACATCAAAGGCTTGATGGCGCCAGCACAGATTGAAGTAGGCTAGTCGCTATTCATGGGCTTCACCGAATGTGTATTGGATGAGATGATTGCGATGGTAAATCAACCTCCCTATTTAGATCACGAGTTTCAAAGTCAAAAAAAACGGACAATAAGTACGGCAAACAACCAACATGACTAGGATTAAAATTCAAAAATAAATATTAGCTGGCTTCGAATTTTTAAATTCGATGCATTGTAAGAGAAATTAGCGAATAGGTTTTCTTCGGCAGCATGGCTAAGCCACCCACATTAATTTGTGAATGGATTAGGAAGGGTTAGTCACAGTTTGACTTGCTTAGGCATTGGGGTAATAAAAACACAAATGTTAGGGTAGGAGTTGCCTCGTGTTACTGCCAAAAGCCAAAAGTTTCAATGACTGTATTTGCATAGTCAGGCTAAGCATCAGAAATCAAAAAGAAAGAGCATTATTCGAAAGATATAGATATAGGTTTTTGTTATGAATTCATTTCATGAGGCTTTTAACAAAAAAGGAAGAGAAAGCAATCTCAAAAAAACACTTCATAAATGTTCGGCAATATAGTATGATTTAAAATTGAAATTTTGTTTGTCAAATTCTGAAGAAAAATAAACATCACTCCATCATTAATATTGTCAATATTTCAAAGTATTACCTTTAAGCAATTTATCAGTGTTATCACCTTTTGAAAAATAGTAATTTTAGGAATTATTTTTAAGCGACGTTGAAAATATATTACGCAAACTGCAAACGTATCAAACAGCTTGGTTAGGAAACGCACACATTTCTGTAGAAGTAAAATTTTCAACACAAAACAAATGAAAGTTGCCATAACCACACTTACTGTGACTGGCCCAAAAACCAACTGCTGGGAATTGAAATTTGCTAACAATCACTATGAAAACAAGGCAAAAAGAAAATGCAATAACAGCCAATACCACACTTGGCTGGTGCTCATTTAGTACTAGACCTTTTGCCAGAGGCTTGTTCATTTAATATCCACATGACCTTCAAAACTTCATTCATAAAATCTGACCCTGAGCAATCATTAGAGGGAAAGTGCTCAAACTAAACCTAATTGGACTAATGTCTGGGTAAGACAGTTTAGCGTCAACTGAGAGCACAACCAATGGCCTTGAGTTGGTGCAAGCTGCCATCGGCCATTGGCAACAATCCGATGTTACTGTTACTAGGTTCACATGAGTGGCGGAAAGACTAGCAGGTTTTCAGAGTTGAAAATGCTAGTGTTTTAGCCATGCAGACTGTGTTTTCAACAGTTAATCCTCACCACTCAAATTACATTTAAAGTGAAATTGAAGTCAAAGCATGTTCACCAACTTCATAAATTGATTATCATAATGACTAATACAAGGATCCTTTCCCTGTGCATGTATGTCATTGGAAGTACATGCTCTGACTACAAAAGTGCTAGCGAAAATGACCACAGTTTTAGGGTAATTTAAACTGCCAGCAACAAGGCAACAAAAGCGACATTTGCAACCATTCACACTGGTAAAAGTACCAGGGAAAATGCTATTGGCCCGTGAACAGGGTATATAATGTACTAGAATGCGTCTTCAATCTGGTAAGCATTTTTGGTGAGTAAAGAAAAACTGGAAATACAAACGGTTTCAAAGTGTCACCCCAGTACTGCTGGCCTTTTTGCTAGCACTTCTGTAACCAGATGACTTACTTCAATGGACACACATGTGCAGGGAAGGAGTGAGACTTGTGTTTATTGTTGGGTTCATCAATTTATTGCAGACAGTGAATGTCTTTTGACATTAATTTCCACCATTTTAGCCTCTGATGTGAACTTTGTAAAGTGCTCACAGGCGGCCCGAGGGGACAAGGATTCTTCAAACATCTGTCCATGTAAGCACTGATTTCGAGCCTGACTCTTGTAATATCTTGCACCTTCCAATGTCCACCTAAGATTCATACGAAAGTAAAACTGATATCGGATATAAAGATCAGACATTCTCAAATTACTGAGCTGTTCTTCAATTTTTTGTTATGAATCATTCAACATGTACAGGACACCTAGAGAGAGAAGAGAAAACTAATGGTACGGTACTTCATTGATACAAATATACTTTTAGTTTTTTTAATTATTCACATCCTTATTATCATGACTGAAATTATTACTAACTTATACTAATAGTTCGTGGGGACAGTGCTTTGCCAAGTCAGGAAAATAAAAAATGTAAGTTATTATCTCCTACTTAGCACACAACATGGCTGAAAACTGGACACAACACAACAGAAAGCTTTTTTGCCAAATTCTAAACAAAAATAAACAAAGGCTAAAAATATTAATGCATGGTTTGTCACCAAACAACATGTAACATTAATGTATCATCTGTAGCAAAGTAGCTATACTTTGGGAGAAATGGATAAATGACAATTGTGTACTTTTTACGCAAAATAACATAAGAGTTAGTGAGACTAGTTAACTATATGTAAAAACACACACACACAGAAGTGCTCCATCTTGAGCTGTACAACTACAATATTGTGTTTTGGTAGGTCAACTACTGGTAAAAACAACACTACAAGATGTACAACAAGTTTGCATATCTCATTACCAAATATTTGACTAAAAACATGAAATAATACTGTGATACACACTGATACATTATACTGAAGAGTCTTCGCACAAAACACAAACCTTCATTGTGTCGTTTATTTAGACTCGAATATGCGGGGCTTTTGAACTGAGAAAAATATCCTGGGAGGAGGTGTAACAGGGCCATATTAACAATCCTTTGTATTATGTCTTAGAAGCCCTGAGGCAAAATAGAAATTCAACTCTTTGACATACACAAGGCAACAAAACTCTCCTTTTAACTCTCTTAACTTTAATGCCCCTTCCCTTTAATAAAACCGACTCCATAAATTTTACACAAATGCTTTTTATTACAATCATTTGGAGTACACTTTTTCTATTGTACATGCCTAGACGGATATTTCTTTTTGGGTCTATCAATGTGATAAAGCCACAGATTTGGTTACAGGTTCAATTTATTAGATATGACAGTTGGGATATTCAAGTTCTGTTTGTAAATGAATCAGTTTAGCAATAAAGGGGGTGATTATCAAGAAAAAGATATTACTTGACAGAACACAATTTTTCTCATAGGCAGCAGTCCATTAACTGCCTTCCCCAAGGCCGGAGTGCAGTGGACATTGTTATACGCGTATCACTACACAATAGACGGATAATTAAATTACTTTTTATAAAATAAATGTAATACAAGTCTGTCTTGAGAACCCTAATGTCTAAATATTTGAAAAATATGCCCATCTCTTGTGCACCAGAGAGTGTGTTTTTACTTAGCG
Organism: Phoronis australis; assembly: GCA_002633005.1. NCBI lineage: Eukaryota > Metazoa > Phoronida > Phoronidae > Phoronis > Phoronis australis. Next base: position 215,776 of record NMRA01000356.1, on the reverse strand, counting down.
AAACAATTTTGCCAAGTGTGTTGCTCTGTTATATGAAGTTCTCTTGGTTGTTTGATTGTTCACATTCTACATGTCGTATTTCTCAATTTATACACAACATTTCCCACATCAAAGGCTCCTAATATTTTTCATCGAAATTACACACAAGATGGAGCTGTGGAGACTACTCTTCAAATTTTACTTTGTGGCGCCATAGCTCTGCTATCCTTCCAGAAACTGATATTGATTGACCTTGTCAAGCACCACAAGCAGTTGCCATCATTTTTGTTACAACTTACCATTCCTGAGTATTTTGTGACTTTCTCATTACAGTATTTGATTTCATAATACTAACAACTACTGAACACAGCTATTGCCAACAGGAGTCCACTGTTCCTTTGGCTAGTCTCATAAGAAACTCGTTTTGTTTCATGACATATTGTACTTCTCCAATAAATTTGTAACGAACCACTGTTGTCGAGAAGACCGTTTATCAGGAACGCTGATCTAGGGTCACTTTGCATGGAACAGAGCAGCACATGAGCACATGGTTTGTAGTTGGGCATGCGAAGTACCTGCACACTCCCATGGTGAAGAACTTAGTAGAATAAACAAGCATATCCCTCAGATATCAGCTTTGGTACGCTGTCCATGTGCTTCGTGATAGTAATAATAATAATTGGAGATTGTAATGGAAATAAGGCTATAATTGGAATAATTTAAAAACTTGCTTTTACATTACTTTGTATCCAGTGCTAACTAGAAGTGTCAATATTGACCCTCGGCTAGAATTTGTGAAAATATGTCCGACCTTGCTAATTACCAGATTTTTACTGACAACATCAGCATTTTACAATGTGTTCCAAAATTAAGCATATGAGGTTCTCAGGAACAACGAGTTTGTGACAATCCAGAAAATGTTGGGAAAAGCATAAATGCAACCATTTGACAATCTAATCAATATCTTTTGAAATATACCATTTTCAACAGGTTTTACCCTCCTGTTCATTTACATGGGTAACACACGTGACTTGGTGTGTTTACTCTACGAACACACATAAATATTCAAGATGGTGGACAAAACCATGGATTTGTGTATTACACATTAGCGATATTTCAGTCATAAAACTTTAGCTGAAATACGATGTTACATTGCAGCCTAAAACGTGCTGATTTTTCGAACCGTTTAGCATCTTACATTGAATTCCTTGTAAAAAATTAGGTTAGGAAATTTTCACCCGAATAAGTGCGTTAAAAATTAGCCACAGTAGATATGTTACAGTTATCTGGTACCCTTCAATAAAATCAGTTTAATTTGATTTTAGTAAATTTTTGAACCATGGTAGATGCCAGACAAAAGACTGGGACTAGATTCATATCTGGATTTAGCCTCGAATTGGAAACTACGGACATCTGTAATTGAAACCAAACTGGAAGTTTTTGTAATGTCGACATTATTTTCAAGTTGATTTTCACCTTGACCTTGTCACTGTACTTGACTACTAAGTGAAAAATGAGATTTTTGAAAAGAAGAGAACAAGCTCCCAGCAGAAGCACTACGTTCAAAAGAAAATTCTGAAGAAACTTCCCATACAAATTCTGTTACAGCCGAGCACTGAAAGCCTACAGCACTATCTACAAAAATGTAACTTTTTGCCTGGCATTTTAAGGCTTCTTAGTACTGCGAATTAGTTCTGCACAATTTCACAACAGACCAAAGTATAGTCACTACTTTAGGGGTAACTTAGTATCCTCAAATAGAAGCAAAAAAATGGCCTAATTGTCATTCTTTATATTTTTCAATTGCTTGTTGTAATACCAGAAATGTTCAAAAGTTCATTGTGTCTGTTGATGACAGCCACACTAAATGATTTTTTTTTCAAATAACGAAATTAAGCTGTTTTCTTGCTTATTTGAATAAAAAATTTTGATAAAATAAAATTTTACTGTTGTGCCACATTATGTTCCAAATTTAAGAAACTTTGCCACAATCTCAACACCAGAAACTAGATTTGTTCTAGTTTGAAGTTAGGTAATTATGACTTTGCTTTAAATGATCGCTGTGTGAGTCTTAAAAACCAGTGAAATCAAGTTTCTGTTTTGTCTAGGCAGTGCCATGGTACTGAAGCAACTCTTAGTCAAATAATAAATAAATGTCTTAGAAACCTACATCATGCATAACACAATCTGACTTGTTCCTGTTGTAATACCAACAAATGGGATGGGAGAGGAGTTCACAGACCAGAAATAACAGTTATGTAATCCAGTCTTCTGTTCTCAGGAAGTTGTAGTTCCCTTATGAAATGCCTTCCTCACTTTAGACATCCTAATCTGTCTATTCTAAATATCTGTTTATAATCCTGGCAAAGATAATGTTGCCTTTAGCTGAAAGGCATATCAGCTCCTAAACTCTCATAAAAGATTCAAAATTACATCATGGTTGAGGGTTCAGACACTGACATGCTAAGCCCCCCAGAAGGTGACAGATAATTTTGGGCTGTTGCCATACAGAAACTTTGGCCAATTGTTGACCACAGTACTTAATGACAAGAAAGGGTCACTCTGAAGGTACAACATTGCCCAGATGTGACACCAGTCTGCCAATGCTCTTTATTTATGCGAAGTTTGTATTTTTTATTGTAACTAATCTTGTGCTTGGAATAATTGTGACATTCCACACAGAAGCACTGAAATGAACCTGTGTTGAATTAATTGATAATTATAACAATGATAGTAATAATAGTAGACCTAATAACAACCACAACAACAATAACAACACGTGAGTGACACTTGAATTAATAATTAAACAAAACAATCATGAAAGTATGAAGTATTTTCAACTTTAATTGAGAAAATATGTCGTCCATTTAAGGGGCTATAAACATGACTTTTCCTTCGTCTGTCAAAGAAAACATTTGATTTGTTATGAAGTTGCTTCTTCTTCAGATTTGTAATGGGGCTGGAGAAACACTGGTACTCCTATTGCTCGAGATCAAGGTGTGCACATAACATAAGCCATGGGCCGGGGAAAACACTGACACTGGTACAGGCTGAGATCAAGTTGTGCACATTACAAGTCAAGATATTGAGCCAAGTCTCAAACATTAACAAATAATCAAGTCTTCCCAAATATCTTCTCTAATTTGAGTAAGGAACAACTTAGTATCAGTTTTATGACACCAAGTGTGCTAAATTAAAAGTTAATTTTTGACAGAAGGCAGATTTACAGCCACTTTAATAACTAAATGTCAGTGTTTTTACTTACAGTACAAACCAAAAGTATTCATACAAAATGACCCAGAATGCCCCCTCATGAACGGCTGGGCAGAAGCCCAATTCATCTTCAGAGTCATCTTCTCTTGCTGAGAATGAAGGACAATAACAGGAAAGTTAGTAAGGTGGCTAAACCCTTTTAAATTAGAAATTTGCCGCTGAATACATATTACCAGTAATTTTTGATAATAACAAAATTAAGACTTTGTGATAGGAAAATGGTATTTTGTCTGATTATTTTTGTCCTGTGCTGTGTTTCCATAAAATTTTGTCATATACAGTTTAAGTATGAAAAATTGTCTAATGCCGTTATATCAGTAAAAACCTAGTAAACATATCATAAAATTTCTTTTAAAAAATACTAATATACTTAGGTGTTTTGAGCAGCTTTGGTCAGTTCAAAAAGCACAAATTACTGCAAAGATTGAGTTGAGTCTGCCTTAATATTTTTACATTTTGTTCATTTGCCATTTTACCGCATATTTGACAACATTCCAAAACGAAAAAGCAGGACATCCGGATCTAGGCCATACCACAAACAAAAGTGTCCACCGTACCACACAGAAACAATATGCCGAGAGCTTTTTTTAGTCATGCCTACGGGATGGAATCAAGAAGTACAGGCATATGGTATGGGAAAATTGTAGCATGTGTTGGTAGGCAATACACTTTGATATGGACTGAGCTTCAAAAAAGCAGTACAGTTGGCAACTATACTGCTGGAATGCATATTATGTCATTGAGTGTCTGAATATATAGTCAATTCTTTATAATATAAAATTTTATTTAAATGAAACATAGGCAGAGCATTAACTGACCGATAACTTTAACGTCAGATACCTTCTAAATGTAATGTACAAGCCTAAGTAATATCACCCTTTCCATACACCTACCAATACCTAAAGGTTTAACACCCAGGTGGCAATGACATCAACAACGGGTATTAAACTTTGGACACAACTTTGTATTTTAAACAAGCAAATGTTCTATATATCACACACAAGACGTGAAAATATTCTTATCGTTGACAACAGCACAATAGTAAATGAAAAATAGTTGGCAGAAACATGTCATGGATTTTATTGGGCATAATAAAAGCTGGCCAAAAAGTTCACTGTGGGTGATTAAACACCATTATTGGGCAGGAGTTACATTAAACAAGGCTGATAAATAATTGAAATTCCATCTTGTCTAAATAATTTCAATCTTTTTTTAGTTTACAATGCATGAGGCACTATTAAGACACAAAATTCAAGTTACATGTGACGATGTTACATTTTGGAATAAATACTTGTTGATGAAATTGTTTAAAAATTTTGACCAAATGTTGATATTCACTTTTCATTTCAGAAAACCTTTTGTATACTTCAGTGGCTTTAATGTAATCCAGATACAAAACATTATCTAAGACACGTGTATAACAAAAAAGGAAATAATACAAGTTCCCAGAAATAGTGCCTCAACGTGTTTGTGGAAAAATTAAAAGCTATGTGAAAACTAATCTTAACTATTTTCAATTCCAAATAATTCAAACCAATCAAAAAGGATAAAAAACAAGGATTCAGCAACTTAAAGCTCCTGGCTGTAAGTAATTTCCTGTTATTATTAATGCTTTTATTTTTAATATCTCTATTACTGTCACAGTTATCATCACCTGCACTCTCTTCTTTAACGTCTTCTTTTTGTAATTGTTGTTGTTATAATTATTACAGTATTTGCTACACTTCTTTTTAAAAATATTATTCGCTGTTATTGTTATAACAGTTCTTAGTGTTTTTCCTACACCTCCAAACACTGGGACCCATTTTCCAAATTTTTGTGGTCCATTCCTGTGAATTCCTTGGGGTGGGTGAAAACAGTCCAGAAATCACTGAACCTGAATAGAATGGTACAAAACATCTACTGGAATATTAATGTCAAGCTGGTCGCACTTGTAACAACAGAAAATACTGAAGATAACCCAAAAATTAAATTGATGGCTTTTATTCCTTACAGCTTAACAAAATCATGTGACGCACCTGTAAAGCATTAAGAGTCCTCTTTAGCTTACCCATGTCAAATGACAGGGGAGCATTGTTATTACTATTATTATAATTACTATTATTATTATTATTATCATTATTACTGTTATTGCTGTTGTTATTGTTATCGTTATTATTACGATTGTAAATACTAATGTTGCAGCACTCGTATTAGAAGTTTAGGACAAATAGCACACAGACTAACAAGAAATTTCAGATGGTTTCAAAGATGAGTTGAACACAGACTGTCGTCTCACAATTGGTTTGTAATATTTTTTGTAAAATCGAAAAGCAGCATCATTTACATTTTGAACATCATGATTCATTACAACAAAAAACTGGAAACAAAACACATAACAAACGCAGTCACACCAACAGGGTGACAAGCTGTGACTCAACACACCGGTGCTGAGCACGCCTACACAACTCAATTCTCCCAGCCAAACATCCCACCCAATTCGATAGCTATGAGCCCGGTAATTGTCAAGTTTGACAACAGAACAGTCATTTTAGAAACACATCCTCCATTTAAGGTAATCATCTTCTCAAATTGTTTCAAAACACAATGAGAGGAGCTGGAATTACATGTCTATTACAGCTGGGTAGAACCAAAGGGATTTGCCTGTCAAAACGTCGCCTAATCAAAAGACAGGCAGCACAGATAATACCTTATCAAAGTTCCCATACTCAAGCTATGTCTAGCAGTTTATAATATTGCAGCTTTATGTAAACAATAACTAGGGATTAATCATTTGAACGATTACTGAACTGGAAGCAGGATTAGTAATCATGCCCACACTTGTGTATAGTGGTAATGTCACAAGGCACCAATGAAAATATGGACCTAAGAATGGTGGAAAAGGAAATGGAAGCTTAGTATACATTATTGTCAATGTTTAAACAGATTTTGAGATTTCCATCAAAAATTCAATACATCAAAAGTCACTTACTTTTTTCTCATTGAAAGAGATTTATTTTAAATATTCATTAATTTCTCATACATGCTTTATACCAATTAAAGCAATCCAAAAATCAAATCAAAATTAGGCCACTTACCTCAAATTTTGCTGATAACGCTAGGATATTAAGAAAGTTATGTCAATCTCAAAACACAGGGCTGACCAGCCCTTCCAAAATTTGACCTCTCCAATTCGATTGCAGGTTATCTCTCAATTCCAACTGAATGTTGAAACCCATGCTAATAGGAAAAAGGAAGTTTTGGGTCAAGTTTTATACGCTTAATTAACACATTCCTTCATTTCATTTTTAGGCACTAAGTGGAAACAAGTACAGCTTTAAATATTGGCATTCAGGTAGACAAACAGGAGACCTTTTCAGTGGCCATGTCTAGCTACCTTGAAATTAGCCTTACATCACTCCTCAAATTGGCTGTATTGGTAGAGCCTGTATTAACACAATGTCATAATTCCCACAATTTTCCACTCATTACTTTCCAACAACTGATCAGTCATACAAAGGAGAAGCTGGGGAGACATGCAGTAAGTGAACAGAAAACCCAGCCAAACAAGCAATTACAAAAATCATAGAACTATTAAACATTGTTGTCAAATTGTTCCCATTTAAGATAATTATTAAATCATCCTAATCGCAGACAAGTGTTTAGGAAGATGAGTATGTGGTCATATCGAGAGGATTGTATTTAACACGAAGCACAGGTGATGCACTTGTTATAGACAGCGCCATGTTTTTGGAGTTATCTCCCATTGAGAGACTGGTTAGGTGGAATGCAAGATAAAATTGACAATGTCAAGTTCAAGCCATTACTTTTTAACAAAAACACAATTTGTATACAACACAAATTAAAAAGAGACAGGATATGTGTAATTCTACTGCCTCATACATGAGAGTGGAACAGTAGACATTTCAAACATATTTAAAAAACAAATCCCAGAACTACTTTGTTTTGCTACGTGAATCCTTTAAGTTTATTTTACTGGGAAATTTGATACCTGTTCCAAAGTAATTAAAATGCCTCAAAATATTTCAGCAATTAAAAAAAATCTAATACTAATTAAATTAAGAACAAAAATCATCAAACAATAGGTTTTTTGTTTTACCACGCAAAAAGCCTAAAACCCGAGAGTGCAATTCCAAAAAGCATATGATTAAGGCACAGTAGAGTTAATTCAATTAGCCCACATTTGGGGAAGAAACTTAACGACAAAATTCTGAGCCAATTACAGCTGACAATAACTCCCCTGGACTCTCACCTTTTAAGCAATATCCGATCACAAAGCGGTCCACTCAGCACACTGGGCTAATGAACATTTTTGTGGGGTTGAAAAAATAAGGCGGAATATGACGAACCAAACTGGAATTTAAGACTCTGTTTTGGTGATACAAGGGACCACCTTCCACAGGAGCAGAGTACTCAACTTGAGAAAAGAAAAATATACTCACAGGGCCTTTTCTCACAAACATTGCGGATAATTATGACAAGAAATCGAGCTGATACTACATTTTCTTTTGAAAATAGATTAATAGAAAGAAGGTATAAATAGGTGTCCAAAAATGTACGCAAACATCTGTACAAAGCCAGGAGTTCAAATTCAGTTCCTGTGAATCAGACTTGGCACCCCGACCTACTGTATGGTTACACTTTGCTTTGCCGACTGAGTTTTGGAGAACAAAAATTTATGGCGCAATGATATTGGAAACTAAAAAACCCTCAAAAGAGCAAAGGCAATAACTAATCTTCCACTCAAGATGATCAACAACGCATTTAATGATTTAAAGGCTTGATTGCTTGTTGACCACCCCTTTATGAATTTAAACCAGTGATCTTGTTTCTATTACATCAATAAACAATGCAGAACAATGAGTACATTTTGAGGGACACCCCTGTAGTATTGCTATTACTGAAGGACACCCCTTTATTGATGCCATCACTGAGGGACACCCCTGTATTTACGCGATTATGATGAGTGTGTTTATATGAAACAACAGTTTTCCTAACCACATCTGTACTGATACCAGAGTGGCTGTAATACAACAAATACTAAGAGCAATTAATACTATATTAATACTTTTGAAATGTAAAAAATAACATGAAAACAAATGACAAAACTTATATAATCCTTTCAGTTTCTGTACACACTAAAACTTCTAACAAATTACGACTGTGTCTGTTGATATATCAAAGAAAGATTAGGAAATACTTTTGTTCATCCAGTGTTGGAAGAATATTGAAAAACAGCATCTGTGTGTTAGCATTGCTTTGAGAAATTATCAGCTATGTTACATTGGCAACTATGAACTTTCTTCAGTTTTGACATTTTCTGGTGGTAGCTCGTAGTTAGTGAGACAAATTTCTGTGCAATATTCACTCTTGTTAAACTCAAGATGGCCGCACACTCACTGCCACGAGTGCATTAATAGATGCAAGAAACCTACGAAAATGCAGGACCATGCAAGACTATGTAGAATCAGTTAAGTGGAAGGTGAGGGTTTGCAAATACGTGACCACACAGAGGTGATTGGTCAGTGAGGCTGAATGACCACACAGAGGTGATTGGTTGGTGAAGCTGAAATGTTGAATTATGGGATAGAATTTACTGTTTTCATTATACGAGCCAAGATTTCTTGCCTCAAATGCCTCATGAGTGTCTTGCATTTACGGAACAATCCCCTGGTCTACGGAACACACCTCTGGTCTACAGAACATGTCCCTGGTCTCACAAGCTTGGAAAAGTTAGTATTACCCATTAAAATACAGGTAATTTTTATAGATCTACAATGTATTTTTTAACTTGCGTAAAATGAATATTGAATGAGTGAGAATTTAATTTCAAATAATTTCAAAAAGATACCACCCTTAACAGTGTTTCTAATTATAACCTGTTGTTATCAGTGTATCAGTTGACAAGGTCCCAGCCTGCAATAACAACAATAAAATCATATGTATCCCAACCTTCATTAGAGAATGATTTTGTGTAGGCTAACAAACTTAAACAGTGACCTGCTAGACACTTGACAGGAGCAACATGTTTTCAGAATCCAGAACCTGACAGTGCAGAGTAAGTGTTCTCCACCTCATTTGTGTTGATGACACGCTTCATCACAGCCTTCAGGGTGCAGAGGCACTCAGACACAATTTGTGACGCAGGAGCACCAGGCTCACTGAGTGGACCAATACAAACAAAACCCAGTGCTCATCTTTTAAAATAGCTCACATAATACACTGAAAATAAATGAGCAGACAGTGAAAGATGCCAGACCAGACTCCTGTAAAGTGTTAGACTGTACATGCAAACAGCAAATTCCCAGTGTAAGGAGTCATTAAACAGAGACTAGTCAGCTATATGTAATAACACATCTGGCAAATCTGGTCAACCATTGTCAAAACGAATTAGGAAGTCAACACTTGAGATACACCACACCTCCTCCCTTTTATGCTTCAATTTTGCTACAAACTCCTCCATAGTAGTAACACTACAAACTAAGGCTTTATCAAGACCAACTTTAAAGAAACTCGTTGGCATTCTATGGTGACTAAGGGGGTGAGCGGTGAGTTTGAGCATAATGAAATCACAAAAATATTTGAAGTTTCTTCAAGCAGTAAAGATGTTAGAAATCCCTGTGATCCTAAGCACTTTAGAAACAATTGCATTGTTTGGCAACTAGTGAGCACCTTACAAGCATCTTCATTTATAATTGTAGGGAAATGCTGGGTTTTCAGGCATTTAGAGCTGTGCATGGACCTTGCAAAACATGCAATCTAAAATAATCTTCTTCTCATATACTTCAGCTTTCTGAATGACTCTGTAATTTAAAGAAGAATATCTGCACTTAACGGAGATGTGTCATGTAATATTTCATAAAGCAGACTGCAAAGACACATGGTGCTGGGCTCTGATCATCACCACACGCAGTGTCATGTATCTGTGAATTAGGCAGCGTCACGTGATATTTCCGACAACTTCCCTCGAAAAAATGACCAGGTGTCAAGTACTCCGGGGCACAGTGTGCAGTGTTTGATGTGACGGAACAACACATTCCGACAGCTCCATCTGGACACTGTCTCTCGCTCAAAAAATGATATCATGTCTTCCGCACTTACGCACACAGTCACAATTAAAACCAGCTCATAGATATCCTTTGCCCGACCAAAACCACACGCCAAGCAGAAGCACTCATAATTGAAATATGAGAACCGGAATACAGCATTTAATTCATTTACAACAGTGAGCAAAGAAGATCACTTAAAAAAAACATCCTCGTGTTTACTGATCAGTTTCAAGGCACTGGGTTTGCTTGTATTAACAAAAAACCCAATGGGAGGCTGCAATTTCTCACTCTTGAAACTTCACAGGTTTGTCCTATTCTAAACAGGGTGACACATGCCAGGGAAAAGAAGGGTGTTTTCCCTTGCAGGTGTCCAACAGGATACACAGGCTCAAACAAACTGGTGTAATAAACAATCAAAGCAGTTATTTTACCAGTAACAAATTGTTTGGTAATTCAACATGCTTGGCATTGTTACACCAAGCAGTGTGATCAGGACTTAACCCCATCAAACCAAGGAGTCCTGAAAAATTGTTACGGATAAAAAATATTTTTTTCAATTTTTATTTAGAATTTCTATGGTGTATGTCTTGGCAACAACTAATGTAAGCAAAGCCTGTCAATTGCCCCATTTTTTTGATCTGCTTCAAAAATCACCGCATTTTGACACATGATATTTACACAATCACACCATTTTGACGTAATTTAAAAGCTTTATATACTAAACACCCCCGTATCCCCATTCTAATTCACAAGGCATAACTGAAAAACTCTGTCGTCGCCATGATGTAGCATTGTGACAGTATTTTTCCTTTTCGGTATTCTAGATCCAGATCAATGGTCCCGTCTTTTTATTTTTTGAATGCTGACAATTGTGTACCAGCACTGCACTATAAAAACTTTCAAAACGCTTTAAGCTAGTGTTCCGTCCAAGAAAATGAACTTTTGATTTAGATTATTCACCGCATTAAAACTCATCTCAGCTTGTTCCTTACCAAGATAGGAAATCGTGGATTTTTGGATTTGTAAAAGAACTCAGACAGGCTGTTAGTCCTTGAAACTATGCTCAACACATAAACTGACATGTAGTGACAAGCCGACCTGTAAAGCCTTGTCTCAAGGAAATAACAAAATGTCAGTTCTTTCCAAACCCATATCACATGAGGTATAACTGAGGAACAAACTGAAGCAATTTCATACTAGTAGGAGGTTTAAATCAAGGCATTGTTGCATTGAAAGGTATCATGATGAACTAATAGCAAATCTTCCAGGCCAATATACACAGCAAGTTGAGCCTATTATAATCAGACAGTCATAATTTCTCTTGCACCAAGAGAAGAATGCAGGAGTCTATATGCTCCCTTATTCTTAGGGCTGGGAATGACCAATGACAAAAAAGAGGAAACTTTCCAGGTGAGGAATCATTCCACAAATAAATAGGCTTGTGAGATAAAAGTATTTTTTGTGTTGAGAAAATTAACTGAAATGAATGTTTTTGCAAAATAATGACAAAAAATGCACAAAAAAATGGAAACTGGAAATCAAATACGAAGAAATCGAAACCAAAAAAGAGAAAATTCTCTAAAAGAGGAAAATTCCAGGCCCTGCTTATTCTTCAGATGAAGTGAAGTCTTATGACACCAGTGACTCCTACACAAAGCATGAAATCTGGAGACTTCCAGATTAGTGCACTAAGCCATTTAATCCCATATGATATGTATCAAGAACTTTGTCAACGATTATGTAACATATATTGATATTGTCCTCAGCATTCTAATAAGAGCCTAGCAACTGTGGCCTGTGCTAAAAGGTCCACTGAAAGAACCAGGCCATGGTGGGTGACTGTAGCGACATCTATTATCAAATTAAAGGATAAGGCAATACAATCACAACCACAATTGAAAGATGAATTGTGTTGAATGCATTAAACTTCTGAAGAAAATTAATGGAGAAGTCAAATAGGTCACTATGTTCATTTCGTCATTTTCTTGTGTACATAATGAAGGCAGCCATAATGAAGACAAACTAAGGAAAACAGCAAGGAGTCATTAAGTGAAGACATCCAACATGTTAGACATGTCTGATAATTTTGTGTATTTTTCTGTGATAGGGTATTTTTATGAAGGCACTGACCAGTACATTCTAGACTGAGAATAATTTTGCTATGGAACAACAATATCCCATCTTATAACACACCTTAGTGATGACTAAAATAATACCTGTCTATTTGCTACCATGTTACATAATTGGTAATTTTGGACAATTTTCCTTGCCAAGATTTCAGAGTTTTGAAATATAATTCAAAGATTTTAGCAAAAAACAAAATTCATGTGACACGTGTGACCTGGTGTATGCAGTACATAATAATAGAATCTCCTTGGTTTGCCAGTGTCACATGAGCTCAACTAATACAATTATGTCCTCGCAACATTTAGACACACAACAACTTGGAGCGACTCTCGATTAGCAAAAATGGTGATGAAAATCATGTAAGTGCTACTTTAAACCTGGCAAGCGGCAACACTTTAAGGCAACATTCCAAAGATAAAATTGAGAAAGTAAAATGAGAACGTGTTACTGGTAAACTTAGGTCGACTAAATAGAAAATGGCACTACCAATTAGCTAGTGATCAAACACAAAGTCAGAGTAATTAACCTACAAATATCAGATTAAAATAATTTAAGAATGTTATATTTTCCCCACAGTCAGGAGTAAAGCTCCCTTTAATTGAAGAGGACAGAAACATCGTGTGGCTGAAAAAGGTTTGGGCAGTGTTCTGTCTGCATGTAACAGTTTGTGGAAATTAACTCTAGACAGCACATATTTTGAGACAAAAAAGTTAAAATCAATTCGCAAATTTCAAACTGAGAGGAGCAACTTAAAGAAATTAACCATTTCCTGCTGGAGTGCAGCCTTATGACTTTTTATTAGTCAATTACAGTCATGCAAGCCAAAATTATTCTGAGAAAATGACCCAGAATTCCTTGTTATGACGGTGAATCAACAGGAAAGTTAGAAAGGTGGCAAAGCTATTCTGTTATTAAAATTTTGTCATTCTTATAGCTATACCAATCATTCTTATAGCTATACCAGTCATTCTTATAGCTATACCCGTCATTCTTATAGCTGTACCAGTCATTTTTGCTGTTAACAGAAATAGACATCATGACTGGAAAACAATATTTTGTCTGATTAATTTTGCCTGGTACTGCAGCTGTATTGTCTGATTACTTTTGTCTTGTACAGAATGAAACTGTTTCGAACAAGTTGACGACACACTAAGTGGCCATCGCACAACAGTTTTGCAGGCTATAACAACCTTCCAAATGTGCAAATTAGTGACAAATTCTTTCATCTACACAAACTTCAACAGCATGTCAAAGAAAATTCATTAACATTTCATGCTATAGTGTTGTAAACAACTTTGAAATAAAATCTTTGGATGCCCCACTGTTGTTATCCCTTCTCCATTGCTTACAACAATATTGATTTAACACTGAACTGAGGACCAGAACACAAAAGGCTCCTACTGAGTCAAGACGGAAATGAAACACAGGCCCTGTTTTTTAAGAAATGTGACCTTTTAATGGCTAGGTAGATGGCAACAAAAATAAAAGTGCTTTTTCAACCATTAAAGTGGCGTGAAACAATTAATCCGTGACTAAGATGGGAACTTTCGATTTAAACCACTTACTGCAAAATTTATCTCAATTTGTTCTGAACTAAAATGGGAAGTGACTATTGGTCTTGCAAAGATCTGGAAGTTTGTAATTCCTTGATACTCAGAAAATGAAACGACATGTCGTGACAGAGCCTGAGCTCCATTTCATCAAAGTTTAAGTCTCAAGTTTCATTATTGGCGTGACTTCAACAGCATTGGTCACTAAGCGCAACGTGAAATGTGACAGAATGTCAGCATTTTTATTTTGGTCCAAGTTAAGACTAAAATAGTTTAATGAAACAGAGCCTTGGTTTCAGGCTATAACAAGCTTTCAGTTGCTCACATGAAATGTGACCACGTCGTTGACAGTGTTGTTTTTCTATCAATTTACCATTTGTTTTTTCCTAAATTTTACCAAAAAGGCATGGTCACACGACCCAATTACTGGCAGACTGGTAAAAAGTCAAATTCTACTTTTAAAAAATATAAACTTTTCAAGAGTTCAAATTCATACATATCTGGCTGAATGAACATACTTATCAATAAAGTCCAACATAACTAAAAAATTTAGTAAAACAGTAACAAAAACAATTAAAAATAAAAATAAAATTCCATCGAACAAAAATCATTTGTATGCCTCGACTCAAAAGAAAATTAATTATACACAAACACAGTCTCATTTTCCAAAAAATGATAAAATCCTGATTTGTGGCTGAGTGAATGCTTGCTGAGTGACATTTTCTAACACAAAAACAAGTAGATTTACAAAGTTTTGTTTCCTACATGACAGTCATGCAATAGACACCTATACACCTTGAATTTATCATTACTTAAAAAGTCACATATAAGTGTGATGTCAGTTGTACTAAGGAAGATTGGTGAAGTGACAGAAGAATGATATTAATTGACACTCAGAGATAGTACTCAGTGACACTGTTACAATATTCAATATTCATAGCCACAATTGGGTAAATTATTAGATCATCGTAATCATTAACTTAACTGTTATTACTACTAGCACCAGTGTCGTAGTATCACAAACAATGTACTTTGATTATGATCATTATCATTTCAATATTATAATTATCATTATTACTATTATTATTTTTTATCTTTATTGTTACTAGTAGTAATATTATTATTGTTCCAGAATGATAGTCATTTTCATCATACATGCTCAGGACAATTCTAGTAACAAACTGCAGAAAAAGGGCCCAGGTCTGTTCAGGGCAACTCTAATATGAAATTGTAGAACTAAAATCGACAGTTGCTTGGTTCAACTCAAATATCAAACAACAGAACTAGGATCCACATCGACTCGGGACAACTCTAATATCTAAGTGCAAAACTAGGACTCACAGCTTCTCAGACAAGTACAATAACCAACGACAGAACTAAGACCCACAACTGCGCAGGACAACTCTAATATCAAACTGCAGTACTAGGACCCACAGCTATAACAACTATAATATCAATCTGCAGAACTGCACTCAGTCAATATTCCCTTTAAATCAGATAAGAATTGATTTGGGGAAAACTTTTGAATTTCTCTAATGTGACTTGGAGAACCCAACTAAGTATTATCCACATTCCATTCTGACTAGTGGACTGGTCATCAAAGGAGTGACTCTATTCACTAGGTCAGGTACT
>NMRA01000356.1:188311-197539 GCA_002633005.1 Phoronis australis | reverse complement strand
ACTAGGTCAGTTGAGGGGAATAACTGTTTCTTATCACATCTAAATAAGGCTCGAAAGCATCCAGACTGTACTTTTCCATTTTTTTTGGAACATGACAACCGATGGAAACCATAAAATCTGATTAGAGGAGTAAAAATTAGACCATGTGGATTAAATCTGAATTTTCAAAATTGGTCGAGTAACAGCAATTTTGTCAACAGAAACACAAGCCTTGAGTTAGTGGGTGGAAAGTTGTTCCCAGCATGGCTTATCAGCTCATTAGACTCTATCGCTAACGAACAATAGAAGCTGGGCCTGAAAGGATGTGGATAAAGTCCAGTTGTGACAATGGGATCTGGCTAAAGGGCATGTACACCACATATAAGACTCACAGCTGCTTGGGACAACTCTGAGGTCTTTCCATACGGAATCCAGCCTTGAGTTCCCTTAGCAAATCGAAATTGGACATGGTAGGGTACGGAGTGCCACCTAGTGTTACCAGCTCAAACAGCAACACGCCAAATGACCAACTGCAAAAAAGAATGACATTTTCAAATACAATATAGACAGAGTTACAAGTTATAACAGGTAAGCAAAAAGCAAGCACCTTCTATATATTGCAGTTAAAAGAAATATTATAATTTTATACTTTGATAGATAAAAAGAAGCAAACGTATGCAAGTTTGTAATAGTAATCATTATTATAGTTTCAGACAAGTTTTTTTGAAAATGATTTTTCACTTAGAATGTTGAGTTCAACAAAACTTGTCTCAAGGAATTCTGAAGCCAAGATAGTCTGGCTATTATAGTTTTATAATGCATTTCATATTTTTGAAAAATGTTACTACATCGAACGGTGAGCAGACATAATTTTTCAAATAGAAACGAGCCATTTCGCTAAAAGCTTATATGACTTACACATCACTAGCAGAGGTGAACGTCAGATCAGATATGGCCTCTATAGACATCCATTTTAAGGGCAGATATGACTTACACATCACTAGCAGAGGTGAACGTCAGATCAGATATGGCCTCTATAGACATCCATTTTAAGGGCAGTTTTCCTCCTCTTCTGTTGAAGTAAACTTTGTCGTTGTAAATGTAACGAGTCAAGCCAAAGTCACCTATCTTGATGTTCCTGTTGTCACCAACGAGAACATTCCTGGCAGCCAGATCTCGATGAACATAACCTTTCTGCGACAGGAACTCCTTAAAAATGTGACAACAATCATTACAATGTTTTACAGCTATGAATTCAACAACTTTTACAGTAGGTGCTGGATATGTCACCCACTTGGTGCGTATTGCCAAATTGAAAAGCACGCGCTTCTCTGTGAAATACGCTCGTCAAGTACTGCTGTAAAAATGCTGATAGGCGGCGTTGAACCATCTTTTGCTGGCATGTGCCTCAGCGTTTCTTTGCGATAGAATTGTGCAAGTTTATGCAAAGCAGAAAAAAAGTTGAGGCTTGTTTCGGGAGAATCCCCATGTACAAGAAATTTCTTGGAGGTTCATCAAGAAACTTCAATAGTTAGATATTACAACAGAGGCAAAAACACAAAATGGACACCAGGGGGTGCCACAGTAGTCAGTCCAAAGAAAATCAACTTTGGCTGCCAGGCAGGCAACCTAAGAAGATAACTTTGATATCTTTAGAAATGCCGCCACAAATCATAAATCAAAGCTCTACAAAATTACAAAACCACTAGATTAATAAAGAATACAACAAAGAGGTCAAACAGTTATTGATCTTCCAGTGTTTTGCGATAACTATAAGCTACTGCTCTGTGCCAAAGTAATCCTGGTGTCAATTTTGGAATGAAACTAAAGAATCATCGACCAGATGACTTACAATAGTGTTTCAATTTCAAGAGAGAATGGAATTGCCATGAGTCAAAAACCTGTGTAGCCAAAAATGACTAATATTTCAGAAAATCAGTTGACAACCTGAAAAAATGAAATTTTAAACACTGAAGAAACTGAAAAAACATACTTCTGTGTCGCTGTATTTTCATTTGCCAGCCCTTTTGACATTTCAATACTTTTCAATGACCGTCAATATTCGAGTCGGCATAAATAACAAAATTAGGGTGTAATCAATTTCACTGTAAGATTTGTGAGTTGTAGGTAATAAACTCAAAAGTCATTTATGAGTGTAACATGTAAAAAATACCCTTGAATGTAATGTCAGTGGAATCATCATGGAGTTTTCTGAAAACCCTTCAATAGTGACGCGTGTCAAATTGAAAGGTAATATATTAAAAGTTATTGGTCTTTTTTCATTGATGTGTATTGCACGGTTTTGGTGATCAGTGCTCAATCAGCGAGAATTACACGACAGCTACATGGATTGAAATGAGAGTTTAATGACTACACATGAATATTCATGACTACACATGAATATTCATACTCTGTGAATGGCAGCACATAAACATTTTCTTGTTTTGAATACAAGTTAGAAGAATCGGTTATAATTCCATACATACCATTCCAATGGAAATTTGACGAGCAAAGGACAGCAGATCTTGATACGTCAACTTTTGTCTTTTGTTCGAAACATCCTAAAATAACACCACAAAACACAATGAGTATCCTTCCATCAACAGTGATGTATATCCTGAAGGGGGAAATAAATATCAATAAATATCACAAATATCAATCTATATCAGAACCCTCATGCTTGCTCAGTTTTTCACTGCCATAATTGACGAATCCCAAACACCCCTATGTTTGTACTTAATAATCCTGGATCCATGCCTGTTCACAGACTAATGTCACCAGCACCTTAGTGGGTCACTACCAGTACTAATAGTCAACTGTTTGTAATGTAACAGATTGTCACTGCACCTTAGTGGGTCACTATGTACTCACCTATAGTCAATTGTTTACAATGTAACAGATTTCCACTCATGTAAAAGGAATGATATGTCAATAAGTGTACATGACATTGAAACTCATAAATCAATAGCAAAACGTGAACAAAACAAGATGTTGTGGACGTCATTGACAGCTGATCTGCAAGATGACAGTTTTAGTTGCAAGTATCATGCATATCTCTAAGTGAATAATGAATGAAAGGAGGGTATTCTAACCTCTCACTTTTTATTAAATGTTGTTAATGAAAATGTAAATAGTAAAAACAGATAATTCAGGTGAATATTTATAGAGAGAGGGAGTGAGAGAGAGAGAGAGAGTGCAGAGCATGACTGCACATCAACACCTTCTTGCCATGACAACTGTTTACAATTACTCAGTATACTCTACCACCAGTATACTACCGTCACAAACATTCAATAATAACCATTCTCCTACTAGCATTGCTTTATGTGTCTTCCAGTATTCTTCCAGTCTCACAAGCATCCTCCTACATTCTCGGTCACTTCTCAAAGACCCATGCATCCGCCAACATTCTCCTACTAGCATTATCCTAATGCTTCCGTATGAATTACCTCATGCGGATTCTCCCCCACACACAACCCTTATCTTTCTCTCCGTCTTCACTATGAACTAGCCTTTAGTCCCTCAAGCACTCCCCACAGTTCACGCACTAGCACCTACCCCAGCTGATGGAGTTCTATGTTGTCTAAGGAAGTGCACCAGGTCTCCGTTACACATGTGTTCCACGACAACAAACATGGGCTCACAAACACTGCAATAACCAACCATACTGACAATGTTTGGATGCTTGCCCAAGTTCTTCATCACAATAATCTCTTGAAGAAATTCTTGCTTTTGATTGTCTGTGGCAAGGTCTGAAAAATAGATGTAACAGTTGTACATGAGCTTTGCTAATTCAGACATAATAAAACATAAAATATCCAATTTGATTTTCCTTTGATAGGTACCACTATGCTCAAATTGTGTTACATTATTTTGACAGAGTTGAGTCTTCTTGCGTCTCCTATTTTGACGCAAACAACAGAATGAGAGTTGCTAACAAGTAATCAAAAATGGTCTCAAATGTTAAAGAAATGATTCAATTTCAGCAGAAATATTTTTTAAAATGAATTTGTCAAAAACTAATTCCTACCAAGCAACATCTTCACCGCGACTGTGGTGTCCTTTGGCAGCCATTTGCCAGACAGTAACTTGGCCTCTCGGACCATTCCAAATGCACCTTGTCCAAGCATATCACCAAGTTCCAGACAATTGGGTGATATTTCAAACTCATCGTCAATCAAACTGCATTGTGGGTAGAGTGGGCTGGGGAAGAGAAACAGAGACTACCGTAAATGTTTGGGTTAACACCCATGCTCAGTTAACCGCCCACCCCTTACTTTAGGTGGATTTTTGATTTAACCGCCCACTGCTCAGTTAAGCGCCCCCCTGCAATTTTTTAAGATTTCCAGTTAAGCGCCCACCTCTCGGTTAAGCGCCCATCCCCGCCTTTTGAAGAATGAAGATTTAGCGCCCAGTGCTAAGGAAACGTGCGATTTCCCCACTTTTAGAAAAAGATCGATGATCACAAAGAGCACAACGACGCGGCTTCCGAGACGGTGGTTTAGCAATGTGAATTACAATTCAAGTAACGAGTTATTGTCTTGGGTCATGAACTCACTTCAAAATATAATACTTCAACGTTTTTGTCACTTTATTTTCTTCCCATGTTTGCAAAGTTTAAGAACGCCGCCGGCGTCAAAACCTCCGCTTTCAGCGACTTTGTCAGCCGCGCTGAGTTTCCATCTGTAGTGCACAAGATAAAACATATATTCGAAAAAAATCAGGCCAGAGAAATGTGACAATGGTTTTGCCAACCCTCCAAATTCTATTAAGGTGGGAAGCTCTCGTATTTTGAACAAATCTCACAACTCACGGAAACATGTCAAATTCTCAATATTTTGATGAATGTAACTGCCGGGTTATAGAGGATGTGTGGGACAGAAATGAAAGAATCATTGTTGGTGTGATAATACACTGTGTCAAAAAGACATATCTAAATACAGGAAACAGCCAGGACATTATACTGCATACAGCCAGGACATTATACTGCATGCAGCCAGGACATTATACTGCATGCAGCCAGGACATTATACTGCATACAGCCAGGACATTATACTGCATACAGCCAGGACATTATACTGCATACAGCCAGGACATTATACTGCATACAGCCAGGACATTATACTGCATACAGCCAGGACATTATACTGCATGCACAGAATGAGACCAATAGTTTGAAAACAGGTCAATGACAAAAATTTCAAGTAATATGGTAAGTAGTTTCAAGATTTAGTCACTACAGGCATCATCAGTATTCAGGTCACAATTTGTAAAAGTACTGTCTTTTCCAAACTGAAAACTCTAGACTGAAATAGTAAATCTTGCATGATTCTCAGATTAAGAATGTTTGATCATTTCACATATAGAGGAAATTAACATATAACTTTAGCAATGGTTTGCAGGAAATTGCACATTCAAAAAATGACCAAAGTAAATCAACAAAAAATATCCCAAAAATCTATACTCTGTAAAAAGGTCAAAGGTTAGGTATGGAAACAACAGACATGATTAAATGGTTTCAAGAACACAATTCTAGTAAGTAAAATTTACAATATAGTTTTGGTTAGAAGGAATGCAGCATTTTAGTATAACTTAACCTTGCAGCATTGCAACTTGACTGTGTGTACTATTAATTTGAATATCTCACAAATATGATAGGAACCGCACTACTTAAGGAATACAGGCCGCAGGTAACAAGTCGTTAATGAATAACAAGTTTGTAATACGTAATTATGTATCAGCTGTGATGGTATATGCACTTCAAGATGGCAGTGATAAAAGAATTTCACTTTGTAAAAGCATAGCCAGAAAGGGATCCCGTATACATTAAAGTGAATTAGTATCTCTTGGAGAGTTACGTTCTGTTTACATCCACATGATCAGTGACACCGAGGCAAGTTGTATGAGTGCAGGTTGAAAAGATGTCAAAATGCAAGTGTCAAAATGCATCAGGAAACTTTTTGCAGACAATCGTTTGCACTGAATCATTTCCTTTCTAGACAACTTGCACTGGGGTAACTGTTCACCACGGTACAGCAAAACAGTCAAGAGCAAAGCTTTCTACTGAGAACATCTAGTTTACGGTAGTTAAGACAATAGTGCTAGGACAAAATGTGACTTACTTTCTCTCATTTGCAATGACAGACTTGTAGAAGTTGAAGTTATTGTCAATAAAACTGACGTTGGCCTTTGACGTACGCTTTGCCTTCTGTTTAAAGCATGTACCAGCTACGGCAGCTATGACCACAATTAGGACTACCAAGGAACACGGAAGTGAAATAGCAAGAACAATTGGTGATGTTGACAGCTCCACCTTCTTGGCAGGTTCTGGCAGAGACAATAAAGAAAAATACAACATATACAGAATGATAAAATTACATTAAGAATAAGCTCCAAATGACATGTGTCGAGATAAAATTAGAGAAGAATCCAGAACAGGTTGATTTAAGAATGTTTTTGCACCACTTGTTTTCATAGCTGATGGAGAGCTGCACCTATTAAGGCTTACAAGCTGATGAAGAGCTGCACCTATTAAGGCTTACAAGCTGATGGAGAGCTGCACCTATTAAGGCTTACAAGCTTGTGTTTTTTAATGAATATTTTTATCAGATTTCAAAGTGTTTTACAAGTTTCCACACTATATAGATATGAAGTGTTCAGCACATCTTTGTTTAAGTCTGGATAACCACATGTAAAATATCTTATGTCACTGTTTAATAGAACAACAACTGATCAACTACAGTCAGTACAGCATAATATGCCCCAAAAATGGAAGTTTGTTAAGCATGCACTATGCTTGCTCAAAATGTTGCTCCATGTTAAAGTGGCATTAAAACCACGCTTTCCATCAAAAAACAACTTTGGATTTAAGCCACTTAATGTCGTTAACATGGTCTCAAATCGTTCCGTACTCAAATGAACGATTTCTGGACTATGGAAGAACTTACAGATCATTATTTCTTCAGACCAGACTTTATGAGACTATTAAGAGACCACTTCTAAACTGAGCTAGGACAATAAGACCAATTTTTAATGGTAAGTGGCCAAAATTAAAACTTTTGTTACAGAATGCGTGGGTTGAATGCTGCTTTAAACTAACTTAATTGACAAAACTAAACAAATATCAAGACTTACATCATCTTGTATGGATTGTTCTTACTGCCTTGAATAATTTAGTCATAAATCTGTCATAACAAGTTCAGTTCACAGCTTCTCAGATAGCCACATACGTGAACAGTCAAATTACCACTAGGGTGCAGCACTTGTCAGACTTGTTGGACAAAATTGCCCTCTTCAGATTAGTTTGAGGGAAAAAATTAGGTTTGTGGAGTACACAAATAAGTAAGATTGGTAGTTGAGTACACACCCCAAATCAGAATTGCCAAAACTGGCAGGACTTGTTCTATCCTTGGCTGATCCATAATTCTCAAATGTTATGATCAATTGGCACAGAGGTTGGAATATAGATACGTTGGTATCAAAATATAATTGGCACAGAGGTTGGAATATAGATATGTTGATATCAAAATATAATTGGCACAGAGGTTGGAATATAGATATGTTGATATCAAAATATAATTGGCACAGAGGTTGGAATATAGATACGTTGATATCAAAATATAATTGGCACAGAGGTTGGAATATAGATACGTTGATATCAAAATATAATTGGCACAGAGGTTGGAATATAGATATGTTAATATCAAAATATAATTGGCACAGAGGTTGGAATATAGATATGTTGGTATCAAAATATAATTGGCACAGAGGTTGGAACTAGATACGTTGATATCAAAATATAATTGGCACCAACTGGCACAGCTCCATACAAAACCAGGCAAATGCTATGACACAGAAATATCCTAATTGGTTTTGGTCAGCGGCTGTCTCACTTTGAAACCTGCACCTCACTGTTTAAAGAAAAAATGCTTGCTAGCATCATTTTAGTAAAATTCTTTAAAAGCTACACAAACATGTCTAAGCTAGTTTTTGTGGACAAATTGATCTGGCAACTCAAAAATAATGCAATCGTCTCTTTTATGACCTTAACTTAAAAAAATAGTTGCAGGCGG
Source organism: Phoronis australis (assembly GCA_002633005.1). Lineage (NCBI taxonomy): Eukaryota > Metazoa > Phoronida > Phoronidae > Phoronis > Phoronis australis. The sequence continues at coordinate 189,488 of NMRA01000356.1, read as the reverse complement.
TCTGGTACATATAATACATACATATAATACATACATATAATACATACATATACAATACATACATATAATACATACATATAATACATACAGTTAAAACCAAGCTGAGGAGCTAGAGACCTAGCTGAGTCAAGGGTCTTGCAGTGTGCCCCATGGGGACTTGAACCTGCAACCTTGAGTTAAGTAAGCGGACATTAAGCCACACTGCCTCCTCTGACCTTGCATGCTAAACGTCAATGCTATTTGAACGACATCTACGCTAAACGAAGTGCAGTGGTATTCAATGACAAAATGTGAAAACAAAAAATCTGCAAATAGATAACCTTTGCAATAATGACATAACTTGGGGGCTCACATAGCCCGCATCATGCAGTGTTATTCCCCAGCACCACGTCACGATACCTACTGGACATGGTTGAGAAAGGATTTCATAACATATGCCAAATTTAAAGAAAATATGTCTAGTTATGAGGTAGGTGTTGAGGGAGACACAAAAATTAAAATTGCCACAAGGGAAATAGTAATATTCACATCTGTCCACATCCTGATGCATGTTATGCTCTCTGACATAAACAGCAACTAATGATAATTGAAACATAATCAGTATAGACACATCTTTGTGATGAACTTTGCACCAGAAACAATCTCAGACATAACTAGGTGACCTTTGACCACTAACCTTCATTGTCATCTGGTGGCTTTATTAGAGGATTTTCCGTCGTCATGTCTATTTCCACAGAAGTAGTTTTGCTGCCGTTCACAGCAGGTGGATTCCAAGCATTAACAGAGTCATTGGGTGGATATCCGGACATGCCTGGTGATTCAGGGTTCTCAACAGCGGGATCTATACAGAGTTATGATCATTATCAAGATATTAAAGTTTGCATTTTAGTTCAAAGCTTGTCATTAGCATCAAAAGTCAGATTGATCTAATCCTTACTTTTTGCATCTTGTTACAAAACTGAAATGAAATATAAGTGTATAATTACTGTAACTCTTATTCAAGCACACAGTGAAGGTGAGCATCTGGCACCAACCAATTTGTCCTTAACTGGAACCCAATAATTGAGATTGCTGAAGTAACTGAACCCTTAGTCTAGTATGATTGAAGTAACAGCTCTACCATTAATTTAAGCTACTAGTTCAACACCTTAAAGGATCTCAAAGCAACAGAAAGTTA
>NMRA01000356.1:144964-185774 GCA_002633005.1 Phoronis australis | reverse complement strand
TGTGTGTGTGTGTGTGTCTAGTATGAAGACATATATATGTGTGTAGTGCGAAGACATTATACGTGTCTAGTATGAAGACATACATATGTGTGTAGTATGAAGACATATATGTATGTGTTTATTATGAAGACCTATAAATGTGTCTAGTATGAAGACATACATATGTGTGTAGTATGAAGACATATATGTATGTGTTTATTATGAAGACCTATAAATGTGTCTAGTATGAAGACATACATATTATTATGTGTGTAGTATGAAGACATATATATGTGTGTGTATTATGAAGACATATAAATGTGTCTAGTATGAAGACATACATATGTGTGTAGTATGAAGACATATATATATGTGTGTATTATGAAGACATATAAATGTGTCTAGTATGAAGACATACATATGTGTTTAGTACGAAGACATATATATGTGTCTAGTATGAAACAGTTCTCACTATGACCACCTGTGCTATGATATTTGTGTTCTCTTCCAGGTTTCCAATCATGTTACTTTGTATTTTCAAGTAGTAATTTTCATTTAAGTAACTGAAAAAAATGTTATATCTAGTAAGCAAGGTACTATACATTAGGTATAAGATTATAATAACTTACAGCCCAGACAACAGTCTCGTTAATAACAAGATCAAAATATCTGAAATTGTATGCAGTAGTAGTGTACGTCCCCCACTGTAACGCACATCTGTCCACACGACTTGAATCCGACCGCCAGGAGACAATAAACACCTTGTCATTACCCTGTTCATATCTCACGGTTGGTGATCCAATCAATTCTGGTGGAGCAGCTGGAAAAGACAAGACCGAACCACATGCCTTATACAGGAGGAAGCCGTGAATTTTTGCTGTCACGGTACTTTTTTAGAAATGCCATGAAAAATAATACAACTGCAAACAAAAATTCAGAAAGATTACTTTAATTATGCTTAGACTTCCTGAATCCGTGTTTTTCCATTTTTGATTGACTATTCAAGATTTTATGAAAATTCACAAAGGTTTAAATTCTTTCTACACGTGCGTTGAGGTCATTGACATTTGATGACCAATGTTTCAGACTATTCTGAGGACAATGCTTAAAATTTCAGTGATAATTGGCAAAGAATGCTGACGTACATGGCTGGGTCAAAGGTCATGATTCATTTTGATGTATAAGATAAAAAATTCTGTTTAATTGGAATTTTAATGACCTTCACCAACTCAGATCTAGCAACTTTTAGTTCTTACTGCTATTAAAAACCTATAAAAAAACAACCTTTTGACGAAATCAACATTCAGTCCACTTCAAAGGTGCACTTATGCTTTATCATTTTTCCATAAAGATTAAGAAGAGTGATCAAAACTACAATGGCTACCAACCGACACAGCTTATTTCCAGACATGACCATTACATCACAAAGTGGGTAATTCTCTTAGCCCAGGTTGTACTTAGTCTAGTTGTCTCTTTAGGTTGTACTTAGCCTTGTTGTCACTTAGGTTGTATTTAGTCTTGCTGTCACTTAGGTTGTACTTTGTCTTGCTGCCACTTAGATTGTACTTAGTCTTGCTGTCACTAAGGTTGTACTTAGTCTTGTTGTCACTTAGGTTGTACTTAGTCTTGTTGTCACTTAGGTTGTACTAAGTCTTGTTGTCACTTAGGTTGTACTTAGTCTTGTTGTCACTTAGGTTGTACTTAGTCTTGCTGTCACTTAGGTTGTACTTAGTCTTGTTGTCACTTAGGTTGTACTTAGTCTTGTTGTCACTTAGGTTGCACTTAGTCTTGTTGTCACTTAGGTTGTACTTAGTCTTGTTGTCACTTAGGTTGTACTTAGTCTTGTTGTCTCTTTAGGTTGTACAGCATTTTATTTTATACCTGTAGTTGTTGGTGCTTCAGGACATTCAAACTTTTGAATAGCTTTACAATCCGTTAAATCCATGCGTAGGACAGCTGGGTCACCCTTGACTGAAGAACGGGAAAAAGCTATGATGCGTAGATCATAAATTATTCCATAGGCGGTGTGGAATAGTTTGACAGCCATTGAATTGTTGTGGATTGACTGTAAGAACAATTATAATAACTAAGAATATAGATCCAAATAAACTTTTTTTGGGAAAATTTCCATCACAGGTGAAAGATTTACTAATAGTGAGTGCGCAATGAGGTGCAGTCACCATGTACAGGTATGGCAATTCTTAACTTATCATTTCACACTAAAATAATTGCCAAAATTGTCAATTTCCTATTTTTCAAAGGCTGTTTACCTTTAAGTTACTACATGTTGTTTTATGACATCTACACAGCACAAAATAAGCTGAATTTCACTTAAACTTTATTTTTGTGGAAAAATTTGACAAATAAAATTTCACTTGTGGACCATATTGTAAGCTAAATATATACAGAATTAACAAAAAAAAACAAACAAAACCACCTATAAGCAAAGTTGCATTGTAAGAAAACATTCAATTTAATTATATAATAGTAATTCTACCTTAGTTTTTAAAAATGAAACGCTACAAACACTAACTACTGCTTATCCTGGTTAACTTGAATAATTTCAAAACCGATATTATGCATCATGGTATAATATACAGATACGGACCAATCCTGGGGGTGATATCAACCGATACAGCTGAGAGATGAGAGAGCAATAGTGCTGTCCTGAGGTTCATATCAACTGATACAGCTGAGAGATCGGTCAACATTGTTTATTGGTCAGGATTTGTGGTTTCTGCAGCATCTGATTTGTTAAATAGCAAATAGCGACACCTGACGTCTGGGCGACATGAATTACAAATCGGTTATTTCACATCAAGCTGGACAATATTACGCTACATCAGAAGTTGTCCTACTGCATTTCAGCAAATAAGAGAGTTGAATCAGTGGCTTCGTAGTAATACATCAAATATTGCAAGCAGAAACAGCAGCAAACAAAACATGCAATTCTCACCTTGAAGATTGGCATAGCTGCAATACTCTCTGGTCGTTTATAAACCACTTTGGACGAGCTTTCATACCTCTGAATATCTGCATGTGACCAACCTGCAAAATAATACCACCAAATCATGTTCAGGGACCAGAACATAGAAAACCATAATAAGGAATAGCAGGGCCATTAAAGCATTTGGCACATCATCTGTAACCTTCATGAGAAAAATTTGGATGTTGCAAGATGCTTCTCAAAAGCAACTGATGTAGCAAAACACATTACAGTAAAGAGACTAAATGAAGTAGTAAACGTCACAAAGAGAAAAAAACAGAGTCAGTCGATCACGGGTAGGACATCATGATTACTGGATGGGTATGGCTGCACCAATATTGCTAACTGGCAACCCAGTAATTATCAACAAACACAACGTATACACCACACACTGAATGAACAATGGTCACATCAAAGTGCGGACTGAACCCCCTGTAGTGTGCGCAAAATTAAAATTGTCACTATTCTTAAACACTGCTTTGGGATCATATACCACAGTCGGGAATTTCAATGCCCCCCAAATGATAAAACGAAAAACTAATTTTTCACATTAACCACCCTGGATCAGAGGTTGAAGAATAAAAGTTTTGATGCCTGATAACTGTAGTGATTGACTGAAGCAAACTTTAAAGTATATAACTGTGTTGTTATAAATCAGTGTGTTGATATCATGTGAGTAAGAATTAATAGTCTTCATACACCTAACATGTTGGTCACATCACATGACCTATAGTTAAGGTTATCTAGAACTTAATAAACGACCTCAACTCTAAGTCAAATATGATCGAAAAAACTATGCTTTGTCAACAATTAAAAGTATATATTTTCTGAAAGAAGAAAGATCAAGGATTCTTGAAATATGCTTCTTATTACTGTTTTGTTATCATGTCACTACATTTTTAAGTAAAATTTTAATGTGCACAAAAGAAGGTACATTTGTAGCAAAATGACCTAGCCGATTTTACTAAAAACTATAATTGTAAATGAAAACTTTACGTTATGTTTCAACAGCGGTATTGGGAATTTTTTGAGTATTCACTTAGTTTGGCAATTAATACCCGCATACCGAGCAATATATTATAAGCAAGGCTGTTTTTTTTTGCAAAAAATGCCCAATGTTTAGACTGCCTATTTGCAAGTTAATATGGCATAAAACCCAAACTAAATGATTAATCAAAAAACTCCAAACACCGTTTTTGAGACATAACATAAAGTTTTCATTTCAAAATTTTTAGTAAAATCAGCTGGGAGGTAATTTTCCTACTGATATAACTTTCTTTCACATGAAAATTTGACTTAAATACGTAGTCACGTGACAATAATAAAGACATAGTCATGTAGTAAGATGTATATTTTTAGAATCCTCGATCTTCCTCCTTTCAGAAAGTATATACTTTTAATGGTTGACAAAGCATAGTTTTTTGATATTTGATTTAGAGTTAAGGTAACCATTGTTTATTAAGGTCGTAGATAACCTTAAGTTGGAAAAGATCTCTTTCCCAACCGGGGGTCAGACACGTGCTAACCATGTCATTGGACAAACATCATGATGGCAAATTTTGTAAGCAGCGAAAATGACTCGTGGACTTTTTGGTAAACTTGGTTATTATATCGGAAATTCTATTTGCGCTCTGCTGTCACGGCTTAGCATTTTGTTACTAGATACTTTTAGCATCTAGCATACTCACCTCTCGCATGTGTCACCTTTTTCAGCACAATTATCGCTTACAAAATTAATTTGAAGCAGTTAGAACATGAAACAGTAATTACTTGTCACAATTTAAGAACTAACTATCTTCCAGGGGCCCTTTTTGTCAAAAAGTGGTGTTCACTCTGTTGATCACATAACAGGCTTACCTTTAGGTAAGTCCCAGGATATGACGGCTTCAAAGTAACCACCTCCAAAAACATCTCCCTTGTACGTGATGTTCGAAGTCCAATGTAGGCCATGAACAGGTCCAGGGACCAACAAACCTATGTCGGGAAGTAATTCCACAAAATTGATGAGCATTCTTTTTTCAAATTAGATCTTATAATATTCCATACTGTGACAAGATTCTGTTTCTCTTTCTGTTAACAACAAGAACATAGAAATCATCAGCAACTCAACAAAATGCTTCAGAGTTTATTAGGGTTGGCAAACAATAAATTTGAAAATGGTACATGTACGCAATGCTAGTGAGTTGAGTTGATGCCTAATTATTTGGCAATAATTCAAGATAGGACGAGTGTGGTAAATGTTTTTAAACCCGAGGCGCTACGGTTAAGAATTCAACATAAGCAGCTAAACAGGGGAGAAATGCAGATAAATTGTATCTTATCATATTTCTCTACAGCAATAATTAAAACACAAAGACACGTTTACTTTCTTCTGACCAAATTTTGGCCCATCAGTCAGCAACCAACACATGATAACATGTGTAGCAATGCAGTGAGCATGTGAGCATTATGGCATTCTTCCATTCAGTGACTTTACCAGACATAGAGGGTTGTGAGCATGTGATAAAATCTAGCTCCTTTGTTAACTGCCAAGCACTCTTTTGTCTGGTATGACAACAGGCAGGCTTATTACAGACCACCTCTGAACACAGTCAAACCCAGAGCAAATTGGTATGTTAAGAAAGAACAGATTGTCGTAAATTCAGTTGTGATTGGGCTATTTTGGCGAATTCAAAAACTAAACATGATCAGCATCTGACAAAGAATTCAATGCTCTTGATTTATGTTCAAATATGTTATAACTCAACTTTTATTTTTAACAGCACAGCAATCAGGCTAGATCTTATTGGAGATTAGAGCAATTATCGAACAAAATGGTGCTGGCCCTCCAACCATAAATGCCAGAATGGAGTTAATCAGTCGGGTAAGATATTGGCTACAGGGGTCACCTTCCCAACTTGTTGGAGAATAGAATCGAAGAAGTTGGATCAACGGGAAAATGCCGTAATGATGTGTTTCTTAATAGTTTGAATGTTGATGAAACTTCAGTGTTTGGTTTTCCATTTACTATATAATATAGATATAATATAGATGATCGGCAATAACAAGGTTGACAGCAAGCACGTGTGAGACTCACTTTTAACAAAATCGTAGTAGTTGATGACACATGTTGTGGGGCAAAAATTGTCACATTTGCTGAATAAAGGAAGACCCTTTGTTGTAGCAGCTAATTTTTAATTCATTATACTCTCACATATTCACCATACATGTGATACATCAGTAGCGTGCAAGTTTGGAAACATGGCAGTTTAATCACGTTTCTATTACATCTCTTAGCATGGCCAGTTTATTGTGAAAATATGGAAAAACAGGGAGTCTGCAAATTGTCACATAAACTACAAAGTGTTTCAAAAACATGGACTAGGCTAACCCAATAATGTAAGGGATGAAGAAATTAACAAAATACCAAAAACATAACAGGCAAAACAACGGTATAATTTTATTAAAAATCTTGGTTGTTGACCAAACACATTACGAACAAAGCACCTATGAATCAGGCCATTTAAACGACCATGCCCCCTTGCAAAAACTTTATTTATAAATCTAACATTGTCTGCTTCCCCAAATAAGTACAAGAGCAACGCGGAGCGTTGAAATGCGCCCACAATTGCACCGCATACGGTATCCTTCTAGGGTTGTTTATTGGTATCATAAAGTGGCCAGTAGAGGGCATACTTTGCAAAATGGAAAGGCATGGTCATTGTCTCCTCAATAGGCTAGGGGCAAAATGTGAGTAATCTTCATAATACAAGCACATCCTATACACCAGTTGCTTAAAGCACCACAGAAACATAGAATTAAAAACAAATTTACCAACATACGAGATTAGCACAGCATTAGAATGCCAGAAACAAATTTCTACTTGGAACTTTTCCTTCACAGTCACGAAGTAACACAAAGTATACACCTGAAGACCTATGAAAATACAGAGGTCAATGTAAAATACTAAAATTGCCACTAGAGGCAAATACTAAAATTGCCACTAGAGGCATACCGGTAATCAGAATCATCCTAAAGTCGTCATCGTCCGTTGTCAACATCACATAAATACACTTGCTAAATTTAGTAAAGATCCTGCAAACGGTTTGGGAGATACAGCCATGGGCGCAAAAAAACAAAACTGCCACTAGGAGGCGCCACAGTAGTCCAAATCGTCTGAAAATCATTGTCAGCTGTCTTCCTTATAGTAAGCACATACACGCCAATTTTCACAATCATCCTTTGAGCGGTTTGGTTGATAGAGGGGTGGACGCAAAAATACAGACTCGAAAACAGTAAAAATGGCCACTAGGTGGCGCAAACTACGTCGAATCCATCTGAAAACAGTAGGATAGCGTCATCTCACTAATAGGTGCCTACATACCAAATTTCATGAAAATCCGTTCAATACTTTTGAAGATACAAAGGTAAGCGTAAAAAACTAAAATTGCCACTAGGGGGCACACCGGTAGTCGGATCCGACCAAAAGTCGTCATCTTCCGTTGTTAACATCATATAAATATACTTACACAATTTGTAAAGATCCTGCGAACGGTTTAGGAGATACAGCCATAGGCGCAAAAAAACAAAACTGCCACTAGGAGGCGCCACAGTAGTCGAAATCGTCGGAAAATCATCGTCAACCATCCTCTACATAGTAAGCATATACATGCCAATTTTCACAATCATCCTTTGATCGGTTTGGTTGATAGAGGGGTGGACGCACAAAAACAGACTCGAAAACACTAAAAATGGCCACTAGGTGGCGCAAACTATGTCGAATCCATCTGAAAACGGGAGGATAGCGTCATCTCACTAATAGGTGCCTACATACCAAATTTCATGAAAATCCAATAAGGACTTGTGAAGATACAAAGGTAAGCGTAAAAAAATTAAAATTGCCACTAGGGGGCACACCGGTAGTCGGATCCGTCCAAAAGTCGTCATCTTCCGTTGTTAACATCATATAAATATACTTACACAATTTCGTAAAGATCCTGCGAACGGTTTAGGAGATACAGCCATAGGCGCAAAAAAAACAAAACTGCCACTAGGAGGCGCCACAGTAGTCGAAATCGTCGGAAAATCATCGTCAACCGTCCTCTACATAGTAAGCACATACATGCCAATTTTCACAATCATCCTTTGAGCGGTTTGGTTGATAGAGGGGTGGAAGCACAAAAACAGACTCGAAAACAGTAAAAATGGCCACTAGGTGGCGCAAACTATGTCGAATCCATCCGAAAACGGCAGGATAGCGTCATCTCACTACTAGGTGCCTACATACCAAATTTCATGAAAATCCGTTCAGGACTTTTGAAGATACAAAGGTAAGCGTAAAAAACTAAAATTGCCACTAGGGGGCACACCGGTAGTCGGATCCGTCCGAAAGTTCGCACATGCCGTCCCATTCATGAATGGAACATATGTGCCAAATTTCATGAACGTATGTCAAAGGGTTTTGGATATAGAGCAGCGGACGCCGGACGGACGCCGCCCGGACGGACGGACGGACAGAGATGACGGCATAATGCGTCCACATATAAATATGTGGGCGCATAAAAATTAGACAGTATACTGTTATAAAAGCTCACTTACTGGGGTCATTCAGACGCCAGATCTTTGAAAAGCCAAAGTCGTCAGAAGTGGGTGGAGCTTGCCCCTCAGCCAAAGGCACAATCTAAATCATAATGCAATTCATAGTTATATGAAGGTTGTCTATTTCTGAGAGATTAAAACTTTGAATGCGGACATCAATAGTTGTCTATATAAAAAAAGCAGAAAACATGAAAAACTTGGACTTTTCACCCATAACTGGGTTATCCATCATGTCTCAAATGTAAGATGCAACAAAAAATACTTTTGGAAAGTGTATTCAACAGTGTGAATAGAATTTTTATGACACAAATACTTACTCAATGACACTTTTGAAAAAAATCATTAGGTATTTACTATGAACTTATTCTTCAAACTTAAAAACCGCTTGTTGGAAAGACCATGTCATACGTACCCTAACACCAATGTCCTTGCCTTGATATTCGCTGGTGTCAATGCGAGCAGATGTGACTGGCTGTTAAACAAAACAAATATCTTTTGGCTGTTAAACAAAACAAATATCTTTATCAACTGAGCCCTATCTAATGTACACCGTACTACTTCCAATAAGTGTATAAGACATACCCTGTTCAAATTAATACAAGTGTTTTTAAGGGTACATACTATTAAAATGTCAACTAAAAGGAAAGTTTTGACAAATGTGAATTACCGTGAAGTACTTCAGATAAGAAGAATCTAAGCAAGCTCCGAAATGCTAAAAATTGTTACTAATGGGCACAACACAAATGTGATCCATCAAAAAATGTATATCATTGATTCATTGAGTCACGTACAAAAAATAAGATTGCCACTATCGGGCAGTCATAGTCAGCTCTGTCCATCAAAATTTGACTCGACCAGCTGTCACGTGGATAGGAAGACAAAATGTGTAGCACACGCTGTTGCTGACACTCACCAGACAACAAAATCCAAACTTTAAAAGAAAAAATACATCAAGTATTCACAAATGTTACTTACAGTCCACAGAATGGTTTCATTAATAATACGATCAAACAAGACGAACATCATGAAGGTATAATATGTCCCCCACTGTAGAGCATATCTATCAACATGGCTAGAGTCAGACCGCCAGGAGACAATAAACACATTGTCATTGTCCTCATCATATCTGATGGTTGGTGATCCGGCCAACTCTGGAGGTCCTGCTGAAACAGCAGGAATTATACCAAGTAGTTAGAGGCAGTTAATGATTAGAAATGATTTACTGAAGAATATACCAAATGCCTTACAGAGTAGAGTCATTTGATGCCCTATGCTTTCACATTGACAATCATAGAAAAAATAATGAGAAAAAAGGGAGGAATTTTTGCCTGTTACATACTGCTATAAAATGTCTAGTATAAAATCCACAAAAGCTTTGTTGTAATCAGTTGTTCAGTCCATCAAGGACAAAAAACAACGGAACATCCTAAATACAACAGTGAGACTAAACATTTGAATAATTTACCCACAATGCTGTGAATTTCCCAGGCACCCTTCCACTCTTCTTGTCACACTACTGGTGACCATGTTATTTTACAGGACACAGTACAAAATCAAATAGTATTATTACACTAAACATGACAATGACAATAAATTAGTTTTACGTCACCAAAAGTTTCAATCAGTGAGGACACTGGACAATATGACAAGCTGGACAGCTGGGTGCAATGTAGTTCATGATGAAAGCAGCTGGAATGACAAACCCAGACGGACCTAAAATTTTGCCACATTACTTTTACTGTGTCTCATGCATCACTTGCCTCGACTGGCATTGATATTTTGTGAGTGCTGCATTTTGCACACTACCTTCCATTTTAGGTTTACCCAGCTCCAATTTTCTATTGCCACTCATTTTACGGCACCATATTCAGACAAAAATAATTGCAAAATAGATGTTTCTATTTCAAAACTTCACACATTGTACGAGGCCATAATTTCACAAAACACGTTCTGATGGAAGGCATGGTGTATAACTAAAAATAGAGAGCATTTATTTTGTACTGCTTATCACTTATGAAAAAAATCCCTTAACTGCCATATTAGGTGTTCTCAACAGGTGCCAGAGAAAATAAATCACTTCAAAGGAACTTTCTTATGTCTTTTTTAGATTGGTCATAAGTTGTCCTTAATTAGATTGTAGTTACTTCTTACCTGGAGTAGTTGGTGCATTAGGACATTCAAAGTTTTGAATAGTGTTACAATCCATTAGATCCATGCGTAGTACTGCAGGCTCCCCCTTTATTGAACAATGAGAAACGGCTAGGATGTGTAGTTCATAAACCATCCCATAGGTGGTTTTGAAAAGTTTGATGACCATTGAATTATTGCCAGTTAACTGCAAGAAGAGAAAACGTATAAAATTTAACACAAGCACAAACAATAGGCCAAAGAACATAATATTTACACCACTGACAATATTGCATTACAGTGGCTGAGAATAGAAGTATGAAAGTGTTTTACAAAGATAGCACTTCGTGAAATAGACTAGAAAAAAATATTGGCAATAATGATGATGATGACACCAACAAAGATGATAGTAACACAAGACATTCATAATGATGCCGAGGTTGAAGATGACCATCATGCTGACATTATGATGACAAAAATAGGCCCAAGGTGGCGCTACATGCATTCAACCAGAAGGTGAAATTGAACACAAAACAACACGGATAACGATGATGACGGTGGGAGTAGTGAAGAGGATGACAACGTCTACAATCAATGTCAAAACAGTATAAAACAAAGCGACTAAAGATCATCCCAAAATATCCTGTTCAGGTTGTTTTCAGGACACACTTGGGGTTTTAAATCCCGATATCTATCTTATCTACTGTTTAGCGTTCTGAGCAGCCCTTTGTGTAGGGATCTGTGATGTGGGAGCGTAAACCAAAATTTCTGACTTACTTCTTCACTCACTTTTCATAAAACAGACACCCAAATCATGCATGTTGACGCACGATTCATTTTTCAACCATAATTGAAAAAGTTACTGTTGAAGCCATTTCTAATGGGTTAATTGCTCTGCTTTACACCACAGGAACTTAGACCAGCGTTTCCAAGATAGTTGGTACTTGGCAAAAGCTGTTCTAGTATATATTGACCCAGTACATGGTAATGTGGACCAGGCAAAGTGCTTGACTTGTCACCTTAAAGATTGGTGCTGCGATCACACTGCCAGGCTCTTTATTAACCACTTTGGATGAAATATCATACTTCTGGATTTCCTCTTCTGACCAGCCTGTAACATAAATACCCCAAAATAGGTCACCTTTGGCTCACTTAGTGTTGACTAACACCAGAACTGCATTCCATGCAAAAAAGCAAAATTGCGCCAGTGAAATGCACATTTCGTGGGTATGCTTGGGATTTCATTAGAACACCATTAGCACAGCCACTGTTTGGTCGCTGATGTTGGAATGTTGAATAATGTTGTTGAATCTACTGCAAGTTTCTGCTACATAAGCAAAGATTTGTTGACACTAGTGCTTAGCGTGTTTCTTGCATCTACGGAAAGCACTCAGATTGAACTATACAACACACTATTGCTGAGAGTGACAACTCAACAATTGCTTACTTGCTAGACTTGTTTCTGTTGAAAAAAGGTAATCACAAGTACAAGGCACCTGAATATCACATACTTACCCCTGGGCAATCCCCATGTAATGGCAGCTTCAAAATAACCATCTTTGTACATGATGTTTGAAGTCCACTGAAGGCCATAAACAGGATCAGGTACCAACAAACCTGAATAAGAGGAAGTCATTCCGCTTCTTTATCAGAGATGAACTATTTTTATCCACTGATGAAAAGCTTGATCATGACATTACTTTTTGGACCGAGTTAACCATCTATCATAAATGGCTCCTTATACAAGCAGACATTATCTTTAACTAGAACTGATAATTAAACTTTGCTGTATACCAGCAGACATTTCCTAGATTTCCACAAGTCACTATCTTTTAGTATGATTATTTAGTAACAAATCCCCATTAGCTCACCTGCAACAGGTAAGATGTCTGAGAAGCCCATGCACCCATCTGGACTGACAGCTGCCAAACGATAGAATTGTGGTTGACAATTATCATCAGACTCATACTGTACGTCCGTGGTCTGCAAATTATGATGAGACTCGCATTTTAGAAACTTCAAAAATATAGAACACCTTTGAGCCAGTGAGAAAAAAATGAGAAGCCATACAAATAGCAATTCTGATCAGCGGACACTTAGAAAACATGTTGAAAATACCTGTGACATGGGATCATTTTGTAGAAACAACAAAACATAGCATTCTTAGAAAAAATGTTATTCTTGTACTACTTTCCACTCATGCATCCAGATTAGTGTTCACCCGAAACTTTCCAATTTCTTAAATGACCATACTCAACTTAGCACCTACTCCTAATATAATCGAGAGTCCTTAAAAATGCCAATGTCTTTGTGAAAACTTGTCTCACAAAAAAATTACTAGCTCCTAAAATGCATGCAATCCATTTATCTTTGGCTAATAAACACTCAGTCTCTGTGGCACGTTACGATATTTGAGTGGGAAAATACACATTTTTATCATTGTTTTTCAACGCCGTTGCTCAACTGAATGCTTTGCCTGATCTTTGAATTTTCCAATCTCACAAACAGGTTTCAAAATGCTGACTGTGCTTTAAACAATAAATCCACACACCAAACTTTCAGACAGATCCGTCAAGGGATGCCAAAAACACGGCAAAAAATGCATTTAATTAGAGAGAGGTACTCGGAAAACATCAAATAACTCGAGAATGGTAAGATCTAGAGAAAAACAAATGGCACATTTGTGATAGCCCTTAAAATGAACTGTCCACAGAAAAAAAATAAAAATCCCACCAGAAACAGCAGAGCCATGGTTCTGCAAATAAAAGAAGGAAAAAATGGCTACTGCAGTGTCATCTTACGTCCAATTGTAAGAAAGAGCTATAGACTTCGAGCCATTCATAAAAAAACGTGTGTAAATTTTATTTGATCTAATAAGAATTATGATCAGCAGCATGTGAACAAAAAGCAAAAAACAAACAAATTTTGTGACAAAGCCACAGACTAAGAGAAATTTCCTTTCAACAAGTAACAAGACTTACAGTCATGATGTGCTCCCATTTTGCATTGACCGAGTTGTTACGGAACCTTTGCAACACGTAGACACAGTTTAGGCACACCAGCGAGTCTTCATTATTGGGCCAGCCTAATGTTAGAGGGATCCTGTGTAAGATGTCCAACCTAGGCAATGGGGGAATGAATCCTGTAAGGATTAGAGAATGATTTTCAAAGAACATATTGTGAAGAATTAAACAGGCAAATACAATAAAAAGAAAATGAAATTTCCTTCAAAATGCATACATCATAGTTTGTCAAGTTATTGGCACATCTGCTAACATATTGGCTGCCTGCCTGCAGAGCCATATCTTATATGAAACTGGAAACCTCATCAATATCTGATGTTTAATTGCTTTGTAGGGAACAGTTGAGTTTAAAAGAAAAACTAGCAATGGCTATTAATGATAGAACGGAGTAATTGCACCAGTTTTACAAGGTACCAGGTCTTTAAGAAGAAAACTATAAATACTGCAAAACCTCCAGATTAGAGACAACATGGCAAAAAGACACAAAACACTAACTGTACCTGATGTAATTTCTCAATAAATGAAAAAGAAGTGTTAAAAATTGTGTAACCCAAGAGAACAGTCCACATCTGGCAGTAACTTCACAACACCAAATCTCGCAAAAGACTGAACCAGATTCAAACAAAACTATCATATACTATCATGGCAGAAGTACAGATATCCAAACCACTGTTAGGCATTTTTTGTTACACACGGTCTTAAGAACAATTGCTTCATTATAAAAGAGCACATGGTACACTATACTATTTGAGTATTTGCACCAATGTTATGAAGCCTTCCAAAGTAAAAATGGCAACATGGCACTTACTTTTGTCAAAATTTGAAGCAGCATATTAACTAAATTCACAAAATACAGACTGAAGCAACAGAAATAAGAATGTAAAATTAGAAACATATAGAAACTTTTCTATCATAACATGGTGATTTAATTAGCACCTACAAAAATATGTTTGTGGTCTACCACGTATCTTTACTATGTCAACATGTTTTAACACGTTAATTAAAATTTGAGAATTTTGCTCCAGAAAAAATTTCTTACCAGATTCATTATAGTGACATTCACATGAGGCCAATGGAGGCATAGCTGCATCACAATGACTTGTGGAGCCCTGCAATCAACATACCAATAATACATCACATCATGACAATTAAACCACAAAGTAGTGTCACCTATTTGGTAGCTAGGGTGGGTTCAACATGTGTGATCAGAACCTAACCATCTGTAGCTGATGATTACTCAGTGAAGTGAGGTATACTCACCGATAACTCAGGTCTGGTTTATCCAGAAAAATCGGCGATGATATTGCATCATGACAAAAAAGCACAAGACTGTTTACTTATTACAAACCTAACACTACATCTTATCACTGGCTGGCTACTGACAGGTAATATCCCATCAAATACAGTTCAGAATGTAAGCTTATTCACTTAAATATACAAAATTTCATTTATTATTAGTGGCCAATCATAGCTTCAATTGTTATTCATGACAATACATAGAAACTGAATGAGATACAATCTTGGAATATGGTAATGAGTATGAGACGTTAACACACATAAAGGTCAGGAAATCAAAATGACCTCAAGTCGAAGAATCCTCAAAGGTTTTTAAAATACAAATCCTGTCTTAAGCTGGATTCACCTGAAATCAATAGGGTTTGTTCTGCTAAGTATAAGCAAATTCATCTGACTTTTCAGTAATTCTTTGGAAATAATACTGCCAATCCAAACACAGGCATTTACATATTGCTGAGACAATTCTGGTGACAACCAGTTAGCTGTCTGTGCTCCATGGGTGGTTAGATTATACAGTATGAAGCAGAAACCTGTGAAGTTCAACAACAAAATGTGCTATATAAAAACAAAATTGCTACTTGAAAAATGCCCAAATTACTCTCTAGAGGAATTATTTTTTGTAATATTTATCATAATGCATGTACTAAGCACGAAAAAAAAATTAAATCCCATTTCAAAGTTATCCCTTCAGTCACTCTTTCCAGACTAAACTGTTCACATCCCTTATTTGCGCAGGCTCTAAGTTGTTTTAAAACTAAAATGTGCATTATTTAAAGCTAAAATATTGCTACAATTTTCCTGTCATTACATCTGATGAAAACAGATGGAATCGGTTGAATATAATCTTGGTCACATGTAGAATGATATCATGGGAATGGCAGCAGGTGACTACAGGTGGTTATCTCCAAGTACAAACTTGTGATAAACTCTCACTGATAATCAACAAAGACTGGGCTCATGTTAAACAAAAGCTATCCTTTCACCTCAACAGAACTACTACAGCCCAAACTAGGCAATATTGTTGAGAGATTTTTGTGAGCTATTTAGTCTGCATTGAAAACGTAAATCTAAATGACAAGTGATAATTCTAGGTCTAGTTCTTTCACACAAAAATAATTGCTACAAAAATGTTCAGACTTGTTTAGCAATTGATACAGAACATGCATTGTAAACGATGATAGCAAATTTTTGAACAGTTATTTTGATAAAAATTTTGACAAATTCCTCTTTTCTATTATGTCATCTCTGGGCCAAAAGGGCACTCTCAATTTTGCCAATTTTGACCGTATTTGCATTTTGTTCTTCTTGTAAGTCATTTTACTTGACTGTGAACTAAATAAACTAATAAAAAATAATCTTGTGTTAAATAAGTGAACAATAATTGTACTTAAAGAGTGACATCTGGTGGAGAGGAAACTACAGGGTGATTAGATTTTGAATTTTATACTACCCTGGGCAATCATGAGTGTTGCAGAATCAGCCGAGCCAGGGACTGAATAGACAAGCTCATTCTAAAGTTGTGGCAACAGTCAAGAGATAGAAATAGAGGACAGAAGGCTTTGTAGATAAAACTGTCACAGTAATACCATTTACATGATATTTTCATTTCAAGCAAACATATACAATACAGCTACTTCTGCTGAAACAGAAAATAATGACCACAAAAGTTTGTTCTCGTGCTAAAGTGGTTCATTCCCAAGAACATTTACCAGTACTCTATCAACAAAAAAGGGCGGTATTATATCAAATGTGCAAAGATCAAATTGCCTATAAGGAAGAGGCAAAACACAGGGACCAAAACAATGCATAATCCACCAAGGCACATTCAAATAAAATACCAGAGGCCAGAACATCGATTTTCTAACAACGACCATACACACTGATTATTATCCATACAAATAAAAGTGCTGCAGTGGGGAGATTTTTGTCAACACCAACCAAGAATGTCCAATTTTGTATAATTTTCCTAGTCTTGTATCTTACATTCTGCCCAGTCCAATGCCGAGCTCTAATTTTCAGTAACATTTTTGGCAACCCTGGGACCGAGCATATCAGTTGTGAACCAGCAGATATTATTAGGATGGAATTTTGGAATAGATCCTCAAAATATCTGATTAGTTGATCAGATCCTGAATTGTAAGAGATCATAAAACTAAATTAAGAAAGGCATTGCTATTACTGATGCCAAGCAATAACTGAGTTGACAAAAATAAGTTCACCGAGTTTCTTTACTCATGAAATCTAAGTAATGGCAATTCAGTTAATCAACTATTTCAAGTACAAGCTGAGACGGCTTTAGAACAAAAAATATTTCATGAGTAGTAATTTCCTGGGAGGAAAAAAGATGGCATCAACGCCCAAGCATACAGCAATTATGGGTACTGAGAATATCTGCAATAACAAAACAGAGTCACCAAGTCTTACACATTTTAAGGCAATTGTCAATATTCATTTTTTTCAAATACTAATTAAAACAAAATTTTCAATGCTATACGGTTCCCTGCATTTTGCCAGTAAAAATGTATAATTAATTTAAAACTGTTCAAAGCCATAAATTAGTGTTAAAAAATGGCAATGCCAGCAAAAATGTCTGTCACGGGATGGCAAATGATTAGGTGATATTTTAACTCAGGCACGAATAAATATTCTTTAGTAATCGAGGATTCAGAAAATATATTCTTTCAAGGACAGCTAAAACTGGTGGATACTTGATTTTTCTAGCCGCGATTTTCTAGCCAGCAGGATTAAAGTGTCTGTAAAATTAAAAATCTTTAGTTAGCATTGCCACGGCTGTTAAGACAGTCACTGCAGATCTTGCCAGACCATTCATTTTGTGTGAGAAAATCTTGCCATTAATAGACATGAAGAAAATGTAATATGAAAGCAAACATAACCACATTCTGAGTTCTTTCAATTTTACACAGCAAGGAAAAACAGCGTTTTAACCAACGACAAAACGATTGTGAAATTATCCAGGCTTTAAATAGTGTTCAAAATGAATATTCTAATTGTTTTGTAAAACCAGTAGGTAAAGATAGTCTGGCAGTAGTGACAACAAGGGCAACAATAACAATATATAACAACAATATCAACGATGGCAATAATAACGAGAGCGCTCGGAAGAGCGACACTTGGCGAAATTACGTGAAAACAGGACGATGGGAAGGACGAAGATGACGATGATGACAACGAAGGCGGAGATTATGAACAACCCGATAACATTCATGTGACTAGCCAACAAATCAGTAAGAACTTATAGCCTGCAGTCTTGTTCATGCACCCGGTAAACTGGCAACAGTGCGAGAGTGCTTGGAGGAGTGACACTTGGCGAAATTACACGAAAACAGGACGATGGGAAGGATGACGACGACGATGACGGCAGAGGTTATGAACAACACGATAACATTTATGTGACTAGCCAACAAATAAGTAAGAAATAGCCTGCAGAACTTTTGAAAGAGTATACTTCAAGGAATCCAAATGCAAAACTTCATGTCATTTGGTCTTCCCGTTAAAAATGCGACCACAGAACATTGAAAATGGTGAAAATGCACTAAGTCGCCATCTTGAAAGTGACTTCCGGTTAAACAAAATTTTGTAAAAGCTGATCAATAGCAACAAACATGTGACCAGTTTGAAAGTGATTGGTTCGCCAATGCGCCCTCTACAGGAGAAAACGTTTTTGGCCAGTTATCGAATACTTCTCATTTTATTAAGGTTATGTAGAGGTAGGACCCCAAAAAAGTCCTTATTTATATAACTTTGGAACGTCATATCTCAGAAACAGAAAGTTGGATTCTTATGAACTTTCAGATGTTATTTATTACACACTTTTCTCTCGACACTATTCGCTCGGCACTATTCGCTCGGCACTATTCGCTCGGCACTATTCACTCCGCACTATTCACTATTCGCTACACACTACTCGCTACGCACTATTCATTATGCACTATTCTGCAAAACAATGTTAGGAATTGCTTTTAAAATGCAACATTTTCACAAGAGGCCATCAAAAATAGTTCTTTCATTTTTATGAAAGAACTTTAAAGTTGCATAAAATGAAAATGAACTAATCCAGAAAAACGTAACAACATTTTTGAGATCTTGAACATTTATACCAACTGAGATTTGGTCACGTAATTTGTACCACTGTTTTGCTGAGAATGTACTTTTTTGCTAAATTTCAATAAAAATACATGGTCACGTGACCCAATCAATGGAAGATTAGTAAAGCATCACAAATCAAATTTTACTGGCTTGCTATTTCAAGATAATAATACTTTTGTTGACAAAGGAAATAATATACTTTTGTCGATATTCTATTTGGTAACATACACAGACATGTCCATATGGTTCTATATAACCTTAAGAACTTGACATGCTCCCTGAGTGACCCCTGCATGACCCTATATGTCATGTCCACCCATTTAGAGCAACACAGGAGTCATTGTGTACTCCTTGTCAAGATGACATCCTACACCCTCTTAACATCCACTACAAGTGGTGGGGCATAAGATCACACACACACACACACACACACACACACACACACACACACACACACACACNACACACACACACACACACACACACACACAGACACACACACACAGACACACACACAAACACAGTGAAAACAAACAATATACAGGGGTTACACAAGTAGCACAAGTAAATTAAGCTGCTTCTCCTGAACAAAGCAATTCTTGCACTTTAAAAATAAAATATACTTTTGCAGTTACTACATATATGAAAAAGTAAAGAAAGTAACTTAGTAAAAAACCATAAGTTTATGACAGTACATTGTCAGGGGTGTACGTGAGTACAGACTTTGTGGCATGAACTTAAAAGGAAGTTTCTCATATTCATCTTGTGCTTCCAGGAACAACCATGAAACTTTTTTACACAAGATGTCTACCTCATTTTTGCAGTAGTTTCCTAGTAGTGCTACTAAAAGCTCATCACAATTGAAAAAGCTTAGAGGCATCTCAGAGATTAAAGTGCTACACAGACAATTGCAGCTAAGTCATCTCAGAGTCATACAAAACACAAGTTTGAAAACCAGGCACAGCCAAGGTATTTCATTTTAGATTACAATCTAACAGATAAGTGGAATTTTATTTCTCAACAAAAAAAATTCTAATTCTACAAAAGTGTTACTTAACTGCTGCCATGGTTTACAGGGGAAATTTGCTAAACATCAATACTTGGTTTTGAAAATTTTCATCGTTGTCAATTAAAAATTACAGTGAATAAAACAAGCAATATCAGCAGTCAGTTTCCAATAAAGCAGTGACATACTGAAATATGGTCTGTTCAAAAATTGTTGCAAGAGAATTTGGGTACAATTTTGAGCACCAACTTTAGTGCAGGGAGGATGGGGATTAAACGTTATGTAAGAACTCATGGACTAGTCTAAGTATTTGTTATGTAGGAACTAATTGACTAGCCTATGTATTTGTTATTTGATATGACGCTCCAAAGTTTGCTAAATTTGGACATTTTGGAGGGTCCTACATAACCTTACAGCAGTGGCTTGATTCCATATTTTTATATTACTTTGCAATCATCATGCAATCAAGTTATTCATTGTGCAGTGGAGTATTCAAACAGCAAGAGAAAAACAGCCAATGTTGCTGAAATGTTCATGACAAATCGTGGTCAACACAGACTGCTTTAATGTCCACTACAGTTAGATATTGGACCACATGGGGCACTTTTGAGCTATCATTAAAACATTTCACCAATTCAATTGATGCTATTATTTTTTGTGTTAAACTGAAGAATCTTTCCAGTACAGTTATTGTAAAACTGAGTAACTTTCTTCTGCCAGCACAAATAAAAATAGACCACAACTGTAGACGTCTGATTTACTACTATTACTCCGGCCATTTTTGATAATTTACCAAATGGTTAGTATTTATTGGTATACCTAAAACTGTATGCTCCATGTACTTCACGAGAGCTTCATGTACCAAAATAGGAAATGGTATAATGAGACATTAGATTAGTAAGGCAATTTAATGTATAATTTGTAATTATAAACAATAAAACATCTAGTACAAGTTTGTTAAGTTCAGAACTCAAGCTGTGAACTCTTTTTCTTCAATAGGACTGTTTCATTCAAGGCTTTCTTAGACATAAACAGCCAGCTGTACAAGAGCACAAATACAACAAACAATAACAACAAATCTCATAAATCCAGAGGTGTCACATTGCCCTGATCAGTGGCCATAAACTATGAAACACGTTAGTCGAAAATTCTTACACTAAATAAGGCGATTTTTTACTAAATAATCAAAAATGACATAGCATTGCATAATCAATTAATACTGTAACAGTTTAGTGTTAATATTATGGGATGCTAACAGTTTTGAAATTATCTATCCTTTAAGCTCGACAATTTTTTATGTTATGATTATTAATTTGTAATATAATGCAAACCCTGAAATTAAACCAAGCTATTTTAAAAGAGGTCGATTACCTCTGATTTAGTTTGGGTGTCTGTTTTCATCTTATAGTTTGAGTTGTTTAGTGATTTAGCTGAAAGACAAGCATTCATTTATTCTTTTGATGTTTTTCTAACAAATATTAGATTAAGTATCTTTTTAAACCAACACCGGGTGCAATGAAAGCTTTTAAAATTGAAGTTCCGGTATGAGGATTTTATTTGGCATGTTTTACAAAATATGTCTATAACACGAAAAAATATCACATAGCCCAAATGATAAATTATTTGGCCTAAACAATAAAATATTTCATAAATCCAACACTTTCCAAACAAAAAATAAGCAACACCTTGCATAACACTGCATGACCATTTGGACCACAAACATTTCAGTAACAAGAAAAAGGGAATAAAAATAACAAAGCAGTATAGTTAACACAAACGACATTCAAAACATAAGATACAAGTTCTGTAATACTTGAGAAATGAATGTAACACCTAATAACTTACCTGTGCATTGTGGAGGCACTTTGCGTAACACTGTGCAGAGCAAATCAAAGAATCCTCGTCATTCGTCAAAGCATCGCTATCTACAAATGCAAAGAACAAAGCCAAACACACAATACCACAGACTATCATCATGGTCTCCCCAACATTTGCTAACAAAGCTCAATCTTGTGAACACTAAATATAAATGCAAACCGATCTTAATAGTCGGGCTACATTGTGGGAATTGAAGTGCCTCCCAGCATGTTTTGTGAATTTCTACTTATGCGCCAAGCTCTGGTTGTAATCAGATAAGTGATTAACATTGTGATAAGAGAACCAGTAGCCTCCACATGGCAGGCAGCCAATCACACGTGGAACATGACGATAACAGATTACAGGGTGTGCCAGACAGAAACAGACTGAAGTGTAAAGCTTGCACGTGCACCGAGCATGCAAACAAGAGCCAGAGGTCTAATCTCAATACTCAAAATAGGATTTGAAAATTGACATTTTGCATGGCTTCAAATAAACTTACAAATTTGTATTTGAATATTGCAGGATGATGTTTGAGTTCGGAGTCTCACTCTTTTTAAATTTATTTTTGAGTCTGAGTCCTAGTAAAGTTAGAGTTCAGAAATTAAATCCTGGTCCATCACTTCTGATTTTACTCTTCGCAAGTAGCTAAGAGATTAAATCGTACAATTATGTTTTGGTGTCCTGATGCAAAAGCAGATCTATTCGGTGTTCAAGCACAAAATCTTCAAAACAATAATTTTTTAAAATTTCAATTTTATATTTTGGTCTTTGCTTACAAATCTACAAAAAAAAATGTTGACTTAATTTTCCATTACAGACACTTGTACGAAAAATGCAGAATTTAGGTACGGAAAAGCCACAAGTTGAGTTGTTGAACTATGTAAGACAAGAAGTTTCGAAGTTAACCTTGGTTTGAATTAAGTCGCACCTAATGCCTACACTTGAGTTTGTCTATTGTTAAGTATGACATAATTGTGAAATTTGCTGTCTTGCGCTACTGCCAAATGCGAAAACAATGAAATACAAAATCATAATTTTCCAATAAAATAATCTTTGACGTCAATTAACAGAGGAAGTTCAGGGTTCTAATAAGACACATGTTTCAATATTAAATAATGTCCCCAGGCCCTTATAAATTTTGTTTAAAACAATGGTGAAGTGATGAAGGCTGCCCAAGTATCGAAATTTCTCACATCTTAAACAGACCCTGCTCATCACTGAGGTGGACATTGTGTTTGCTCAAACTTTGAAGAGCGTGAATGCAGAAATAAGATGAGGAAGATGTAATTTTAGGCCAACTTCACCTGCTATTGTTGCAAGTTAGTAATTAAAGCCAACATGTGACTTAAAGACAAGTGGAGATTTATTAGTCCAAATAAATGTACCATAAAAGCACTGAGTTTCCTTCAAACAACCAAAACAATGAGCTTACACTTGACGTAGATACTTAGTAGTTCTTGTATCTACAGTAAGCCCATGATTCTCAGCTGACCTGAAAAGGAAAACATTTTTATTGGCAATGAAGGGAGAAAGACTGATGAGATTTCAGTTATGAAAAACCATCTTGGTTTGTAGTGACCGACAGGAATAAAGTATAGACTTGCAGAAACTTGATTTTAAGTGATAAACGTTCCCATCCAGTTTCAAATTACGTATTTTTGTCTCATAATTTAGAACTGAAAATAATATAAAGCGGAAGTCTGTGAATTAGGAGCTCGCATACTGCAATTTCATTTTCAATTTCAAACCAGACGAAATGCCAGAAACTTGTTCACTAGGATTGTGAAGTACTAGCACCAACATAATGAAGTACACTTGGGTTTCAAACTCTTTCAGATCTTCCCTCTCCCAAATTGAAATCGCACACATGACCACAGTGTCCCATGGAGCATGTAGAAATAAATGGGCTTATACCTAATATGTAACCTGGTTGAGTAAAAATAGAGCATAAGTCGCATTTGGGATTCATCATACCAAATGCTGCCATCTATCCATCTTACAGATGAGCAAGGAATATTGGAATTTGTCATATGTTAAGATTTCAACAGCAATCAATGGGGGTACTGATTTTTGTTTTATTCATCGAGACGCGACAACCCATGAAAGTGGTGTAAACAGTTCCTTTTTGGCACTGTGTCCTACATTACCTTTTAAAAGATAGAAATACCTATGTGATTAATTCAAAGAGGCTGATATTTTAACTTTCAAAATATTTTCAGCTACACTCAATTTGTTTTGGAACTCCTGTTTTCATTTAATGTGATTGTATTGTTTATAGAGGGCTCTAATGAAGACAGTAGATCAGATCAGTCTATCAGACTACAACACATAAATTTGAAAATTTCCCTATTCATTAGAAGTTTGGAGCATTCCTGCGACTTACCTCTCGTGTTATTGCTTGACAATTTGGAGCCGGGATCTGATCTTTTTACTTGGAATTTACATCTAAATTATTTTTGGCATTTTCTATTCTAGTTTTGTACGAGCTCAAGATAAGTGTGTAATATACTATGCTCGATTACATTATGGTTTATGCATATGAGTTTCTTGTCCGCACCTGATCACCCCTAGATTCGAGCTACACTTGAGTAAAAACTTGGGGTGTGCAAACTAGGATTAGATAGTTATCCATTTAAGTCCTTATGTACTCGAGCATAGAATAGAAATTACCAAAATGATTTCGGGTTTGATTTCCAATCAAACGATTAGACCAACAGCCTATGTCAGATAGATCAACTAGTAGGAAACATGTGATGTATAAAAAGTAACATAAAACAAAGAAAAGGAGCTACAAGTAAAATTGGATGACCCATTTCCATCCACAACTAAGTAACAACATGTTTATCCTACAATGTCCTCTGAAAACAATTACATTGTAAATATAGTGACAGGAAATGAAACATTGTTGTGCACAGTAGATAATAACTCAGGCACTAACCAGGCAATGCAAAGACATTCAAGGCTTCCTTTTGAGGTCGTGACCCAAACACAAATGGATTCATTAAGGAAGATGGCGAACCTTGACTTAAACATCAAGGATGCCTGCAAAAGAAAGTGCACAAGACTATGTTCAGCAAAAAAAACATAAACCATTCAGTGTCCTGCACTATAACAATGTGAGAACACGAAAATTCTCAGAAAAAATACAAAAATAAATTAATTCAAACCAAATAATGTGTTGATTGCGCTACTCAGCAAGCACAGAATGTGTGAAAGAAGAAGTATCCACATTAATGAACATTTGTTTAACAACTTACTGGAATCAGGAAATTTACGATACTCAAAATGAAAGAAGCAATACATGAACCAATGACAACACAATGTAAACAGTCATTTATATACTAGCTACACTTTTGAGTAAAAACAGAACACACTACAGTCTTTAGAAACTTACAACACGTACCGTATAGTTACATAGATAAGTGATTACAAGTCCGATGCTTGTATGATGCAGTCGAAACTGTGAGACTGTTACTCACACTGGGATAGTGGTCGTTATCGCATCTTGGAGCATTCCCAAACGTTGACAAGTTCATACTAGCAATACGCATGACCTAATTTGGAGTTGGACATGATGTCTCTCTTATACCAAGAAACTAATCATGTTTATGAAGTACTCTAGTTCTCTATTTATTTCGCAAAAAATAATAATTGTCTAATGGTCACTTTTCCACTTTTCAAAGGCTGATTACATGTTTGCACACAATGAGATTTACAGCAAATATTGTTTTATGACATCTACACATTGCAATCCATGTTTGAAGCAGACTAAAATGTTCTCATACTTCACTCTTGGGGAGAATAAAAATTAAAAATAGAATTTAACTTGGTGGCCATATTGTGTGCTAAATAACGACAACATCAAGCAATAATAACTCGTTTTAAAAAAATCTCGTCTACAAATAGCTCAGAATGACGTCAACTACAGCCCACCTGAAAGATACACCAGCAGTACATTTGTGAGTATTTCAACACTACTTCACATACTGCGTTTCATGAGCAAAAGCAGAAATACACGATACAACTTACAAATACGAAGTTTATTTGACGTATATTTTAAAAATTATCAATGAAATTTCTGCAAATTTTTAAAGGGGAAATATGCCAATGTTTAGCTGTCAATGCTGAATTCTTGAAAGTGCTTTGGGGTTTAAAAACATTCATCCGATTCTGAATTGTTGAAGAGCAAGCTCGCAACTCAAGTCACAAGCATACTGTTTGTGGCTTTAACGGATAGGACACTGTTTTTAGCAGTATTTTTACAAAAAAATATATCTATATTTTGCCTGTTATGTTATTGACGTCTTAGTGATAATTACTAACCCCCTTCACTGTGTAATAAATGCATAATTCTCAAAGTGATGTAATTTGCATATAATTATGTAATTCAGACTGTGTAACATCTTCAGTCAGTCAGACTTGTAAAAAGGAAAAGAAAATAGAAACAAGAAATCAGAACTAGTATAAGCCACCTCCATCATTCCTGGAATGTTCCTTGAATATATGATTATGGACAGCGAGTACTAATTAATATTGAAATGTCTAAAATAACTGGAAATTCATAATTTTAATAAACACCAAAGTCATTTCCACTATTGAATAAACAAAATATGGATTAATATGACCAAACGTGGAGCAATGATCACACGTGTTCAAATAAACAGAACATTTCAAAATTAAAGCCCAAAGCTAAAAATACAAGAGCAACACGGAGCGTTGAAATGCGCCCACAAGTGCACCGCATACGGTATTCTTCTAGGGTTGTTTATTGGTACCATAAAGTGGCCAGTAGAGGGCATACTTTGCAAAATGGAAAGGCATGGTCATTGTCTCCTCAATAGGCTAGGGGCAAAATGTGGGTAATCTTCATAATACAAGCACATCCTACACACCAGTTGCTTAAAGCACCACAGAAACATAGAATTAAAAACAGATTTACCAACATACGAGATTAGCACAGCATTAGAATGCCAGAAACAAATTTCCACTTGGAACTTTTCCTTCACAGTCACGAAGTAACACAAAATATACACCTGAAGACCTATGAAAATACAGAGGTCAATGTAAAATACTAAAATTGCCACTAGAGGCAAATACTAAAATTGCCACTAGAGGCATACCGGTAGTNTGGGGTGTGCAAACTAGGATTAGATAGTTATCCATTTAAGTCCTTATGTACTCGAGCATAGAATAGAAATTACCAAAATGATTTCGGGTTTGATTTCCAATCAAACGATTAGACCAACAGCCTATGTCAGATAGATCAACTAGTAGGAAACATGTGATGTATAAAAAGTAACATAAAACAAAGAAAAGGAGCTACAAGTAAAATTGGATGACCCATTTCCATCCACAACTAAGTAACAACATGTTTATCCTACAATGTCCTCTGAAAACAATTACATTGTAAATATAGTGACAGGAAATGAAACATTGTTGTGCACAGTAGATAATAACTCAGGCACTAACCAGGCAATGCAAAGACATTCAAGGCTTCCTTTTGAGGTCGTGACCCAAACACAAATGGATTCATTAAGGAAGATGGCGAACCTTGATTTAAACATCAAGGATGCCTGCAAAAGAAAGTGCACAAGACTATGTTCAGCAAAAAAACATAAACCATTCAGTGTCCTGCACTATAACAATGTGAGAACACGAAAATTCTCAGAAAAAATACAAAAATAAATTAATTCAAACCAAATAATGTGTTGATTGCGCTACTCAGCAAGCACAGAGTGTGTGAAAGAAGAAGTAAGTATCCACATTAATGAACGTTTGTTTAACAACTTACTGGAATCAGGAAATTTACGATACTCAAAATGAAAGAAGCAATACATGAACCAATGACAACACAATGTAAACAGTCATTTATATACTAGCTACACTTTTGAGTAAAAACAGAACACACTAGTCTTTAGAAACTTACAACACGTACCGTATCGTTACATAGATAAGTGATTACAAGTCCGATGCTTGTATGATGCAGTCGAAACTGTGAGACTGTTACTCACACTAGGATAGTGGTCGTTATCACATCTTGGAGCATTCCCAAACATTGACAAGTTCATACTAGCAATACGCATGACCTAATTTGGAGTTGGACATGATGTCTCTCTTATACCAAGAAACTAATCATGTTTATGAAGTACTCTAGTTCTCTATTTATTGCGCAAAAAATAATAATTGTCTAATGGTCACTTTTCCACTTTTCAAAGGCTGATTACCTGTTTGCACACAATGAGAGTTACAGCAAATATTGTTTTATGACATCTACACATTGCAATCCATGTTTGAAGCAGACTAAAATGTTCTCATACTTCACTCTTGGGGAGAATAAAAAATTAAAAATAGAATTTAACTTGGTGGCCATATTGTGTGCTAAATAACGACAACATCAAGCAATAATAACTCGTTTTAATAAAATCTCGTCTACAAATAGCTCAGAATGACGTCAACTACAGCCCACCTGAAAGATACACCAGCAGTACATTTGTGAGTATTTCAACACTACTTCACATACTGCGTTTCATGAGCAAAAGCACAAATGCACGATACGACTTACAAACACCAAGTTTATTTGACGTATATTTTAAAAATTATCAATGAAATTTCTGCAAATTTTTAAAGGGGCAATATGCCAATGTTTAGCTGTCAATGCTGAATTCTTGAAAGTGCTTTGGGGTTTAAAAACATTCATCCGATTCTGAATTGGTGAAGAGCAAGCTCGCAACTCAAGTCACAGGCATACTGTTTGTGGCTTTAACGGATAGGACAGTGTTTTTAGCAGTATTTTTACAAAAAAATTTTTCTATATTTTGCCTGTTATGTTATTGACGTCTTAGTGATAATTACTAACCCCCTTCACTGTGTAATAAATGCATAATTCTCAAAGTGATGTAATTTGCATATAATTATGTAATTCAGACTGTGTTACATCTTCAGTCAGTCAGACTTGTAAAAAGGAAAAGAAAATAGAAACAAGAAATCAGAACTAGTATAAGCCATCTCCATCATTTCTGGAATGTTCCTTGAATATATGATAATGGACAGCGAGTACTAATTAATATTGAAATGTCTAAAATAACTCGAAATTCATAATTTTAATAAACACCGAAGTCATTTCCACTATTGAATAAACAAAATATGAATTAATATGACCAAACGTGGAGCAATGATCACACGTGTTCAAATAAACAGAACATTTCAAAATTAAAGCCCACAGCTAAAAATACAATAAAAATATACCAATTTCAATAAGTTCTATTCATACTTCAAACAACAGCCCTTTAATGAAATTTTCAGGAGGAGAAGTACAGAGGTAGCATCATACAACAAAAAACTCTGAAAAGATGGAAGTCTTAATAACAATGATTTCATTCCATCCGTAAAGAGAAAATCAATATAAAGTTAGAAGAAATGCCTCTGATAACCTTGCTTGCAACTATGCTGGCATGCTATTGGAGTACAATTAAAAGAAATTTTTCCCATCAAAAAAACAACTGAAATGGATTTTATATCAGAAAATGAGGCCTTAAATACTTCTAAAGATATGTATTAGCAACCAGGACCTTTTTGGACTGAAAGCATTGTTGAAGGATCCTGTAAGAGTTTTGATAAGCAATCTCATTACTTTTCCACAAAAATGGAATTACCTCTTCACTAACAAATGAAAAAATTAGTAAGGAATAATTCCACAACCCAAACGCTTCAAGCTGTGAAAAGTGAAGAACTTTCACTTCACAAGTATCACATTCTTGTTAGTCTTATTTCTGAAACAGTCTTATCAGTCAGTAGTTCATACTCAAAAATAGCGCAATCATTATAATTATAATTTTCCTGCTATAATCACCTTAAACCAAACTAAGCAAACACAGTGTTATCTGCAATAAAACTAAGATAATGATTATGAACAATTCTGAATATTACATAATCAACAACACTTAGTTAAGGGTAATGAACATTCGAAATATTAGAAATTCAACAACCCTCAATGATAATTATCATTCCAACGATAAATAACCTTTTTCTAAAACACGCATTGCACACAATTGTTCACCTCCAGGATAAATTAGGATATGATGCCTCACAAAACAACAAAAATGTTCCTGATCAGTAAAACAAGTAATGATGTAAGACAGCAATGTAAATTATCAGCCCATATGCGTTAAAACAACCTAAGCAAGAGAGAAAACACCACATAACATAATGTGGTGTTACAAAAATGTCAAAGTTGACCATGTCACAGGATTCACAGAATGAGTGATATTCAGATATATATATAAACATCTGGTCTTCACTGCAACTTCACCTACAACAGCTAGGGCAAATTTAACGGTTTGTTACAACATCAAGTTGCATTCACACGATCAAGATGCGTTCACACAACAAGTTGCCCCAAGACCCATATGAACAGCCACAAGATAATCTAGACAACAACTGACTCCATGAATCTGACACCCACTCCTTCTAGTAGAAGAATTTGCACCCAAATAACAAGTGCAGACACAAGCAGAGTCAAGATTGAAGGAATAATAAGCTAAGTATTGCACAGATCCTCCTGGTATTCAACTACTAACACATCATTTTCCCGTCAATTCAGCCTTGGCATCAGTCAAAGCAGTCATTAAGCTGGTTAAAAGTAAAGCGTACTTGGAGCTACTTGACGTTTAAAAACTTAACTGCTTCAGTACTACATATTATATCTTGAATTCAATTAAACCTCAAAATACAGTTTGGATCGTAGCTGGACTTCACAAACCTCAACCTACAGTTTGAGCCGAGTCTAGTCTGCACAAACCTCCACAGTAAGTTGAGTTCCACCACTTCAAGATACAAACTTGCAATCATTACAGCACAACATAGAAATTCACAGGTAATACTCAGCACATTTTCAGTACACATTATCATTATAACGTCACAATAGTCCAAAGCCAATGTGTCTTATTGCTGCTACGTTACAATCCACAGCTTATACACATAAATTCTTCATCTTCACTTTCATTCACACTTATTCTATCTTTTACTACATGAGAGGCAGAAAGAGCACCTATAGCTGAATCACTTTAGATAATTTCTATTGTTTAACTAATTTTAAGTTAAACATGATTCTGCAACTTCCAAACAATTTGGAGTTTTTGATAAATATTTCTATATGCGAGATGATAACTTCTGTGCATAAATTGTTTCACTAACTAATCTTCTGCATATGACACAGTTTTTCAGAAATGCACGAGAACATGACAAAAGTTCAATGAACATGCAAGTAAAAAACTGATATTTAAATGATGCAGTCGATATAGTCCCTGAAAGCGTCTCTGCACCAGGGGATTACCACCATCAGAGCTTTGCTTTGGTGAGAGGGTTAGGGTAATAGGCCCAGGGGCTTCGGTTGTTTGGAATGCCTGCGATGGGTGCGTGTACACAGACATCTGGGTGACGGAATGCTTGAACAACTTGTCCAGCACACTGGCGTGCTTCCTTACATAACTTGTAGAACTGAAATAAAAACAATGCATAGCGTGAGCAAATTGTAAAATTCAAATATCAGAATAAATGATGAATTATAACATCCAGTACAGGAGAAAGCTGTTAGGCTTAAGTGTAATGGGCCCAGTCTTGTGGCCTAAACATGCCTGATGTACCACAAAAGGCATCAGGCCACCTGCATTCTTTTCTTGTTAGCCTTTATATTAAAAGGCACATAATAGCCAAAGGTAGGTAGCATTAACTTCACCAACTGTCATGGCAGGCAACCAGCCTGTTCCTGAACCAACTAAGTCATTGTATCAGGTGAATTAAAAGACCACAGTTAAGTAGTTAAGCACTAATATTTTTTTGCCTGAAATCACATTAAACTTTATAATATAATAATGGAGACTTAGCTTCGTTGTCTAGAAGATGGGTGTTTTCTGTCTTTAAATATTAGGACATTGATGGCATATTTTGAAGAACATTCTGATGAAGTCACATGTGACAACAGTTATCGTGAAGTACCGCGTCACAAAAATGTTTACAAATTAAATGTCCAAAAATACGAGTTCACTGGAAGCGTGACAGTCTAACAGCTATTTTCCGGGAGACTCGGGGGGGTGTAAGGGTGCGGAAGTGTTCAGTATCAATGAGTTATTTTGACTTTAAAAACACCAATTATGATCAATTAAATAATTCCTCCTAAAAATAACGTGACCATTTTTTTCGGTACTAGAAACTTTCGGAAATTACTGCCAATATTTTATTTCTTGCCGATGCTATGCGACCCGTTTCATGAATAGATAGTACGAGAAGACTAATGTCTATTCTGAAAGGCCAGGCCATAATGGAATATTTCCTTGCAAGATCAGCAAAACTTTTGCACAGCGGAAGTTTGAAGTGTATAGCCACGGCTAAATACCGACATAGTGGCGAGGATGTTTGAAGTGTATAGCCACGGCTAAATACTGACATAGCGGCGAGGATGTTTGAAGTGTATAGCCACGGCTAAATACTGACATAGCGGCGAGGATGTTTGAAGTGTATAGCCACGGCTAAATACTGACATAGTGGCGAGGATCACGGTCTACAAACTCTGTGCTCAATGACTTTCATCAGGATTGTCAGATCTTATTGATAAACTGAAGACATTACTGCAGAATTTTAGAACTGTAGGTAAGGCATTTTTGCATGTACACATTCATAGACTGGGCACTTATTTTAGCGAAGTCTGAAAACACGTCGGGGCACTTATTAGGGCGAATACGGTATATATATTATCTAAATCCCTACAGAATTCAAATAACCTACCTCCTCTCTCAGTTCTGAAGTCATGACACTGGAAATATAATTATGTTCTAAGAACCAAGCTCTGTCACTGTACAACAAATTAACCGCATACAGCCTGCAGAAGACATCCAGAACCCTCTTGTCTTCATCGTATGGACACCTCTCCACAGCTTCTTGAAACTGAATCAGAGTTACTGAAAAAACACATAAGGCCTGCTTGGTAATTCTAGCTAGACGTGACGTCACATAGATTTGAATGAATATTTTGTGTTATGTTCAAGTCACATAAAGCTTGAGACGCTGATCACAAGAAAAATGATGACATAGCTGAACAGTCGTACAATTATCTCTAGATTATCGGTAGCGCCTCTCAAATGTAGGCATGGCAAGATTTTTGTGATACACATTTTGAAATAATTTCTAATCTTTTTTGTATACATGGAATGGATATGTGTGTTTGAATGCAAATATGTTGTAGACTTAGAAATACTAATATATTTGTTTTGAACAGGCATAATTGTCTTGGCCTGAATAAAAACAAATACGTATCATCTACCACAGAAAACTTGAACTTTAACAAATTGTTAACCTTTTTTAATGTAGCACCACGCCAATGCATTGGTATGACTGAGACAATCGTTCCACGCATCAAAAGGCACTGTACCACTAGACACCTGTAAAAACAAAGACAAATCATCAAAAATAACATTCCTGCTCACCACAAAACATATACTGTGGAACAGTTAAGCATGGTGTTAAAGAATTTCATTTAAATTCTGAAAACAAGACATTAACGGTTGATCAACAACAACATTGAAATCCAAAATACTATATACATGTCTACCTTATTTAGTAGTCTTGCTCCAAGCTTTCGTAGAAGTCTGTCTTCTTTGAACTGAAGGGCTTGTATGACGTAGTTAATGTTTGTTACAGGCTGGAAACTAAATGCCCATCGACTGGAAAGTAAACTGGACATTCAGGTTTTGAAAATTTTGTGATGTTTTCTCAATGTACAATTAACATAAATGAGTCAACACTTAAGATAAATCTTATCACAGAGCTCTAGACCTTGAAGGGCAAATTTGATCTCTGTAAGTCTTGTATGCTCTCCAGGAGTTGACATTGCTGTAGTACGAACTGATCCTTGGCATGGGAAACCATTTCGTGAAGTGCTACGTCAAAAGTGTTCTACAAGTGCCTACATCATAATTATTACCAATATTACAAAAGCCATGAAGAAATGGAGTACTCCACTTAGGTTAGCGACTTGAGCTCTGAATCCTCAATTTGGGGATCTGTGTTCAAATTCTAGTTTTATTGGCAGACAATTAACCTGTACAAAAGTGACTCTTACTCTTCTGAGCTGAGTCTTAGTAGTTGATGCATGCGAGGGAGTTGCTGACAATCTGGATATAATGCAGAGATGAGATAGAGGGCACTAGTATGTCAACAAGTAATTATTATCAATGTTATTACCTGGTTTTTAATGAATCCATACAGTTGCTCTTAGCAACAGAGAACGCAGCAAACAGTTTACTATCACCCATCTGTTTACTATACTGAGCCAGCAACTCTTTGGCTACTTGCTAAAAACAAGATAATTAGTGTCAATAACAAAAATGACATTACCAGGAATTTTGTGCATATAACAAAGGAAAATAAGAAAGATGAAACACTTCTTATTTGTCAGTTTCAATGCAATGACTTGGAATGTGTTAGACGAAAGATAATTTAAGGATAAAAGTCTTAATTGCTAGATTCACATTCATTTTTTGTACACAAACACCAACATTGTTAGACTTTTGTGTGAACACAAACAATTATCCAATCAACTCACTTGTAACATGACCATGTTATCACCTTCAAAAGTCACAAAGACATCTGCATCTCTCTTGAGTGAAGATATTCTGTTTTCCTCAAAATAACCCTACAAAAATGTACATCAAGGTGACATTTAATGAAGATTGAAAGCCAATATCAATCTGGAAACAAGAGCAACGTGGAGCATTGAAATGCGTTGACTGCACTGCAAAGGGTGTGCATCTACAGGTGTTTTAACGGCTAAGAATACATTGAACCCATCCAAAAATGGGGAGATGTCATCTCTCACGATTATTTGCTGTCATCTTCATTATGGAAATTTGTTTGACCAATTTCATGAAAAAGCATCAAGAAACTCTGAAATTACAAAGGCAAACATAAAACACAAAATTGCCACAAGGGAGCACAGCTGTAGTTAGAATGGTCAGACACTGGCCATCATCTGTTGCTATCTCCATAGAAACACATCTGCTAAATTTCAGAAAGATCTTGCTGTGGATGTAACTGGGGGGGGGCACAGCTGTAGTCGGATACATCCAAATGTCGTTGTCCGTTGATACAGACATAAATGCAAAAAACTGCCACTATGAGGCGTCACTAGTCCAATAATCATCATTAGCTGTTCTTTTCACAGTAGAAACATAAACGCTAATTTTCAAAATCATCCTCAGAGGAGTTTGGTTGATAGAGGGGTAGACGCCAAAGGCATGCTAGAAAACAGCAAAAATGGCCACTACATGACGCAACATACGTCAAATCCATCTGAAAACGGGAACATTGTTCCTTTAATAGAAACCTAATCACCAAATTTCATAAAACTCTGTCAAGGAACTTCAGAGAACAGAGGAAAACTGAAAAAATGATAAAATTGTCACTAGGGGGCACAGCGTTTGTCGGATACATCAGAAAGTCATTGTCTTCTGTTGTCAACTTCATATAAATACACCCTAAATTTAATAAAGAGGGTTTAGGAGATACAGCCATCGGCACAAAAAACAAAACTGCCACTAGGAGGAGCCACAGTAGTCCAAGATGGCGGAAAATCACAGTAGGAACATATATGCCAATTTTCACAATCACCCTTAAAATGGTTTTGTTGACAGAGGGGCGGATGCCAAAAAAACAGAATTAAAAATGGCCAATGGGTGGCGCAAAATACCTAGAATCCACCCAAAAACAAAATGATAGCATCATATCACTAATTTCGTGAAATCTGTTGAGGACCTTTGAAGATACAGAGGTAAACGTAGAAACTTTAATTGCCACTAGGGGGCACACCCGTAGTAAGAACTGTTCGCTTATGCTGTCCCATCCATGAAAGGAATGTGCAAAATTTCATGAAATTGCCTCAAAGGGTTTTGGAGATAGAGCAGCGCATGCCGGAAAGACACCAAATGGGTGGCAGATGGACGGACGGGATGATGGCATAATGCGCCCACATTTAAATGGATATTGCAAAGAAAAGCACTGAATTTATTCTCACTCTGCCTATCATAGTTGCCCAATAAATCATCTATTATAATTAGAACCTACAGCATTTACAATAATACAAACAAATTTAAGTATTAAGATCGAGCTAAAAGAACAATTCGCTTCAATGAAACACTTTTCTCTCATTCTAGATGCAAGAATACGATTATTGGCCAATTTAAAAAAGTGACTTTCTTGTAAGTGGCTTTACAACCCTTATCATTTAATTTCTGAATTGTGCGTTAACAACCACTCACCAATTGGTACTGTTTTACTTAATGCTTGAGTAATCAATGCTGCTTGATTACATTACATAACAATAAGCTACAACATATGCAAGGATACCGTTTAAGCCAGAGTAACTGACTATGAGAGTTGAAATGACACCGAGCCTATTTCAGAGAAAGCTACCTACCATGCCCCCAACACACTCCCTGCAGGCCTGTAAGCCCTGCACAGCCTCCCAGGTACAATAAGCCTTCAGGCCAGAACACAGGGCCTGCAGAGGTCGGTTGGTGGTCACATCCTCATCGCGAAGCTTCGCAAGGTCAAGCAATTCACCAGCGTACCTGGCCAGAAATCAAACTGCCTTGATCACAAAACATTGTCATTTATTTGAAGACACAAAAGATTGAGTTAAGGTTATAAAAAAATTACAACACATAAAAAGGACCCAGAAATCTAAACTCGGCCAAGGAACAGTTGGGAATTTGATATACTAAACAAAAGATTTTATTTTCACATGGTTAAAGAAGGAACACACTGAAAATTGTGTTCTTCATTAGCAATGGAAGACAAAAACGCTAACAGACTGAGAATTTGTTAAGAAGAAAGCCTATTAACATTTTATGTACCATCGGCAACACAGACTACAATGCATAGGTTTGATTCAATTTGTACTATATTCGTCTTTTTTATTCAAGTTTAGTTTTCTGTAAGCATCACAAATTATAGATGCACTAAAATTTCTCGTGATGAAATGTAGTGCATAAGTAATACATAAGATTTTCTAAGCCTCCATGACCAAATTGATCTCTTACAAATTCTTTTCTTAAATGAATCCTGCAATGCTTCTCAGCTTACCGAGTAGTGAACATGAGGCCCAGGCTAGAAGCAATATATGGCATCAGTCTTTGCTGGTGTGTTTGGTAGTCAAGAATAATACACTCTGGCTCCCCATTGTTCGGACCAAACTGTCGACGTCTGCATGGACATGTTCAACATATTCACATGATACCAAATTTCAGAAAGACATAAAATCAAAGAGCACCTGAGCTATAGCTATATAAAGAAACAATAAAAAATGGACGCCACAACACTTTGCATCCAATTTCAACCAAAACCATTAGGCTTCGAGCCACTGACAAGACATATGTTGTGTCTAGATTTCATATTTAGAGAGTGGGAACAAAATTATTTATGATTGAGCAGCATAGTTGGCAAAATTTCTATTCAACAAGAAATAACAAAATCAACCAATTTAATGTATGTTACTCACTG
The DNA here is from genome assembly GCA_002633005.1 of Phoronis australis. Taxonomy (NCBI): domain Eukaryota; kingdom Metazoa; phylum Phoronida; family Phoronidae; genus Phoronis; species Phoronis australis. The sequence continues at coordinate 148,264 of NMRA01000356.1, read as the reverse complement.
TAGACTGTATTTCACAGCAATTTCAAGGCCAATCTTAAGACTGGCCAGTGCCTGAAAACAGAGTGCAACACGAGTTGGTATGAGAGCACTCAGCATGGCATTGAACCTGGCACCATTATTTGGAATACTGGATGAGTAGACTCCATCTGGACTGACACTGGCAAACCTGATACAACAAATATAGACTTTACAACTAATATCACCAAAAGGCACCTGCATGTTGGTATCATGGTCAATTATATAAGCAAACATAAAGATCTTAAAAGCAGTATTTCCTACTGAATTTTTTGTTTTCTAATGATTAACAATGATTGTAAGCGCCTGTGTCATTTAATTGACTGTACTTGCTTTTGTGACTTCCCCAAATTCTAGGTAAAAAAATATTTAGGAAAAGTTCATAATATCAGAAAAAATTCTATTGCTCACCATTTTGGTTCATACCAGGTAAATTTTGATTGTGAATTCTGCTTGAACTTGCTTTAATCATATGTGCTGTGTAATGCAGTTATTAAAGAAATAATATAATCTAAATTATTGGAGTTCTATTACTTCTACTCATCATTTAAACGCAGAATGAAATGAACAGAAATGTCTGATTTAAAGAGATGATTGCCAATTGAAAGGAAAATATTCAAACTTACTTGTTCAACATATTTTCTCTTGGAATTCTGACATTGGTAAATGACAACATCCCATTGTCAACACCATTTAAACCTGAAAGGCAGCAAAGTTTGTAACTGCTGTACAGTAAAGCATTGAGTTTATGTCAAAAAGTCTTCTCAGATAACAAGGTGTTAACTATCAATAGTGAAATGGAAAAGAAGCTTGTGACTTACAAGTTTAATCATCAGGTATTCACTAAGTTATTGTTACAAATTATAGCATTAATTATAGTTTACATAACACATATTTAATTTCTGAAATGTTCACACCAAAACATTCACACATAATTGCGACTTATTTTCAATCAATCAGTGTTCACCAGTTATACAGGGATCTAATACATGTGCTAGAGTGTTAACTGCTAAACAGTATATTTTGGGACTACTATTACCTTCCTTGAGACCCAGATCAATCACATTGATCCCGCCCAACGTGTAGCCATTTTCTCTCACAGGCACGATGAAACAATGAGGCCCTGACAAATATATGACAAATTAAGACAATACATAACATGTTTACAAATAACAGATTATACACAATATGTATACGACCGATGCTATTTTCACTCATCACACCCAATCAAAGGAGGCAGGTTGCCCGTCNAGGTATTCACTAAGTTATTGTTACAAATTATAGCATTAATTATAGTTTACATAACACATATTTAATTTCTGAAATGTTCACACCAAAACATTCACACATAATTGCGACTTATTTTCAATCAATCAGTGTTCACCAGTTATACAGGGATCTAATACATGTGCTAGAGTGTTAACTGCTAAACAGTATATTTTGGGACTACTATTACCTTCCTTGAGACCCAGATCAATCACATTGACCCCGCCCAACGTGTAGCCATTTTCTCTCACAGGCACGATGAAACAATGAGGCCCTGACAAATATATGACAAATTAAGACAATACATAACATGTTTACAAATAACAGATTATACCCAATATGTATACGACCGATGCTATTTTCACTCATCACACCCAATCAAAGGAGGCAGGTTGCCCGTCCAATGTCGGTAGTAAAGCAACAGTTGTGTGGAAGAACAGCTTCGTTAACTTTGTATTCCCTGCGGTAGGAATGTCCATGAATTTTTATTAACAAACTACAACATAAATTACATAGCTAGAAATTGAACAAAAACATTACATTATTTAAAAGGCATGACGCTAACCTTTACACTGGCCATCTAAGTAGAGTTGAGCAAATACAGCAGCAAATTCACCCCCCAGTGAGTTACCAATGTACATCTTACTGGCATCTTCCGATGGTGTGTTAATAATAAACTCCTAAAAGATAGACATAAAATAGAAATATTGTATAAATCAACAACTTAATGAAACAAAACGTCATTCAAATCACCTACTGCAAATGCGGCGCAAACAAAAATCCTGTAGGTAACTGCAGCTGATAATTACTTGTGACTTGCCCCAGCTTTAAGGCCACACCGGAACTAATGAAGTGGCGGAAGTTACCCTAGAACAAGTTACTCCACCTCGATAAGGTGGAGTAAGTTGTCACTAGTTTAAATAGTGTCCACACAGCCTCCAAACCTAACGACAACTCCTTCCAGGAGTAACTTGTTCTAGGGTAAGTCTGTGTGGACAGTACTTTATATATACATGACAATGGGTTTTTGTACTTCATAAATTGTAAGTTCATAAATATACAACAGGTTAGAAACCAAATTTTTTTCTAAGAAATACACATTACCATAGTGGTAATCCAACCATACAAACGGATACACATAGCTAAACCAATTTTGTACCTTGGTGTGAACATCGTAATGAGCCTCTGTTTCAATCTGCCGTACATTACTTCCGTGTCCCTTTTCAGACATGCAGAACATACCTGAGAATTTAAGGTCCTGGAATGTACAAAGTGGACATAATAAGCAATTATGCTTATAGGTAAACTTAAAAATGCATGGAGATTACATACCAACATGCCAGCAAACTGCTCTTGAGGCAGATTCTTATTTCATCTCTGTCAGAAGTTAGATCTCTCAATGCTTTACTTCTGGGAATGAATATCGGCCTTATTCCCCTGCGAAAAATACTTTAAAAAATCCTGGAAAATTCCCCTCAATGGGCTAAAAAATTCCCTCAATTATCAAATGATTAAAAATTCCTATCAATTTTAGAGTCACTTGTGCGAAACATTAATTTTGGCTACTTGAGACATTGCTGACAGGAGTGGCAACTGGGGTTTGGAGGGGGAATTTACTCAACCAAGAAATTCCCCTCCTGCCTACAACTGCAGCTGAAAGGCGGTTTAACCTAATCAATTCTGTACGCTTCAAGATTTTTTGCAAATTACTTTTAACCCTGGCTAAATTATTAAAGTTATGTTATTGTGTATACTTCTGAAATGTAGAGCACGGTCCTCAGTGGCCTGATTTTGGGGCCAACTATTGGCACTGTTCTCCAATACAAAACAAGAGCAACGCGGAGCGTTGAAATGCGCCCACAATTGCACCGCATACGGTATCCTTCTAGGGTTGTTTATTGGTACCATAAAGTGGCCAGTAGAGGGCATACTTTGCAAAATGGAAAGGCATGGTCATTGTCTCCTCAATAGGCTAGGGGCAAAATGTGAGTAATCTTCATAATACAAGCACATCCTATA